>CM071949.1:5902500-6340000 GCA_036784905.1 Acrossocheilus fasciatus
TTTTAAAAATCATGAACTAAAACTCTATTTAAAAGGAAACACCACATTATATTCATTAAGATGCCATTCTGTACAGAGGCGAAATGTACTGATTATGCTAACACTAGAAGAGTTTTTGATTTTGGACAAGTTCAGCCGAAATTGTCACGCGACAGATCATACGCAAGATGAAAATGCAAAAGTTGAACATGTAAGAATAGTGCATGTTTACACAAAATTAAAATAAAAAAAAATAAAAAAACTATTGAAAATCAGTGCAATGGAATGCAAAAATATGTTTTACTTAATGCCTGTTTAGACTAAGAATGATAACTATAACAATAACTAAATTATCATCCACACCAATGCATGATAACATTCTCTGATTGGCAGTCAATGTTTAGATCGTTCATCAGTTGGAAAAAATCAATTTGAAAGTGATTCCAACAACATTATTCACCTGCGATACTCACATTATCGATATAGTTTAAATAGAGAATGATTTTTAAAAAGTTAACGTGTTTGGTGTGAATGGGACTTTACTGCCTTTGTGACAATTAATCATTCTATTGTTGATAAAACTTGTTCTGCTGTTGTTGTTTTTTTAATGACACTAAACAAACAATGTATGACTTTTGCATGGTCCTAAAATATAGCGCTTACTAGTGGACAGGAGCTGATTTCTAAACTCTAAATCTCTTTTTCTCTGGGCTGTCAGTCAGTGATAGTGAAGAGTGTGGAGAGGAACGCTCTGAACATGTACGAGGCCAGGCGTTATCTGTTGGGTTTGGAGAACAGTGGTGTATCAGTCCACACTAGCACCAGCATTAACAGCAGCAGTCCTCCGTCCGCCCCTGCTCCACCTCCACCTCTCAGCTGCCCCGTTGGCCTTGACATCCTGGCCTCTGCTGGCCTCGGCCTCACCAGCCTAGGTAAGTAAACAGTACATTTATTTCCGGCGGCTATAAAAGTACATTATTCTTCTAATCAACTTGAGTTTAATTAAATAAATAAATCTGATTCAGTTCCTGAATCTGTTTTTTGTGGACTGATACAGGAGTGCTCTTTAACTTATTGAAAAATCCAAAATGCAGGGGTGTGTGAACAATTCAAAAAGTGAGGGGAACATTATTGTCAGCTTGACTTATGAATATTAATGAGGTTATGTAACATACTCCCAGTAGTCCTAATTGTTTTGCTGAAAGGCATGCAAGTGGGTGCAAAGCATAACAGGATTACCACTTCCAGTTCATTGCTTGGTCCTCCGACTAAACCAGCTGGCTTAGACTTTTGCATGATCCTGAAGATGTAGTTTTACATTCTTCTCTTTGCACCGAAGTTCAGTAAAAATAGACTGTTAAATATGAAGATTTTGGAAGCAGAAAAGGTTAGGGGAACTAAATCAGTTATGATTTCTGTCTCTCTGCTAAAATCTAACCACAATTAAAAGAATTTAATCAGAAGTCTAAATCACTAGAATTAGATTCAAATTTGTCAAAATGAACACTACATGAACAGCTGAATGTGACATACTACTTGCACAGTAAGTGCTTTCAAAAATGAAAATTTGCTGAAGATTTTCTCACCCTCAGCCAATACAAGATGTACAGTAGATGGATTTGTTTCTTGATCCGAACCAATGGATCCTCTGCAGTGAATGGGTGCCGTCAGAACAGTCCAAACAGCTGATAAAAACCCCACAATAATCCACAATTAATCCACACCACTCCAGTCCAGTCCATCAATTAACACATTTTGCAGTAAAAAGCTGCATGTTTGTAATAAACAAATTAGCTATTTAGACCCTAATTCTGACGGCACCCATTCACTGCTGGATCCATTGCTGAGCAAGTGATGTAATGATGAATTGTTCTGATTAAGAAAAAAACTCTCATTCACCTTAGACAGCCTAAAAGTAGGTAAATTTGCAACAGATTTCATTTCTGAACTATTCCTTTACTCCTGAACTACAGAAAATGTCTTATGTTGAAATTGTGTTTTTGGTTTATTGTCTGATCTTTTTGAACTGACCTGTAGGTCTGCTGGGACCTACGACAGCCTCCATGACAGGACCCTCCACCAACTCCCTTCTCAACGCTCTCAACAGCTCCATCAGCCCATTACAGACATCCACCTCTGGAACACCCAGCCCCAATCTCTGGCCCAACTCACTGGCCAGTCCTGCTAGCACTCCAGGTAAGGAGAACACTGACAGACATCCACAAACACACACACTCAATATGGATTCTTCGTCCCATATGTTCACACTTTAGTTCACACTTTAGTTATCTTGAAATGAAATAAAACTCGAACTTGAAAGTGATTCCTTTCGATTGTGATAGGGTCTCAGTCCACTTTACGTTCACATTGTTGTTATTTAGAACCCAGTCTATTTAATTTTATTTAGAAGACAGTCCATTATTATATTATACAAGACAAAATGTCTTTTTATTATACAATATTAAGATACATCTTTCAAACCAAACTAGATAATTATTTTTTCTTAGGTTTCTCATCACCCTTGATGATCCACCCAGCAACCCAGGCCACCCTAACCAGCATCTTGCTGTCAGGGGTGCCGGGCTACACCCAGAACACTCCGTCCCCTCCACCTGGTCTCGCCCCCATAGACGCCCAAGTCAATGGAGTATCAGACTGCAGTAAAGCCGTGTCCCCCCTTAGTAGCAAAGTGAGTCTTCTTTCACCATCACGAGATGATATATAGTTATGCTAAAAAGTCCTGTATATCTCTCATAGTTAGTTTTCTTTGACTTCCTTTTGACCGGAAAATTGTGTGCATGTGTGTTGTGTAGCAGCCCGGCACCATGTACAGCAGAATGTCTGCAGCGTCTCTGGCAGATAAAGTTCTGACCGCAGCTCATGGCGACTCTGTGCAGGAAGCCAGTCCCCACTGCCCTTCTGAACCACTGTCCAGCAAGTCCAGCCAAGACCAAGGTCTGCATTACCCACAGCTCCTCATTAGATGCATTTCTCTGCACTGCAAGTCATTTTGCTTTTTTCTTATTAAAAATATCCACAATGCTTAATATAGATAAACCAGTTTGCCAGTGGGATCAGAAAAATAAACTAATGGTAAAATATTAATATTAACAATTGTTAATTGGTATATATATACACACTACCCAGATTTGTGGTCATTTAAAAATAAATAAATAAATAAATAAATAATAATAATAATAATACTTTTATTCAGCAAGGACACAAAAAGTCACAGTATAGACATACATAATGTTACTAAAGATTTATATTTGAAATAAACAACAATAAATGTTCGTTTGAGATTTCTATTCATCCAAGAATCATTTTTACAAAATCCACAAATATATTATTTTTTCAATATTGATATAAGAAATGTTTTTTTGAGCACAAATCAGCATATTAGAATGATTTCTAAAGGATCATGTGACAACAAATCATTTTTTACATTTTAAGTTTTAAAAGTTGCCATCACAGGAATATATTTTAAAAAAGAGGTAAAACAGAAAACTGTTATTTTAAACTGTACTAATAATATTATTGTTTTTAATGTATTTGTGATCAAATAATTGCACCCTTTAAACATTCAAAAATCTTACTTGTACATACTGTATATAAAACATGTTTATTTTTTTTATATTTTTAAACTATTACAGTCAGTCAAGTGTGATGGCATATTCACCAAGACTGATCCCTGACATATGTCAGAATTTTATTATTTATACTGCAGTGTATGCCATGTGAATCAACATTTCATGCATGCCACGTTCCATGGCTACCTTAATTGAACGATATATTATACTCTCTTTTATTCGAGCCTAATGCAACCAGTGACATTCACCGCTGAATTATGTCAACCGTTTCATTAGCACATGAAACAACTCCTCGACCTTCTCTAGATTGAAAGCTAGAATTTCTTGAATTTGGTCAGTCTAATTATGGATAAATATAAACTCGGTTCCAAATTATTATACCATTCCTTCCTGCTCCCTGAACAGGGCATCTGTGGAAATACAAGGCCAAGGTTTTCCGTGCTCCAGCATTGTTAAAGCTGTTTGAGTTGGCCTAACATCCATTTAGTCAGTGTGTTTTTACTTTCAGATGAGGCGAAGTCAATTCAATCTCGTTATTCCTTAAAAGCAGTGAGGGTAAATGGCGTGTTAGATCCTCTGATGCTGAGTGCTGCAGGAATACAATCTCAAACTACTCAGCTAAAACGTTCAATATGGCTTGAGGAAAGAATAACACTGTTTCGTCTATATGTGTGTTTCAGGATCGGATACGTTCGTGGAGGTGGGCATGCCTCGAAGCCCCTCTCACTCGGGAAACAGCAATGAACTGAAGCAGATGTTGGCGTCTTGTAAGACGACGTCAGGAAAGAGGCAAGCCCTGGAGCTGCTTCAGGGCACCAAGAACTCCCTCCTACAGTACGATCACATGCACAATCACTCGACAGTCAATCACTAGTCAATGTTAGAGCTAGCCACTAATGCAGCTTGTGATTAAACGTATTTGTTCTATTTATCTATCCTTTTATCATGTAGTTCAGACTGTCTGTTGTCAGACTCTGACTCCAGCGCCTCAGAGAGTCCGGTGGCTGATAAACGTGCTCCAGGCAGTGAAAGAGCAGCCGAACGGGCCGCTCAGCAGAATTCAGACAGAATCCGCCTGCCGCCCCAATCCTCCTTCTCCAGCATGCAGGTAATGAGCCCTTAATGTTACTTAACAACTCTTTAGGAGAGTCAAAGTGCTGCTCTTAATTACAAAAACGATTATCAAATAAATCGAGCAGGCGTAAATATTACATTTAGCTTTCGCCATTTCAATCTAACTTACCTCATGGAAATAATACACTACTGGTCAAAAGTTTGAAATAATTAAGGTCTCTTCATATTTTTAAAAAGTAGTCTCTTATGCTCAGCAAGGCTGCATTTTTTTGATCAAAAACAATAATATTGTGAAAAATATATCTTAAAATGTAATTTATTCCTGTGATGCAAAGCTGAATTTTCAGCATCATTACTCCAGTCTTCACCGTCACTTGATCCTTCAGAAATCATTCAGAAATATTCAGTAATTATTATCTATTATTTATAATGGTTCTTATTATTGTCAATGCTGAAAACAATGATTCAGGATTCTGCAATTCATAAAAAGTTCGAAGCATAATTGTCATCTGAAATAGTCATCTTTTGTAACATTATAAATTAGTGCTGTTAAACGATTAATCGCATCCAAAAATAAATGTTTTTGTTTACAGAGTATATGTGTGTGTACTGTGTACATTATACAGGTGCATCTCAATAAATTAGAATGTCGTGGAAAAGTTCATTTATTTCAGTAATTCAACTCAAATTGTGAAACTTGTGTATTAAATAAATTAAATAGTTTAAGTCTTTGGTTCTTTTAATTGTGATGATTTTGGCTCACATTTAACAAAAACCCACCAATTCACGATCTCAACAAATTAGAATATGGTGACATGCCGATCAGCTAATGCTAACTCAAAACACCTGCAAAGATTTCCTGAGCTTTCAAAATGGTCTCTCAGTTTGGTTCACTAGGCTACACAATCATGGGGAAGACTGCTGATCTGACAGTTGTCCAGAAGACAATCATTGACACCCTTCACAAGGAGGGTAAGCCACAAACATTCATTGCCAAAGAAGCTGGCTGTTCACAGAGTGCTGTATCAAAGCATGTTAACAGAAAGTTGAGTGGAAGGAAAAAGTGTGGAAGAAAAAGATACACAACCAACTGAGAGAACCGCAGCCTTGTGAGGATTGTCAAGCAAAATCGATTCAAGAATTTGGGTGAACTTCACAAGGAATGGACTGAGGCTGGGGTCAAGGCATCAAGAGCCACCACACACAGACGTGTCAAGGAATTTGGCTACAGTTGTCGTGTTCCTCTTGTTAAGCCACTCCTGAACCATAGACAACGTCAGAGGTGTCTTACCTGAAGGCTAAGGAGGAGAAGAACTGGACTGTTGCCCAGTGGTCCAAAGTCCACTTTTCAGATGAGAGCAAGTTTTGTATTTCATTTGGAAACCAAGGTTCTAGAGTCTGGAGGAAGGGTGGAGAAGCTCATAGCCCAAGTTGCTTGTAGTCCAGTGTTTAGTTTCCACAGTCTGTGATGATTTGGGGTGCAATGTCATCTGCTGGTGTTGGTCCATTGTGTTTTTTTTTTTTTGAAAACCAAAGTCACTGCACCCATTTACCAAGAAATTTTGGAGCACTTCATGAATTTCTTCTGTGCTTCATGAGTACTTCTGCTGACCAGCTTTTTGAAGATGCTGATTTCATTTTCCAGTAGGATTTGGCAACTGCCCACACTGCCAAAAGCACCAAAAGTTGGTTAAATGACCATGGTGTTGGTCACCAGACCTGAAGCCCATAGAGAATCTATGGGGTATTGTCAAGAGGAAAATTAGAAACAAGAGACCAAAAAAATGCAGATGAGCTGAAGGCCACTGTCAAAGAAACCTGGGCTTCCATACCACCTCAGCAGTGCCACAAACTGATCACCTCCATGCCACGCCGAATTGAGGCAGTAATTACAGCAAAAGGAGCTAAATATAGTAGTATAGTAATTGAGTACATATACAGTAAATGAACATACTTTCCAGAAGGCCAACAATTCACTAAAAATGTTTTTTTTTTATTGGTCTAATGAAGTATTCTAATTTGTTGAGATTGAGATTGTTGTTAAATGTGAGCCAAAATCATCACAATTAAAAGAACCAAAGACTTAAACTACTTCAGTCTGTGTGCACTGAATTTATTTAATACACGAGTTTCACAATTTGAGTTGAATTACTGAAATAAATGAACTTTTCCACGACATTCTAATTTATTGAGATGCACCTGTATGTATTATGTATAAATAAATACACACATGCATGTATATATTTAAGAAAAATTTTACATTTATATGTTAAATATATATATATATATATATATATATATATATATATATAATATATAAATTATATGAATATGAATATAAATATATACATGTAAATAAATGTAAATATTTTCAAAACATATGATGTATGTGTGTATCTTTATATTATATACATAAATATACACAGTACACACACATATGTAAACAAAAACTTTTATTTTGGATGCGATTAATCATGATTAATCGATTGACAGCACTATTATAAATATATTTATTGTACTTTTGTTCAATTGAATGCATTCTTGTGAATTACTAGTCTTACTTATCCCAAACGTTTGAATGGTAGTGTATCATGGTTTCTACAAAAATATTAAGAAGCAAAATCTGTTTGCAACATTAATAATAAGATGAAATGTTTCTTAAGCAGCCAATCAGCATATTTCAGCATATTTCTGAAGGATCATGTGACCCCGAAGGCTGAGTAATGATGCAGAAAATTCAGCTTTACATCACAGGAATTACATATTAAAAAAAATATTCAAATAGAAATAATATTATTTCAAAGTATTATAGTTTTTACTTTAAATAAATGCAGCCTTGTTAAAGATAAAAAATCTTAATTATTCCAAACTTTTGACGGGTTCTGTATGTTCCCTGCCTCTCAATACAATTGCGTGTTTCTGAAACGACAGAAAGTCGGCACTATTCTGTTCGCCACAGTCTGTTAAATGGTTTTGACAGAATGAGGCAATATTTACCATTTGCCTTTCTCGTTCTATAAACCAAGCTGACAGGAGAAATGAGGGACATAATTCTTAAATCCTTTCCAACAGCCTAAACATTCTTTGCTTTCCCTCTGTTCACCTCTACAGGCGTTTGACTACGAGCAAAAGAAGTTATTGGCAACCAAAGGTATGTGCTTGACAAATCAAATCACAGTTAAAGCTATATACAGAGCCTTAAAGAGTGTCTCCCACCCATCTATATTGTTAAAAACAATTCTGCTGGTAGGCTGCTGGGGGAATTGGAAACCGGTTGTGTTTAGTCTAGTGTGCCAGCAATGAACAAAGCAGGACTACAGTGTCTTCACAGGCTGAATGTCTGGCAGTGAGCAGGGTGTCATTAAAGCCCTGTTTCACATTTACGGTAAATATACTCTGCCTCATAAAGCTTCTCCACACCTCACGTCCTGTGTCCAGCGTTCATACTGTAAACTATGGACCTGAGAATGAGGAATGTACCCAGTGTTAACGCTCTTCTTGCCCGCACACTGTAAACAGTTCTTTGTTAATGGTTTATGTTGGAACTGTATGGAAATGTGGCACACACTGTTTTATTGTAAAACTTTTGGGGTTTGACCGATTTAGCACTGTGCAGGAGAATTTGGCATCAAATTCTTGATCAACTAATTATAATTCCTGATTTCTACATCTCACACAAACCACCAATAACATTCAGCCGGGTCGTGTTTTGCCACAAATATTATTTTATTTTGTGAATTACTTCACAATTCCTCCAACAAAATTATCCTTATTGTATTAAAAAAGCATGGTCATTACTGTAATGTGAAAAAATAATGGTATATTATTAAAATTAATAATAAAATAAAAAAAATAATATAATAAATATTTATGCAGATTTTTGGTAAAGTACTTAAGTTTACAGCATGATAATATATTTTATTTATTTATTTTATTTCATATTTTCTGTGTATATATATGTATGCATGTATGTATGTGTATATATATATATATATATATATATATATATAAAACAATTAACTTTTTGTGAATATATTATTATCATTATATTGTTATATTATTTTTATTACTTAATTTTAATATATACATTTAAAAATGTCAGTATATTTTATTACATATTATTTTATTTTATTTATTTTTTCTGTTTAAGGGTGAAATATGACAATTCTTAATGAACTGACCTCCATTTGACAATTTTATGTTTTTTTTTTTTTTAAATACATCATGTTCTTCTGTTTCTATGTTCAGCCATGTTAAAGAAGCCAGTGGTGACGGAGGTCCGAACCCCTACTAACACATGGAGCGGTCTGGGCTTCTCAAAGTCTATGCCTGCAGAAACTATTAAGGAGTTGCGCCGGGCAAACCATGTGTCTTATAAACCTACCATGTCAACTACATATGAGGTAAAAGCACACCAAGCAAAAGGGCTAAGCACCTCTCTCCTATGAATTACACTGATAGTAGTCATTCATTTGGTGCATTCAGTGTGCACCATATATTGCTGTGTTCTCACTGATGACGATTAGCTCTATTATTATTTTGTATTAATGCATCACTGCGGGTTTTTAGTGGAATAAACTTGATATGATTTGTGTTTTATAAGGGATCGCCTCTAGCCCTGTCCCGCTCCAACAGTAGAGAGGGGATGGCGAGTGGCAGTGACTCAGATAACTGGAGGGAAAGGAATGGGAGCGGGCTCCCAGCACACAGCGACTTCCCCTCTCCCATCAGCCCCAAAAGGAAGCAGAACAAAACAGGTGTGCTTCCTCAGTCAGTTGAGAGTGTTTTTGACTTAACTAGGACTTAAGTACAGTACATCATTATATGTAATAATTACTTATATTGACTTTGAAATATGGTTAAAGTGTACTGACAAGCATTTATCGTATTTAATGTTGATGTTCTCTTCAATCCTGCAGTTGAAATTTAGTACATTTAAAAATAGTTCTACTTTAACTGTAATATAACACACTGCAGTTAAAAATTAAGACTAAAATTAAATTACAGTTGAAATCAAGTTTTTTCATATGCTTTTTATGTTACACATCAAAATAAGTGTACTTCTTAAAAACAATCAAAAAAAGCCAAAAACTGTGATTTTAAAATTTTAAGTGTGTTCTACCCTCTTTAGTACTTAGGGGGGTTTTGTTTCATATTATATTATCTGCAAGTGCAGTTTTTGAAAAATATACTTTTAATATTTGATGCACATTATAAGTGCACATTCGATGCAATTAAATACACTTCTTTTTCACAAGGCGACGAATGCAGTTTGACCAAAACAAGGTAGGGGTGGCTCGATACCACTTATTCAGAACAGATCCCGATCCGAAACCAAAAATTCTAAGCATCTGCCGATACCGATATCGATCCGATACCTGGCCAGTTTTTTTTTAATCAGTGTTGAATTTGTATTCCTCAATGTGTGTTGACCTGATCATGACTTTTTTGTGTTAAACACAATACTAAATATAGACAACTTTATTGTAAAGAAAAACAACAAATGAATGCATATATAATTATAATCTATGACAAAAATACTATTATAAACTAGGTTAGTGGATAATTCATCAGAAAAAGCAGCGGAGAGAAGAGTTTACATGAACTTGACTTAAATACTCATCTGTACCTCACATTAAACTATCTAAAGCTTCAGAATACTTGAAATATAGTGCACAAAAACTTTATGGTGTTTTATAATGTTTGTGGCTTTTGTGGGGCTTAACAATAACAAAATAGTAAACGCACAATATCGGATTTGGATTGGTCTCATCTGACCGATACCTCAATCCAGCAGAAAATGCAGAAAGTATCACAGCGATACCGATACTGAATATCGGATCGGCGCACCCCTAAAACAAGGTATCTGCAACGACTTAAAGTGCTGTTTGATAACCAGGTAGACACTTAACCATGATTTTGTGTATTTTGGATTAGAGCACTACCTAAGCAGCAGCAACTACATGGACTGCATCTCATCGGTGACGGGAACTAACGGCTGTAATCTCAACACATCTTTCAAAGGATCAGATCTGCCTGAGCTCTTCAGTAAACTTGGCCTCGGGAAATATACCGACGTCTTCCAACAGCAGGAGGTACAGACGGAGCTGCCGATATCTTCTCTATCGGTGTTGCTGCTTGAGATGAGAACATGTAAATGAGCTTTAGATGATTTCTGCCACCGGGAAGTTGTTTTTATGTCTTATGGCTATTAGCGTTTAGCCTGTTTTAGCAGAAATCATATTGAAAAATGCACTTTAAATCAGTCTTTGGCTAAATAGGTTTTTATGAAGCAACATGAAATACTGGCGAGAACAGCTGACTCATTTTTTGAATGGCTTGACAAGTTGTCAGGCTTGAAATGTTACAAACATAATGAGTGTGAACAATTTGGATGTAAATTTTCCATTTCTTATTTAAATATATTGGATTTCATGACAGTCAGGTCTGTAATAATTCTGAATGACCAACTCCAATTTAATGGCTTTTATTACTCAATGTAGTAACATAGAGATGACTTCATTTTCTGTGGAGCCACAGCTCTGTTACGCAGCAGAAACACTGTCAGTGTGACGGCTCTATCTGGCTTGCATGTATGCTGTCAAACTGGCCTGAGGTTACAATGACGCAACTTCCAGCACAGAACTGAAACCCTCAGAATAGCCAAAAAGATCTGCAATTCACACATTATGCCAAGTGCAGTATTTCAAGATGCCAGAGATAACATTGAGGAGTCCAAAATTTGGTTCTGGCTTTTATCTTATAAACATATCATCAGAAAGTTAGAGAGAGCGGTGTGGTGCAGTGGTCAGTGCACATGCACTTAGAAGCAGGTTTGATTCTGCACTGTTATACCATTCTCCCTCTTTCTCCCCACAGTAATTTAAAAGTAAAAATACAGTTTGTGTCTGTTTCTCAGATTGACCTTCAGACGTTCCTCACGCTGACCGATCAGGACCTGAAAGAGCTCGGCATAACTACATTTGGAGCCCGCAGGAAAATGCTGCTGGCCATTTCAGGTCAGTTCCCTTCCAAACAAACAGTAGTGTTACCAGCAACATTTCACAATTCTTTATACCTTTCTTGATTCCACAGCAATCAATCAATCAATCAAGATGCACAGTCAGTCGATTAAAAAATAATTATTTAATCATTTTCTGTAATTAATCATGATTAATCACACCTAACATTACAATTATGACAGTTTCACACTGAATCTCCAAAAGTAAAACATGAAGACTGTATAATTTAAATACTCATTTATTGCTGTCTTTTACAATGAATTATAAATAGTCCAGTATTGCCGATACCAAAACTCTTACTGATGCCTCTAAATAGATTTGAATCCATTTCTGGGGATAAATAGAGAGAAAATATAACCATTCAACATTACAGTAATATTTGTGCCATCCTTTTTAACATTTAATAGACCTAAACTGTTACAGAATATTAAAAACATTTAATTTAAGTGAACTTAAAACAATGTTCACATAAACCTGATATAATAAATGTCACATTTATCAGTGCCTTTAATATAGAATGTTGTGTATATTAATATACTGATGCTTCTTTTGATATCATGTTTTTCCTACTAAGTTTATTTTGTGCATTCATTTTCATTTTCATAAATAAGAAAATTAATTGGTAAAACAATTTGTATTGATATTTTTGTATGAGCATCACAAGTCTGATAGGCAACCAGACAGCCACATTTGTTATTAATTATTTATTATTATGTACTCAAGTTAACAAATAACAATAAAGCTGGCATGTATTTTCAGGTATTTCTCAATTATTATTATTATTATTATTATTTATTTATTTATTTATTTTTAAATAAAGTCCGTAATTAAAGAAGTAAATCAAAATGTATTCCCTTTTTATATTAAAATGTTTTTTTTTATTAATATTAATGGCAATAATAGGTGGCAGGTCTGCTAGGTTGATTGTAATACACAGATAGATCTGATATTTTTGTTGTATATTCACTGAAGACATACAGTACTGTTTGCAGTACCGTGAGCACTTTTCTAAGAGAACCCACTCAAATACATATGTGATTATTGGAAAACAGCCACTCGTTACTCAGACAGCCTTCAGGTACCGAACTGAGTCAATATTTACTGCAGAAAGACTGGTTACCTTTCTTAAGAAAGTTTAGTATCGACTTGATACCAACCAACAGAACAATAACCGTGATAGCAGAAGGACACAACATGCCATGCAAGATTTTCCTTTTTAATAGCTTTGAGTAATTTGGACAGCTGCAGGGTTTTGGGATTATGATTTATTGAGGTGTCAGAGATGAAATTGGATTTGGCTTTCCACTTACGTAACTGGCCAGGGTTGACTGACTGTCCACATCCCAGCATGACAGCAAGTGGAAGTGACAAGCTTGGCTATTAGACATCTCGAACATCTGTGATATATTTTGACCACCCACTGCTCGATAACCATAATGACTTCCTGCAGTCTGGCAAGGATATTTACAAAAAAAAAACCATTGTTCCTGTTTTATCAGCCCTGTGGTTGGAGAATAAAGCACAATGCCTGAGGTTGAAGTAGCCCAAATGAAATTGTGGTGCAGATGGGATTCTGAAGTGTAGAGGTACGAGGAAGACAGGAAATGACTGCAGGCCAGTGTTTATTTCTCTGACTGACCTCGGACACAATTTACTGCAATCTGGGCTGATGCAAGTTTGGTCCCAGTGAGAGAAATGTCCTGCCTTTTGTCCTCTACAACAGGAAAATGCAACATTGGCATTGTCAAGCCCACCTACATAAATGAGATCTGTCATCTAAAAATCATAATGCAGAGACTGATCTGTCAAAAAACTAGCGAGCTTTCAACATTGGCAGCATTTTAAGGTTGTATACCTTATCTTGACCAATTCTTAAGGCGCACTGCAGGAGAATGTCACAAGCTGGAGAAAAAAATAAATAAAAAAATCCAAACAAACCAAGAGAAAAATGTTGATTAGAAATATATTATTCATTCTTTGCTGAAAAGTATTAATAAAATAAGATATTTATTTTAAAATGTGCTGTTTTACCCAATATTTGTATGTATATCTGTTACTAATGTATTTCATGTTGTAGAACATATCAAAATATCCACTGATTTCGGGAAGATGGAACTGCTAAATCGATGGAAATGCTATCTTGTTTTCAGGTTTTCAAATCAATATTAGTAGTTTGGTTGAAGCGACTGACCCATACATGCATTTGTTTGATATTTTAAAAATGTTTTGACCTTGTAATTCGCAATATGGAGAAAGATCTGTCACTACTTCCATTTTCCTGTGGCGTTAACATGCATGTATGCAGTGTAAACTATGAATATTTAAGCCCTCTTTTTGTTTTGACAGAGCTGAACAAGAACCGAAGGAAGCTCTTTGAGCCACCCAACATCCGCTCCTCATTCCTAGAAGGGGGCGCCAGCGGTCGACTGCCACGCCAGTTCCACACAGACATTGCCAGTGTGAGCGGGCGCTGGTGAGCCCATGCCAATGCACCAACGGACAGCCTGAAACTGCACAAATTCCCATTCCCAACTCCAACCTGATATACAGTACTGGACCAAAACCCAGACCTTCTGAAACTGTGCCAAATAAACAAAGTCTATGGATCAGAGGTTAAGGGTCAAAGAACTGTTGTATGAATATTATATGCAGTATGGTACATTATGCAATATGGTACTCATGTTACAATGAAGGAAATGTAGTGAAGGATCTTTGGAGCTCCTGCACTGTGCTTGTATATGGAGCAGGCAGATTTTATTTATATGCTCGTCTTAGGCTTCGACATACTAATTCTTTGCACTTTAAAAATGCTAAATATTTTGTCCATGGACAGATTCGCCCTGACTAGATGCGCCTGGATTTTATTTAAAGCACTTAAATGGATATCAAGCCAAAGTGTTCTGCACAAATTATCCATAAGGGAAGCTTATCTCATCCCACGGCTGCATTACAGTGAAATCACCAGCCTGTTGTTATTACTTATGGATCTTAGTCAGAGTAGACGGCATATTGCATTTGACAGAAATGAAATGGAGTGTACGTCTATCCCTCACAGGCTTGTTTTCATTCAGGTCAAATTAAAATAGTCTACCCTGACTGAATTCCACAGTACATTGTCTATATATTATTTCTAAACCTATAAATAGTTTACTCTTAAAGGGAAAATTAAAAATCTAAATTATTTTAGTGTATGACTTTAGTTCTTCGATGGAACTCAAAAGAAGATACTTCAAAGAATGTTTCAGCTGTTTTTGTCCATATAGTGAAAGTCAGTTTAGTTGGTTCTAGAAGTATTTTTGCCATTCTTTTTTTCCCCAGAGGGATTATATAAAATAAAATAAAATAAAAAATACTTTTAAAGTGTCAAAAGCTATGAGCCAAGTCACTTTGTGTACAGATTCATGGGTAATGTAATATTTCACCACAAATTCTGCTGTTATAAACAATTTTTTAAAAATGATTTTAAAATAACAGCTGCAAGCAGCGTTTACTGGGGTTCAAGCATTTTAAGGAATTTGACCACATATGAAAAAAGATATACGTATTATTATTTAGCAAGCCTGTAACCACCTTAATCAATGATTTAAAAAGAGCGTTTTCTGGTAATTCCAGGTAATTTACCATAGAAATATGATGTTTTTAACATTTATGGCTGTTATAGCACCACCTATGGTCCAATCTCCATAAAAGTTGGCATGCCTCTTTAGAATTATATGCTCTATGGGCTCACCTAATTTCGTAAAATTCTGAGTTTTCGTTCAGGAATTATAGGCTTTTAGGTATGTTTGGCCACACCCATATTGTACTTACCCTGTTATAGTTAAAGTGTGAAGTTCAACTTTTTTTTTTCTTTTTTTTTTTGATAATTATTGACCTAGAGAGTCCAGAGAATTGTACTGCAGTGGTTTTGTTGAGATTGAGCAAAAAGCCTAGGAATAGTTCGCAAAAGTAGGTTTTTAAAATATCTTGAGTAAGTAATGAACAATTTGATTGACAATAGTGGTTTTTGAGGCAAAATTGATTTCTTTCAAATTTCTCGTAGAGCTTTAGGGCCATGTGTCAAACATGCCCACTGCATTTCATTCTGACTGGCCTCCGTTAATCCCGGAATAGGTGATCAGTGTTCATTGTGACCACATCTTTTTCAAGATACCTAAACGTGCTCATAGACAGCCATGGCACTTTGGACACAGACACGGCATGTGAATTTTCAAGTCAATTGGACAAAAGAGTGCATAGTTGTAGCCGTTTTTATGTTTTTGTCCTATTATAGCACCACATAGTGGCCAGACTCTTTTTCTCATGTAACCTCAGATTGAGGTCTGACATATACATATCGAGTTTTGTGTAAATATCTCATTCCGTTGAAAAGTTATAGCTGTTTGACGAAAATTGTCCCTCTTTCGAATGCATCCCTTTGTGGCAGTGAGTCGAAAACTCAAGATTTTTTTTTTTATAATTATTGATATTCACTGCACTGGTTTGGTTCCGATCAGGTGAAAAACCCTAGGACTAGTTCGCAAACGTAGGTTTTTCAAAAAATCCAAAAGATTCTGTGACGTTTGAATCTGTGTATTGTTCATCTTCACCCAAGGATTCCAATGATATAAGACATTTGAGTTTGCAACAAGTACTTTAGGAGTTATTAGTGATTTCATACATTTGATTGCCGTAGCGCCCCCCTCAGGCCGATCAGGGCAAGCCTTGGTGACATTGTAAAACACAGTGAATACTACCATCCCTCAAAGTTTCAGGTCTCTATGTGTTTTGGTCTGCCCGATCACTTTTAGGTCAGAATGGTGATCTTTTAAAATCTTAACAATTATTTTTAAGTGCTACATGCTCGAACCCCTAATAATATGAACAGATGACAGAACTCAGAACTAACAACAGTTCTGTCTTTAAAGGTTTATAAGTTACCAGTAGACCCCACTGACCTTCAGTGTATGGACAAAATATTGTTTTTCACAGAAGAAGGAAAGTCATGCAGAATTATAATTTTTGGATAACCTATCCGTTTAACTGTTAGTTTTAGAGCTTAATGTCAGCCTGTCAGTAGTAGCTTTCTCAATAGCGCCTCAGTTTAGCCACTGACAGAAGTGCAAATTACACCAGCTCTCTTTCAACCACCTTCCTGAATGCCACAGACCACAAATCTTCACAGGCCTCACTCCCCAAACCGAGCTTTTTGTAAAGCCTTGGAATTCTTCTCAGACCCAATCACGGCTTAATCCATGGCTTTTCTCCTGCACGCGACCAAAGTCTGTGCCGCTTTCTTGAGCTCTAGTCTTCCTACGCCCTCTAAAGCGCTTTGTTTGCTTCTCTCTTCTCCATCTTCTCTCACCATTCTTATGTGATCACGCTTGTCATATTCTTCAGATATTTCCAAAGCGAGTTTTTCAATTCTGACTATATCTAAAGCTGTGAATGTTGCCAGATGTACTCCGAAGGATTGAAACCACCGAGTGCCTTTTGTCTTGCACTGACAACTTTTCCAAAGTAATCAAAGACTATCGATTTCTCAAAGGTACAAATGTTTTACTAGGAAGTACCACTTACAAGTAATCTTGCAGTGCATTGCTTTATCTTTACATGTACGGTATATATTTAGTATTTTCATTTAGCTCTTGAGTACGTTGAAATTGTACCTCACGTGATAGAGGTACTATTTAAGTTTGTATTGTGTGTATTGTCTTATTATGAGTGTTTATAGACTTTTTAGCAGTTTGCTTTGATAATATGCAGACAGTAGCAATCAATCAATCAATTTGTGTAATGGTTTGTAATGTTTGTTTTTTAATCAGATTGAGATGACAAATGAGTGAAACAATAGCTCTTGGTGTTGCCTAAAAATATTAGTAGTAATAATAAAATGCAACAGACTATGCAAAGAATCACTTTGCCATTTTAGGTTTAAATGTTTCAGTTTAAGCACATACTGTACGCTTTTATTGGTTGTCTCTTGTTTTTTAAAACGAATGAATTTTATAGACTTTGTTTTCAGTAAATTGCTTGATACTGTATATCTTAGATTAGTGCCTTTTATATTCATCAAATGCCACTTTAGTGAGAGACCAATTGTAATTCGTGTGCAGAATTGTTTTGTTCTCTCGCTAAGAGGGAAAAATAAGGGACAAATGACGTCTTAATATTCTGACATGGCCTTCACGTGGCCAGCACATTTTTTAGTATTTTTGGCCAAAGTCAAATGCCTAACCTCTGGGTTATGAGGTTGCATACATCATGTGCACAAATGTACAGAGCAGTGAAGTAAAAACGGGATATTAAACCAGTATTGTTCTTCCAAACGTACATTAGCTGGCCAGTGCCTTGGGAATGACTTTTAAAATCTGTGAGCTTGGCACAGATTTTGTAATATACTCCATTGTAATGTTCTATGATGATAAATTTGTATAATTGCCATAAGTGTGGTATCGCTGAATGTTCCTTACGAGTTGAAGGTGTTATGAAAGAATAAAGCATATGCAAACCTTTTCCATCTTATGTATTCGCTACTGCTTTGTTTGTACAATGACATTTAAAGGGATAATTCACCCAAAAATAAAAATTCTGGCATCATTTAATCACCCCCAAATTGTTCCAAACCTGTATGAGTTTCTTCCTTCTGCTGAGCACAAAAGAAGATGTGTTGGTAACCAAACAGTTGAAAAAAAAAAAAAAATTCTGTGGAAGTCGATGGCTACCGTCAACTGTTTGGTTACCAAGCATTCCTCAAAATATCTTCTTTTGTGCTCAACAGAAGACAGAAACTCATACAGATTTGGAAAGACATAAGGGTGAGTAAATGATGACAAAATGTTCATTTTTGGGCCTGACATCTGGTTGGCTCTGTGTATTTAAAAATGCGTACTTGTTACATAATGACTCATTTCTCTCATTGGTGACATTAACATCTGTAAATGTCTGACTAAAGTAGCTGTAGTGGCAGTAGAGGGGAAAGACTAGCGTAAAATGTGTTTTAAGATGAACCGCACCCAGTAATAGCTTATGAGGCTCTGACTGATTACAATATGTCACAAATATGTTAGTGATTTTAATGAAATCCTTTGCTTACACACACACACATGGACTTTTGGGAAATGGATGTTCTTTTTTTTATGTCACAAGCAGATACGAATCTGTAAGGAACAGAACAAAGAAGTCTAGTCTGCAAACTGGGTGTAACTGTTTTGATATTTTGCTAGATTGTGTTTTTTCTGGATTATCTCTGAGCGTACTGTAAGTCAGGCCTGGACTGGAAATGGAACAGGACAGCTTGTGGCTGGAACAAGAGGAAAATGATTTTCATTTTCCTCTGGCAAGCTTACATTCCAGCTTTTGAATCTCGCCACATTGTCTGGATTGTGGATACAATGTGAAGAGAGTGTCCAAGGGTTATTGGGGGGATGAAATGTGTTTATTTCACTACAACAAAACTAAATTGCACGAGAATGAACTCTGAATCATCCAGACATCTTTTCATAAACAGATACAAACATGAAAGGAAGTGGTTTATTAATTTAGATAGAATGTGTGTACTCAGTTAAGCTGGACCAAAAGAGCTTTATCCATTAGAATGTGTGTCACAATGTATATTCTTTTGAGAAGCTAAGGAGATTTTTGAACTCATCTATAAAATGTCTTTTTTGTCTGATCAGATTATCAATCCCAATATCTGAGTTTAGCTGATACCATTGCAGACTCTCTCAGATTTTGTCTTTGTAATAATATTTAACAGAAATCAGCTGTTGTTCCAATTTTCTGAAGTGAGAATTTATGTTAATAATATAATGTAACACTTTAGAATAGGGAACACTTATTAACTATTAACTACGACTTTTCCCTCAATAAATTCTTAATTTGCTGCTTATTAATAGTTAGTGCGGTAGTTGTTAAGTTTAGGTATTGGGTAGGATTAAGGATGTAGAATAAGGTCATGGAGAATAAGGCATTAATATTTGTTTAATTACTACTAATAAATGGCTAATATTGTATTAATATGCATGCTAATTAGCAACTAGTTAAGAAACCTTAAAATAAAGTGTTACCGTAATTATTTATATAGTTATGTTAACATTAAAGTTTATTATGGCCAACATATTGGTAATTAATATCAATTTGTGTTTACTACCTACATCAGTTTATATCACAGCAAGAAATATCAAAAGAGTGCATGGAGGTGTTTTTAATCATATTTAATACATTTTTGATCAGATAATTTTACAACAAGAAGAGTTACATCTCACGGTCTTGGATCAGTTTTCACATAATTAAGAATAAATTAATTTGTTATTTTTACAGCATCAAATATGAATGTCATAAATTCTCTATATTTCTGTAAGTGTTAGTGAGCTCTGTGTTTATGTCTTTATCAATGTAAATGCATTACTGTAGTTTGTTCTCCAACAGGGGGCGCCAAGGCATGAATTAGACCAAATTTGACTTAAAAATACTGGTACGCCAATATTTTGCTTTATTAATTATCTTCATCTGTCAATAAGCTTTCCTTTTTGGTCAGTTAGTGTCAGATTTATATTTCTTTTCTATCACATGAAAGCACTGATTAAAAACAGTAACCCACATTTGTACATGAGAATAATAGATTACCTCAGAGCAGCAATATATATTTTCATTATCTATTATATATGAATGAGATATACCTGGATCTCATCACCTCACGTGCCTCTATCATCTTTACACACGCTGGTGTGTTTTGCCTCTGTTTTGCATTCTGTATGTGCTCATGCACCTTATTTACATTCAGAAGCCCTACTGCATCCCTTACCAGCATAACAATCATTTGTATATTAGATTTAAACATCAGTAGAGAACTGGACTGAAACATTTCACCTCATCTGACACTGACCTTCATGCTCTGACATGAAGACAGGTCATACGAGGTGATCTGATCTATTTATGGGATTTACAATCACTGTGAAATACGTCCCGTTATGTAACGGACCCCAAACCGCTGTCTCTTAGACACACGCAAACCTGGACAAAACAGAAAGGAGATTATAACAAATCAACACCAATACTCTTTTCTTTCTTTAGCATTAAATTCATTTTGCCACAAGCAATGCAGACTTTAAATGTCAGTAGAATAATTAGGCACAAGCTAAAATCAATTGTGTGTTACTCTAGTCATTACAGCCCTTGGCAATACAAACAAATCATTCAAAGCTTTGTGAATGTAATTTTCTATGAAGGAAATGGAAAATCTGCCATCAAATATATGTCATTCAAGTGGATTCATTATATGGAAGAGCGGGGCTAGTTGTCACAGGGCTTTTGAGTTACTAATCCAATCACACAGATATTGGTTTTCTCTAACAGTTGTTGTTTTGTATGTTTGTTTCAAACATCTAGATTAAGAGAGAGAGAAAAAAAGAAAGAAAAAAAAACCTTGTTGGTTAAGAATAATTTTTGTAGATTTTGTCTCGCAAACTACATTTCCACCATCATTGTTGTAATTGTGTACATTTCATTGTATAAATATGCATTGAAGTTTTATTCAATTCATTAACTTGGCTATAATAATGGGTTGATATTTTTTGTTACTTTTGTAACACATTTGATAATTGAATTTTAGATTTACTATTTGTCAATAAATACATATTTTTTTTGTTTTCATTTTTATTCTGCTCTATTTCTACTCAAATAAGCCAATTAGTAATACTGATCATATGAACTCTGAATTGCAAAATGCATGCTGGAAAACATGATTAATATGTGAAATTCATGCCAGCTTGAGAGAATCCCAAACTATAAGAAATGCTTAGCAATTCTGATTAGATGATGCATTGAAAGAGAAAGCTGTAAAGGACAGCATGTTGTGTTTTTGTTTGGATTTATAAATGACTGGGTCAGCTTAAGCGATGTTGGATGCATTACAACCCATGATTAAAATATGAATCACAAACCCATAGCATATGTCAGTATGTTCTGAGAGCATGGCCTTCATCACAGTAAGTGCTAGCATGCTTCAGCAAAAGCCCTCAGCCCATTTACTGCTGTGTAACTGTGCAGCAGGAAAGAGTAGGTCAGAAATGGATGTGTGTCCTCTGTCTGCGGCGCAACAACCCCTCACTGCAGCACAGATTACCATTACAGCTCTGTCTCATAATCACTCCCCTTCATCATATCAGGGTGAGTATGTGTGCACACACCTCACTTCAACCTCTCTGATCATGAATACATGGCTGTAATGCATCCAGGCTGTTTTGTTACTGTATCTGGCTCTGCCGCTCCATGTGGTTGTTTCTTTCCTCTGCATAATAAAGTCTTGCCATCTGCCATCTTCCCCTCACATTTGGCAATAGATGAAGATACAGCATTGTGAAGACACTACGAGATATTTAGCCTTACCATGTGACCAGAAGCAAAACATTTGAATATAGGGCAAAAAGTTAGATGAAATTATTACTGGATATTTATAACAGTGTTACAGACTACTTACTTAAAATGCATAAATATCAGTTGCCATTCTATTCACTGTAAAAATAAATAAATAAAAAATCAACATTAAAAAAAACATTTTAGGTTTTATGGATTTAACTTTAATTTACATTTAAATACAGTAATTTCATTAACTGATATAATGTTAATATAGCAACCTATTAAAGTATTGTAATCTGTTTTGTACCTTTGTAATAAACTGATAACCACCAAAAGCAGGTGGTGATGAGAAAGTCATGATGAACCAAAGCTCAGCACAAGTGTACATAGTGTCATTCACACAAACACTGAACACCATCGTGATAACTGAAATAATGCAATAAAAATCTATTTAACAACATTAGATTAACATATAAGACTAATGTACACAACTGATAAGAAAAATGTAAGATGAAGCGTAGTTATTTAAACGAAAAAAATCATCAAATATGACATGTAGTCCAGAGAATTCTGGGAATGTCAATTTATGGTTATTCACTGTAAATTATACATTCTTTTTCACTTCCAAAACCTGTATACTACTGTAAAACTACATATAATGTCCAATACAGTTTTTCACTGTATATAGTAGGGGAACTTACTGTAGCATTTTTACAGTCTTTTAAAGTTAAAATCACATTCATTTGTTACAGTGTATATTTCAATAATATGTCTTAAGATGATATTTGAATGCTTAGTTTTTTTTTTAATCAAAGCTCTGCAATTTTAATAGGGGAGAGTGCTGTAAAACCCTGCTGTACCAGGTGAGCTAATGAGCAGGTTTACCATGTCAGAAAAGCTATGTATATGGAGTTTGTTATGTGATATTTGTTCAAATAATGTTAACATTAGTTCAAACTAATCATGCACTATGGTCAAAAGCTTTTTTCCCCGCTGTTAACAAGAAGCATTCTCACAACTTACGAACATATGTTCTTCTAGTAATGTTAATAGCATGTTTGTTCCGAGTTATCTGGTCTTTATTTAATGTTCTTGTAGCACAAAATGTTATTTATACATTGTTCATGGAACATTTAATTTCTGAAATGTTTTAGTTGAACTGACCTGTTTTTCAGTGTTACTGTTTGTTTCAAAATGTACTGAGAACGTTCAAAAGTAACATTTTATAACAAATTATAAAATGGAATTTTTCCTTAAGATAAAAAAAATGACATTTTGAATATTCAGACAACATTCAGAAATAACATTTTTATAATTTAATGGGAACATTAGCAAAACGTTCTTAGACTACATTTTTTGTTTGCTGGGTTGAGGTCATAACAGTATTGTGCAAGAAGCTGCATGAAAAAAGTTTATTAATTGAAAATCTGTCTTGTGATCATAATTTGTGTGAAAAGAAATTCAATTTGTTGGTGTTTTGCTGCTACTGCTGTTCATTTCAGTTGGAAACCGCGGAGAATTGTATGTATAAGTACATTTTTTGAGTTTTGAAAAAATTGTAGGTTGAGGCACATTTTTCCAATAAGCCTGTGCTGCAACATCAGCACTTCTAGAACACAGAAAGCTGTGTTGTGTAATGAAAAATATGACTTTTTTTCTGACTAATAAAAATGTATTGCTGAAACTAAAATATAGGCCTATGATTTTTTGTTTTGTTTTGTTTGTTTTTTTGCATGCAACATTTAATTTTGAGAATGGACAATCAGAAACAAAGGTATATATGTAGGGATGCTTAGAGGGGGATGGGTTTGTAGGGTTTTCATAGGCTGCTGGAGAATGCTGTGGGAGGAGGATCCTACTGGCAGATTATTAATGGTTAGCAGGGTGGGGGTACTGGATTATCTGCCCTCTCAGGGGTTGATGACAACTCTACTGTATCTCCAACCGCTTTACATCACCACACACTGCTCCTGCTTCAGCTGGCACCAGAAATGCAAGTTAAGATATGCTTTCTTGTCTGTTTGATCTGAATGAAAAGCATCTATAGTGTGACCATTCAACCATGTTACTTTGTGATATTGCACAGTCTATTGAACTACTTATCCATGTGCAGAATTTGTTTCATGCTTTATGGGCACAGTTAGAAATTGTAACACTTAAAAGCATTCCTTAACCTCAAACTTTTAGGGAAAAATGCTCATATCTTTAATGTTGCCACCACAAGGCTAAAACTAAGGACAAACTGCAAGACTGATAATACTGTTCTTATACTATAGGTGCATATATAATGATTTAGCTCTGTGTGTCCAAATGATTATTCTAATCATCATAAAGTCAAGGACCATTACAAGCAAAAGGAATCACAATAGAAAATATAGCTGCAAGCAGTGATTACCAGGGTTCAAGCACTTAAGGCATTTAAGCAGATAAGGAAAAATCATATATATATATATATATATATATATATATATATATATATTTTTTTTTTTTTTTTTTCCTTCTTTTTTTTTCTTTTTTTCTTTCTTACATTTATGACTGTTATAGCACCAGCTGTGGTCTGACCTCAAAACTTTGCATGCTTGTTTAGAATCACCTGTCGCATGTGCTCACCAGATTTCGTGAAGTTTGGAGTTATCCTGTAGGCTTAATAGGATTTTAGGTAAATTTGGACAGGCCCCTTTTCTAAATGACCTCATCATAGCTTCCAAAAGGGTCAATTTAACATGTTTTTTAGGGGTCTAACGATAAATCGATTAATCTAATGCATCGCAATTCTCTCTGAAATTGACTCTGAGCTTAGTTTTAACAGCAGATGGCACTGCATGCTTTAGAAACAGCTTGCTTTCAGTTCCTTACACACACACCACTTGAACTTAAAATAATCATTCATAAAGTTCAAAAAGGTTGAAGCGAATTACAAGTGTTCACAGTGGGTTGTGTTAATCTTGATCTGCAAAAGCCGAGGTACAAGTACATAACCACTCAGTTGAACACACAAGCGTCTTCTTCGTGATCATTTGAGCGTGCAGTTAAAAACTAGCCTAGAGCGCAATCTAAGTTCAGAATCGATTCAAGAGAGAATCGCGATGCATTAGGAAAATAACAGAATCGATCCATTAATCGATTTATCGTTACACCCCTAATGTTTTTGATAATTATTGCCCTAGACAGTCCAGAGTATTTTTTAGTGTAGCGTAATAGTATTTATTTTTTTTACATCTTCTCATTCATTTAACAAATGATTTGATTGACAGCAGTGGTTCTAGAGGCAAAGTTGTCCGGAATGAGTAGCTGTATAATATGATACAAATATCATGTGTATGTATGGAAAACCGAGCAATGTACAATCGTTTACGCCCTTGAAAATCCGATAACGCCCCCCATTTGTGCCACTTTGGACCAAGACCATGCAAACCGATTTTCATGTTGATAGCACAAATGGTTGCACAGTTATAAAGTTTTATTTTTCCCTTTTATAGCGCCACCAAGTGGCCAAATTCCGCAATTTTTTTCCTGTGACTTCAGATTAAGCTCTTACATATGTGTTCTGAGTTTGGTGAAGATGTCTCATTCCCTTCAGGAGTTAGGCATTTTACTAAAAGTGGCCCTGCCCCTTTTGAATGTTTCAGCATCCCTTTGTAATGATGAGTTGAAAGTTCAACTTTTTTTGATAATTATTGATATTCACTCTCCAGAGAATCTTTCTACACTGGTTTGGATCCAATCAGGCAAAAAATAATACATTTTTAAGAAAGCAGCGCCTTTAATGATTGTCAGTAAATGGCTGTTATGATTGGATAAAGTCATTGCATAGGAAAATATATCAATGCCCCTATCTACTGCAACATTATAGTAGCTGGAGACCTTCTGGAGGATGTACAGACGCAAACATTGCATTGATGTTAGTAATGAATAAGGGGAGTAATATGGAGAAAGTGCAACACGAAATATGTCGTAATAAGTTCCGCCTTCTAAATAACAGAGCCAGTCGCCAGTTGGTAAAGTCACACATTACTGCAGCTGCCATAAAAATTTCAGTGTCTTCAGACAAGCAGACTGGCTGGTCCAATTTGTTAATCTTATTTGTGCATAAAAAATAACATGTTATTATGCCAGATTTGGTTGCTGGTTTGAAATATGTATTGATTTAGATGCATAAATGTGTTGCAATGTAACACCATCAATTGTAAATGATCTTTTGTTGTCTGAACTCATCCTTAACACAGATAATGAGAACATTTGGATGTTCCCCAGTTAGTCTTCAATACAACCACATATGGGATAATTTTTTTGTTAATCAGAGAGTAGCACATGAGAGAGATCCACCAGTTTATCCTCTCCTTTACTAGATTCAAACTTATTTGGTTGACAAAGTGTACCAGAATATCCATGGGACAACAAGAAAGCAGACGGGCTGTAATCTTGTTACATAACAAAACATTTAATTCACTTTTCATTCAGCGTTAATCCGTTCTGTGTTCACCATGCGCCCAGGAGCATCATAAACACTTGTAGCTTTCCACTATGTTCATAAGATAACACTTTAGATAATACTTTCTGTATTAGATTCCAGCTTGAGATTATGTTACACATTACATGGCTTGGAGTATCAGGGGTGAGTAGATGATGACAGAATTTAAATTTTTTGGGTGAACTATCCCTTTAATATATAACAGGATGTTCTGGGTGAACAAACTTAAGCTCTATTGACAGCATCTGTAAAATGTTGTCAATTACTGCAGAAACAATTCCCACATCTCTCAATTTGTCGAAACACGTGCCTAATGCAGTAAGGCCTATTCACCCCTAGACGAATATTCTGTTTCAATTAGAGAAGAAAATGTGAGAAATATGAGAAAATTTATTAATTGCATTAAATATTTAACTAATCTCATGTGTTAAAGCACTGACAGTCCTAAGAAAGGTGTTGAGCAAATTTTGTTAATCAGAACCATCTATTGCAAAGAGTGAATTTGCTGTGCATTTGGCCTGATAAATATTCATTTTGCTTTTGGTGTAAATTATGCTAAAAATGTCAAATTTCTAATTGTGACTTTTTATCACATTTTTTTCTTTTTTTCTTTTCTTTGAATTTCTAAGATAAATAAACTCTGAATTTTTTTCTCGCAATTTCAAATTGACAGCTCGCAATTCTCCATTTAATGTATAGCTCGCAATTCCAAATTTTTTACTCTGAATTCCAAGTTTACATCTCTTGTTATTTTCACCATAGAATAGAAAATCAAAAAATTCATTGTGATTTTTTCATCTCACTATTCTGATTTTTCTTGCAATCAAACTAACAAATCAACTTAAAAATGTATGAAAATTAGATGGTGGATTTCTTGTTTCCAGCATGCATTGCATACTGTCTGTATACTGACTGGATGAGGAGAACAGATGTTAAAATTAAGTTGTTTTTCTTTTCTTTTTTCATGTGTTTTTAGTAAGGGGAAAGACCTCCCTTTTAATGCTGTTATGTTTGGCTTTTTTCTGTTATGTTCTTGAAATTTGTTTGATTACCACTGTGCTGAAGAGTAGTAGTACTCGTGGTTAGGTTGTGGGTCACTAAATGAAAAAACACTCACTACATAGACTATAATAGTAATCATTCTGTAAATGCTAGTAACGAGTAATATGTTGCATTTTCATTGAATTTATTTTAAATAAGTAACATGGGTTATGTTAGCTGTTACTAAGGAAAATAGATAAGATTAATTGGTTCCAGATCCAAAACTAATTCATGATGAAATTTGTTGAAACAAGTCAGTTTATGCATAAAAATGTGTTTATGCTATAAATTATGTCTCTATAACTCCATAGCAGTTTCTTGGTTCAGCAGTTTCATTAGAAATTGTCATAAACATTTCCATTATTTTATTTTTTTATTCTTTCCTGTTTATGCCAGAGTGAGTTTTGCTGAGTTGTTGTTGTTTTCTTTTCACTTAATAATTACTTTATAGAACTGTTGTATAAAAGCAATGCTGTTGAACTGAATGTCAGATCTGAAGTCCATCAGTGCCATAAAATGATGCAAAATAGCATCATAGTAAAATCTCTTTAGTATTTCACAGTACTTACAACAGGTACAGTGGCGCTGCTGTGATATAAAGTGTGTGACCATGTAAATATGAATATGGAGTGTGATTACAGTAGAACAAGTCACTGCACTTTGCCCTTGACTGCGCGTCGCAGGAGAGATCAGCTCCGATGGAGCGGCCGTGACGATGTGCTGACGTGGCTCTCATCAGCAGCACACTGTGGAAACCCGTGGGAGACAGAGAGAGCACGGAGTGAAGATCTGTCCTGCGGCACTGCAGTCTCTCTCACTACCGGAATATCGTTCATTTAGAGGCTCAATGATGGAGGTTCCACGCGTGGGACACAGTGTCAGCAGCCCCACGAGCCCATGTGAGGACATGATAAAGAATCTCAGTCTGGACGCCATCCAGCTTTGTGAGAGAGAAGGTAAGAAGTGTTGCTTTTGCTAAATTATCCATTTGTCCTCAGAGAGGTGAACTGGAGTGGAGGAGCAATGCCATTGTGTTTGAGATTTTAAGACAGGGAAATATTTAAATGCATGCAAAATACAAAATGCAAATGCATTGAAGTCGCATGCTTTTAAAGATCCTGATGCATACTATAGGTTGAGGTTGCTCAGCGATTCTCTCATTTAGCTGGAGCTGGTTTGGTGTCATTGCATTGGAGCTTTCACTTGGAAATATCTTCTTAATGCACGCAAAAGCAATCGCCCAACTCACGTGCTGAATAGCAGTTTCGTGCGTGAAAGTGCATGATATAGATTTACGCGTGAGGTTGCTTAGTTATTTTTCTTAAAAAACATTGAATTTGAGCTTTCGATTCAAGGAAGGGTTATTATAATTCATGCACCACCACTAGACTCACGTTTCATAGTAAAAACCAGCGACGTTTTCATGAATAAATCACATAATTCCATGTCGATTAAATGCTTTTAAGTCGCATGCATGCACACTTAGGTGCAATTTATTCTGTTAGCTTGGGTCACAGAAATAGACACATGCTCTCCGAGCATTAATATTCCATGCACTTGAATGCTTGTTTCAATATGATGCTCGCGTAACGTTCAGCACCATGGACACGGTCATTGCGCGCGCACCATACTGAAACAATACAGGATTGCAGCTGCATGCATCTGAGGCTATACGACCAGTGAGCAATTCACTCACTGGCACACATCGTAATGAAACAGCATAATGTTTAGTTGAGCCACACTCTGAATATGCTGATTCATCTGGGTGACAATGTATTTCCCATTGTCTTATGCGCGTACTGTTATCTACTAAATCCATGATTAATGGTTATGTACAGGATTTGCATGGGTGTATCCCAGTGCGTGCGTTTCTAGGCATAATTAGTCATTGATTTTCCAGAGAAAGCTCCCTTGCCTGATGCTGCTCTGGAACAGCGGTTGAAGAGCATAATATTAAAAATACAAAGCATTTCATATTAAAGAACAATATCCTTTTGCCTACCAGTTTTTTTTCCTTCTGTATCATAATGGCAGAATATTTAGTACTTCGTAAGTATTAGGCTAGATTTATGGCCAAGCCGAATTAATTTGGCTGATATCTGTATGTATATATACTGTATATATACTAACTATAAGTAACTATAATTGACAGATATGTGTCAGTTTCACAGTCTAGTGACTTCCTTGCAGTTTTTTGGTTTCAAATGCTGTTTAGTGAATTCTGAGTAAAAGTAAATGTAAAAAATATATATGTACATATTTGCAATATTGCCACCCTTCTGCTCTATAAAATTGTAACCTATCAGTTTTGCCATCGAAAACCCCAATAAGTCAACCACTATTAATCAGTACTAATGTAATTAACAAGAGGTGAGGCAAATCAGAATATGAAGAGAAATAGCTGTGTGTGGATTTCTGTGGACTTGTTTATCATCAGTATGTCAGCGCTAAAGCCAGAACATGCTTTGTATGAGCTGAACGAAATTTCCTTAGAGCTCTGTTTTATATTCTATACCAGCACTGTGCAGAGGAACTCGAAGTCCCTTCAGCCATGCTGTCACAAGACAGAGAGAGAGAAACAAAGAGAGAACGTTCTTATTGACACGGTCCGTGCAGTGTAGCACTGATGCTGTCACAGTCCTCTGAGTGATATAATGGGTGTAGACACACAACTCTATTGATTTAGATTCTATTGTTTTAATGTTCTTATGAGCAGTGACAGATAAAGACAAGCTTTTCGTAAATACTTTGTTCATTCCTATTGCATTCTAACAAAACAGATATTATTAAGATGCTTCTGTTTGGACAAGACAGAATCACAAAATCTGATTGGTTAATGGATCTTGGATAATAATTTGCACAGATGTGGGCCAAGATGGAGCATGACGAAGAAATGATGAACATGACTGAGTCACAATGGGTACGTTCTGTTCCGACCCATCTGTCCTCTGAGTTTTATACTTCTCAGTGTGCCAGCTCTCAACACTCCAACTCACCTCCCCTCTCCATTTGTGTTGGCATAATAATGGACATCTCTGCCAGAGTTCAGAAGAATTGTTAACCAGTTTTATGAAGTTATGAAGTGAACTTTTTCCAATTTTCATTTTTAATCATTTAATTGGAAAAGATTACTAAGGCTTACCAAGGATCCAAGGACTACCAATTTCCAAGGCTCAAAGTATCATGGTTATAACCACAATAGACACTGGCAACCACAGTAAGGAAATGATTCCCGTTATTATTTAGATCAGTGGTCAGCAGAAGTGGGTTTTTTGGTGGCTGATTATTAAACTATTACCCACAACACTAAATATATGATTACAGCCTTGCAAAGTACCAATTTATTTATTGTTACTAACCCTAAGCCAAATCCAAACCATAAAGTACTGTTATTTCAGCCATATCACAGTAAGTTTGGAATAATACTCATCATTTGAATAGTTTTTTTTTCACTCAGTTTTAATTTATTGCATTATATATAATATATTATTAATAATAAAATGAATAACCAGTGACATTTTTCTTTCAGCATGTTTCATGGCATTTATATTATTATAAATATAAATATGGGTATAAATAAAGATTTAATGTTACAGCAACAAATATTATTTACAACAGCAAGTAAAGTGAGTTAAAATATGGCCAATGTGCCATTTGTAATATATATATATGCCTGTATTTTGATTTCCTTCATACATTTACAGTTATTTTTTTGGTTTGTGCCATTAAAAATAAAGACGGAGAGTGAAAGAATACTATTTAAATCTCATTAAAAGCTACATTTAGATATAATATGCCTTTTTATTATTATTATTTAACTCATTAATATTTAATGTTAATGAATATGTAAATCTCCTAACATTTTGATGTAAAACAAACATGCTTCATTTAAAAGCTTATTTTGTATTGCACACTAAATAAATGTGACTCTATCAAACAATGTACATAAGGCCAATATCCTGTTAATTTGGTCATTGAGACACAAAGAGAGAATGAGAATGATTCAGGTGTTCATTTTAGTGTTTGAACCAACTATAATCTTCTATATGGTAAGTACTTCCTTTACTAAGGTTCATGAGGAGTGAGTGCATATTTCCATTATATAATCAATGTGAAACTGCAGATGCACTCAAAGCAAGCATTTGCTTCTGAAACACAAAATACTCTAAGGATAGGCATCCATTTGTGAAAAGATAAAAAATGGACGAGCCGCCCCTGTGCTGTGGGACTCCTCGATAAGCATGCATTAAAGGGGGCGTTTCTTCCCCCCCGGGGCAGGCCTCAGATGGGGAGTCCTTTGTGTGAGGGCCTACAGGAGCCTGATAGTGCTAACTCACTACCCCTGTCTGAATATACAGCTTTGGCCAGCTGTGTATGGGGGGACTGGCTCCAAAACAGGGGCCACCATCTGCCAAGCCCGCCTGCTAGTGAAAGGAACGATTTAACATGGCCATCAATTTGCTAATTGTGTCCACTGTGCACATATACCACAGCAAAACGACAACAAAACAGACGTGGATTGGATAAATAATGGAGTTGATTCATGATTATTAGCCTATTCTCAGTCTTATAGAGATAGTAATGCTGTTTGAATAAGATGAGATTCGGGGCAAAGAGTGTTAGCTGAGTGTAAACTCTTTTGGGTTAAATCTAAAAATGTCATAACTAAATTACACAGTTAACTGAAGAGGTTTAGCAAACTGAATGGATGTTAAAAACCCATGAAATTAAACTTAAAAACAGAAATGGGACTTTTTAAATAGACAATAGACTTTAGGTTAAAATGACAGTTCACCCAAAAATGAAAATTCTGTCAATTGTGATCTACTTGCACCCTGGTGTTGTTCTAATGCTGTATGATCTTTCTTTTTCATACCACAAAATAAATAAATAAAATAAAATGTTTAAAGATCTTCAGGATTTTGGCTAAATAATACAGAACATTTAGGTTTATGTTTTCACCAAACTCTTAGAATACTTGACAAATATGGAACACGTCATATAGGATTATACATTTGCATCATTTCTAAAGCCTAAAGTTCGTCAAAAGCCTGTTTCCGCACTGAATAAAAAATAAAAAAAAAGCTAATTGTGACTTTTTATCTCACAATTCTGACTTTGGTTGTCAGAATTTTGACTCACAATTGCAAGTGGTAAAGTCTGAATTGTGAGGTGTGAACTTGCAATTCTGAGAATTAAAGTCGCAATTCTAAAAAAACTGTGTCAGAAATGCGAGATATAAACTCACAGTTGTAAGAAGAAAAAAAAGTGAGAATTGCAAGATTTAAACTCGTAATTCTGAGAAAAAAGTATTTTTTCCGCAGAATTGGACTTTATAACTCACAATTGTGAGTTTATATCTCACAATTTGGAGAGAAAAAAAAAGTCAGAATTGTGAGATGTAAACTATCAATTGTGAAAAAAAGTCAAAATGGTGAGATAAAAAGTCACGGTCACACTTTATATTAGGTGGCCTTAACTACTATGTACTTACATCAAAACATAAGTACAATGTACTTATTGTGTTCATACTGTATTGCAAAACACTATTGCTGCTATTGAGATGGGATACAGGTAGGTTAGGGACAGGTTTGGTGGTCTGGGTAGGTTTAAGGGTGGGTTAAGGTGTGAGGGACGGGTCAACAGTGTAATTATAAATGTAGTTACAGAATTAATTACAGATTAATTACATATAGGTATTTTTTAAAATATGAGTACAATGTAAAAACAAGTATGCACACAATAAATGCATTGTACCAAATCATTAATTTAAATGTAAGTACATATTAGTTAAGGCCACCTAATATAAAGTGGGACCAAAGTCACAATTACCAATTACCGGAAATGGGCTTTCATTCTATTCATATATATATATATATATTATTATTATTATTATTATTTATTTTTTATTTTTTCACCTTTTGTGGTCTGAAAAAGAAAACTCATAAGACATTGTTGGAACAACATAAATGTTAAATGTTTTTTTGGGGGGGGGGGGATTATGCTAAACATGCTGTAAACATGGTTTGATACTTGCTATTGCAATTCAGAAGCAAGTGGTATCAGTTGATTGGAAGAAAAATTGGATGAAACCCTGAGTGCAAAATGAGTCATCAATACTTTTGGGTCTGTTTCCTGGAAGACAAAGACTTAAAATTTTGAGTATAAAAAGCTAATCAACATTTAGGAGAGTTTTAATGACAAAGACCTCCAAACATGATTCCTAAAATATAAAGAGGGCTACATACAAACATGTTTAAAAACCCTTCGAGGAAAAAAATGTTGTTTCCACAATGAAATAACTGTATTCTTTTGTCATTGCATTAAACCAGAAGCAGAAGTATACCAAAAGTCACAAAACTCCAATTATGATTTTTACACTTCTAATAAAAGCTCAACACCATGCCCTTCAGCTCCAACTTTGTATGTTTTTCCATCACCTCAAGCACAAACATCACACCAAAAAAAAACACCATGCCAGGCTTGCTTTTCTCAGATCACATCTCTCTCGGTGGTGTTATATCACTGGCATCACAGTTTCACACAATGTATGTGTATGTGTGTGCTTTTCACAACTTATCTGTCTGAAAACCAGAGTGTTAAGACAGTTACATGCCACATCGCTGCTCTACGTGTTAAGAGATTCAGTCATGTGATTATTCATTCTCGCTTTACATGCTCCTTAGACAACCTCAGCGTTCACTCGTGGATAAAGACTGAACTTTAACTCCTCATCTGTAGACTCTCATCTGAGATGAGGTTTGCAAATTTCTTGCTAATTTGTGTGTTGTTTGCATGTTTTGCTGAAATTCCCCTAATTCAGGAGCCAGATTTTAGACATTATGTGGTAAACCAAAATTGTTTATCGTACAAAACTAACATATCTGCCTAACAATAACTAAAATAACATGATTTAGACAGGGAAAAAAACTGACAATTGTGTAAATGCATAAACAACAAGATAAGTGCGATTTAGCAGACTAACACATGGAACAAACACTGGCCAAATATTGTATAAGCGTTCCTGTAGCTCAAACAATAGAGCGCCAGCAATGCCAAGGTCATGGGTTTGATTTCCAGTAAATCCACCAACTGATTAAAAAGAATGTATTCTTTAAATGTAATGCAAGTTGTTTTGAATAAAAGCATCTGCCAAATAAATAAATAAATGCATCTTCAGTGTCTAAAAATTTGCCATATGATGACAGATTGGATTAAAGATGATTGATTTGCACCAAAATACGCCAGAGTTTTTTCTTCCTACTTTCAAAAGATGACAAATCAATTTTTGTTGATTTTTAACATTTTTAACAATGCACGAATCCTGATTACATGGCTATACGTATTTTATTATTTGTGTATTGCATGGATTTTCCCTACTGTCTGCAGGCCATTTTCATTCACATGATGACTCAGATTAGAAACAGACTAGTAGATTAGTAAATACTGAAAATATGTCTCTGATGATCTCTAAAACAGATCAACCGTTTATGTATTGGAACTCATGAATAAAATGGGCACATCACTATAAGAGCCAGGACTGATTATACAATATATGGTTCTTTCATGACCTTTTTGAAGCTGTAAATCAACTAACAAATCCTTTAAAAAAAAAAAATAGTTTTGTGTATCACAGAGGAAAGGAAATCAAAAAGGTTTGGAATGACATGAGGGTGAGTAAATAATGACAGAATTTTCACTGTGAACTGTGCCTTTAACAGTCAGTGCAGTAGAGTACTGTCATAAAGAAAGTTAGTTTAGTGAAGTGCAAGGATTACAACGAATACCCCATGGGGTCTAGACTGTTTAATATGATTATGTTATTATAAAAATAAAAAAAAACATGGGGGTTAGTGAAATAAATTAGGTCAGGCAATACAGCTTGTTCAGGAGTTGGCAAAAGAAAAACAGTTTACGTCACTTCATATTTAAATAAAAAGTTAGATGAGATAACACATATTGCTTTTTATAGCCTGATCAGTACCGAAACTACTTTAAAAAAAAAAAAAGTTAAGCACACTGCTATTATAAAAAGTATTACTCTGCAGAAAGAGACACCAGGTTTAACCTTGAACAAAGATAAATTTAGAGTGAAAGGGACCATTCAGAAAGGTTTTATGTTTCCCAATGCTAACCGAATATCTGACCAACGGGAACCAAAATAAACCTGTGAAGATGATGTTCGTATGGAGGAGACCTGTGTCAGTGCTTGTGTGACATTGATCAAGGGGAGAATATCTCATTTCATGACTCACTCATTTCTAACTACATCAGCATTTCACAGCATGTATATACAGTAAACTTGCTCACAAAAACACTTTTCTACATTTTCATACCATGCAAAAATACAATTAGTGAATGGATCATTCAGTCAATAACTTAAAAAAGATTGAGGACTTTAAAACCACTGTAAATAGACATGTATAGAAACGTGTTTCCACCATTGGAATAAAAACAAAAAAGGGCATTGTGACATTTATCTCACAATTCAGATTTTTTTTTATCGCGAGTCTAAGTATATATCCTACATTTCTCATAATTACGAATTTATAATTTGCAACTGTGAGATACAAACTCATAATAGTAAGAAAAAAAGTCAGACTTGTGAGATAAAAAACTTGCAATTACCTCTTTTATATTTTTATTCTGTGGTAAAAATAAGCTTTCAGACGTGTTCTAATTAGACTGTAAAAAAAAAAAAAAAAAAAAAGTATTGTGTGAGCATGTAATTTATCTCTCTGCCATTTAGCATTTAACATATTTCACCCACAACAGGTCGTTCAGCAGAGTTTAGAGAGCTTTGGTTTGGACAGGTCGTGTTCGGAGGTTCTGAAGCGGTGTCAGGTTGATGAGACGGGCCTGCTGTGAGGACCATATGCTCCTGTAGTGCTATCACTGCCATGAGCTCTTCCTGTACGCTCTCTGGGCCTCATAGTGCTGTGGCACAGTAGATCAAGCCGGGGCTGCTTTAACTGTTTCTGTCAAGTCCACTGTACTTTCTATGTTTATTGTTCAAAATAATTATTCAAACCTAAAATTCCCTCAAACTAATATACACTGTAACTCAAATTAAAAACAAATGTATTTGTAGTCAAGAGGGTAATATTCTAAATGTTTTTTTAAATGGTTTATTACTAATAACTCAATAGGCTACATACAACTTAGAGGTTGATCAACTTGGATTTTCCTGATACAATAAAATGTGTTTAAAGAGAGGCAACAAACATATTGTGAAGATAATAGCAAAAATAAATGTGTTAATGTTCTTAATCTTTCCTGAGGCTAAGAACAAAGAGAAGCTACAAAAGTGGGGCTACAAGAGTTTATTTTGAATCAAGTTTTTTTTAATTAAGTTTATGCATAATGCAAGACTTTTAATTATAAACAATCCCAAAATACACCCTGACTCTTATTTTGAAATGTGTATGGTTTACTACTTCCGACTTATTCAAAAAGATAAAATGCTTACTTTTGCTGCCATGTCTATAACATATTACAATATAAGTCCTTTAAGCAAACATTGTCATAATTAAATTGAGCATAGTACGTGCTAGCAATGTGCTAAAACATGTTATAAACATGCTAATTCATGCTAGCAATGTGGTAAAACATGTTAGAAGCATGCTAACATTGTGCTAAAACATGAAAGTAATATGATGAAACATGTTAGCAACATGTCAACTCATTTCTTTAACATGTTAAAACATGCTAGCATTATGCTAATTGGGTCTAACTGGGCTAGCATTGGGTCTCAAACGACTCAAAATAACAAACCACAAAGTTAACAAAACAATGCACTCCACCATGCTGAGCGAGAGCGCTTGTCTTCCTGGGGTGCGTTTCCTGAAAGCAACTATGGTCGAAAGTTCTGTCATTACAAATAGAGTTCAATAGAACTTACGACCATAGTTAGCTAACAATGCCTTTAGGAAATGCACCCTTGGTTACTTCAAAACAGTCACATCATAATAACGTAACTGTACTCCAGCCCGGAACGTGAAGTGCAATGTGAGTGCAGGCCAGCAGGGGAGTGGGGAGGGGGACAATCTGTTCAAGGCAACTGTGCCTAGTATGAGTACAACCTTAAACTTTCAGACAAGGCTTTAGCGACCCCACTTGTACACATCTTTACTCAGCTTCACTTGATTAGATATGTTAAGACTTCTTATGACCTTAAATTAAATTTTTCATGAACACTGGTTTGGGAAAACAGTTTGAAAACAATTGTCATTCTGCAATTCCACTGGGTTGAGGAGTTAGTAACTCCGAGTTACAGAGTACATTCAACAGCATTACGTAATCAGGATACAAAAAAATGGTAACTGTAATTTGTTATAGTTACATCAAAAAATAAAGTAAGTTACATTTAGTCAAAAATGGCAATACTATCAGGATTACAATGGTTTCATTTAAGTAAGAAATAGTTGTCAATGGGCTGTTGAATTATTATTTAAAAAAAAATGCATACCAGAGGTGGTGATGCAGACACAATGCAAACCGTCAGACTAATGCAGTTATTAGAGAGAGAGAGAGAGAAAGAGAGAGATTATACATTTGTAAATTTCTTGAGTCTGTGCGCCTCTCAGCAGAGTTCAGCAGCAGCATCTCTACTAATAGCAAAACTGTAAGTTCATCTGCTTCAAGAACAGCGCTGTTATTTCCCTCGTTAATGAGAAATGTCATGTCGCTTTTCAGTTGCTCAAATTCATCATCAATGCACATGTATGTTTCCGTGTGTGTGAGTGTGCCAGTACAGCATGTGTACATTTGTAGGGGAGACAGTGGAAGAAGAAAGTAATGTTCTTTCTACATAATAAAACATTAGTTATGCCAAATGCTGCCAACAGACTAACTTGACAGGATTCAACTTTGAGGTAATTTTGAATTACCTACAATATTACAATACTTACAACACCTACAATATTTTTAGCATTGTTTAATGTTAACAATTCAGTGCATTTGTTCCTAGTTTATCTGCTTGAGTAAAAATGCTAATATTTATTCTGTATTTTTCTGTTGCAGAAACATTTCTTCTGTGTAAGAATTCTGGTTTATTCAGTGCATTTAGTTACAGCATTCTTACATAGCATTTTCCTAAATATTTTACATTTTGCATAAAATATTTTATATTTTGCATCAAATCCATAATAAAAGTATTTTTGATGAATCTGCTTTTTTAATTTTCATTTGTGACCTTGTAGGAATCTAAAAGTAATTAAATTACATTACTTTCAAATTGTGGTGCTTGGATTAGGTTACTGAATACTTTACAGATATAATGTACTTTATAACTGTAAAGGCATACATTTTTAAAGTAATTCTCCTTAGCTTGGATGTTAGTAGCACCAAAATGCCACATTTTAGCTTTAAGTCATATCAAAGTGGTAACCTAATTTCAGTGCACTTCAGTGAAGAGTGAAGACAAAGCCGAAAACAAATTCAGCTGATGGAACAAATATTTCTTTCAAAATAACACTAAAAGTATTTTTACAATCTATTTGATATGGCATATTGGTAAAGCATTGGTCCAAGATTTGATATTGTTCTATAAATGTGACGTTCCCATAAATATCCTGAAACACTGACCGATGATTCCATCAGAAAACCTCACAGCAGAGACACAATATCATAGACAAGAGTTATTTATGATTCAGTGGCCTCATCAAACATAAAAACAGCTTTGTGAAAACGGATATTTCCACACATTTATTGCTTGTCATCATTCTGATGATGTTTTAGCTTTGGTCTAAAGGCACAGAAGTAATTAGCCATTCTAACAAAATGCTCCATTTCCTCTGAGACCAGTACAGTGGTAATAATCTTCAGGAGCGTTTCAAGCTGTGCATCATTAAGCCTTTTGCTTAATTACCGTTGCTTAAGATCCTTTGATTCTTGACAGCTTTGAGAAAATGTGACTTCATGCTGCTTGCATTAAACTCAAGGGTAGACAGGCTGCATTTGATGCTGTCTGTACAGTTTCTGCTTGCCTGAGGTCAGAATGTCTTACTGTGTCTCAAGAGACCAGCTGAGCCCCTCAAACAGTTATAAGAATGATAACATAACCTGCAAGGTCAAACAAAGTAATAAAAATCATTTAATAAAGTTGTAGTTGCCATGAAAATTGGCAATTTAAAACAGATTGGAACTTGTGGGTGGTTGTCAGTGTATTGCTTTCCTGTTGCTAAGAGTTTTTAATGTGTTTTAGCATGTTGCCTCGCAGTTGTTAAGGGGGTCTTGGTTGTAATAAATTAATGAGCTCCTTTTCCTACTTATTTATTCATGCAAAGCTGCATTTACTTGATTAAAAAAACAGTAATATTGTGAAATAGTATTATTACTTCAAATAAATGCTTTCTAATATATTTAAAATCATTTTAATATGCTGATTTGATGCTCAAGAAACATTTCTAAATATTATCAATGTTGAAAAGAAACCAGGAGACTTGAGATTCTTTGATTAAAACAAAATTCAAAAGAACAGTTTTATATTTGGAATAGAAATCCCTTGTAACCTTACAAATGTACTGGATTTTTCTGAACTTTACGAGTAATTTTAATCTTTTTTTTTTTTTTGCTAGCAATTTTAGGAGAAAATGTTGTAGTGCAAAGCAGTATTAATTTCGTCAACGAAGACGACGACGAATAATATTCGTTAACGAACCTTTTTTTCTGTGACTAAGACTAGACATTGACGAGCTAAAAATAATATCTGATGATAAAAACTATGACGAAATTCATGCCGCATCTTCGTTAGCGAGACAAGACGGGACAAAAATGTTATTTGAGGACTACGGGACATTCAAAATACATCCTATAGGCTAAGTTAACTGTCTTGTCTTTCAAAATGTGCGTCTCTATCATTGGATTACAATCAGATGAGGGGCGTTCGTATATCTAGTCTCAGTATGGCAGCCGCGGACGGATTGGCTACCAAAACGCGAACTAGCGATCTGAAACAATGGCCTCAGCACCTGAAGGGTTAGCGATAGGGTGACCAGACCGCTCCGTTTTTCCCGGGAGTCACAATTCGTTGTTGATTAACTTAAAGTTAGTGAAGGCGGGATAGGCGGAATCGCGCTGATAGAAGCGCGCTCTCTTCTTCAGTTCTCATACAGCGCGCGATCAGTTCTCGGTACTCGGTACTCAAATACATACACAGCAGTCCAAATGTGTACTAGAATATCTCACGTAAATACAGTCGGATATGGCTTATGTGAACGTAAACAGGTGGGTGAAAACTGAATGTGTGTCAGTATTACATGCATCCGTTTTAAATGGATAGCATTCCTATTAAATACCTATATGTGTCATTAATGTTAACCAACAAAAAATATTAAATAAATGTATACTTGTCATGGTGACAATACTGGAATACTACTGTATCTGAAAAATGAGTTTAATTTGTATATCTACCAAAAAATGAATATTTATTCCAGTTTTTCCAGATTCAATCCTTGATTCAAATTTCTCATAAGCTTAATTGATTTAAAGAGAGATTAATTAATGACTATTTTTGTTTGAAGACTACATATAAAATGGCTACCAAAATAAATGTTGGTAACTGCAGTTTGACTAAAAGTAATGACTAAAAGTTGACAAAAATACAATGACTTTTCGTTGACTAAAACTAGACTAAAACTATGAAAGACTCAAATGACTAAAATGTGACTAAGACTATTAAGCATTTTCGTCTCATGATAAAGACTAAGACTAAATCAAAAATGCCTGCCAAAATTAACACTGGTGCAAAGGTTTGCGTTTTAGCAGCTGATTTTTCATTTACACTGCAGTGTCTTCCACTGCACAATTAGCACTTTTATTTCTCCATCTCTTTTCGTGTCAGCGCCCATGTCAACACTTCCTTGACCAAATCGAACAATGTGTCATTGAATTTGCATTGTAAGATAGCTTGGCGGATCTCATCTCTGCAGCATCGCTCCCCTCTGTTTCAACACATTAAAGAATGAAATGCTGGTCTATTTATAGTCTTGGGACAAGGACTGATGAAACTTTAATGCGCTGCCTCAGACACAAGAGTGGTCCAGTAATACCCGCACCCTGGAGATATTAAACTCCATCATCCTTGCATCTTAAGCGGGAATTCAAGGAGGAGAGGTTATATAAACATGGACAGCCACTGGGTTGTGGGGAAGAGCTCTGTGTGTGATTTATTGAAGTGAAGTGGTGGCCGTAGCTTTAAGACATCACCCATGAGGCCACAGCATTTCATAAACCACGGGATGTTATTGTAAATTAACAGTGTTAGTTCTTGGTATTCATGACTAGATAGATAGATGGCCAGGTTCAGCCAGTGTATTGTGTTATCCTGTAGTCACCATAGATTTTGTTTTGCATGTTTTATGATCCACCCATCACAGGCTTTCCTCTAGTAATAACTAGCAGCACATGAATCACCCAAATAAAAATGCTGCTCATGTTAATCCATCTGCATTTGTTTGAGGGTGATAGTGATGCCGTTTAACTTTGGCTTTGGATTTCATCCACAAGTGTTTCATGAAAGGCTCTGTTCCTGCATCATGTTTCCCGTTTATTATTCATTAGGATGAATGCAACAAAGCAGTCCCTCTCTTTCCTCATGCTCCAGAGTGGTGGAGGGCTGCTGAGGGTCTTTTTCAGCTCAATGAGGGTGTTGTGGGGCTCGTGGAGTGGCCCACCAGAGAATGTTGAGGATGAAGATGCCCATTGTCTGCGGTCTCATGTGTTCTCTCTGTCCATTGTTGTCTGGTCATGTGAGGATGCCAGCGGATGTCGTCATTGTGAAGCTTTATTTTGTGAAGGGTAGAGTCCCTATCTATCCATCTACACAGTATTGGGACACTTGACCATTACACCAAAAGGGACTTTAATGACAGTGCATTCTAAATACATTGGCAATACAAAACTTCCACTCTTCTGGGAAGGCTTTCCACAGGTCTTTGCAGTGTTTGCGGAAAATTTTTGCCCATTCTTCCAGTAGAGCTTTTGTGAGGTCAGGTACTGATGTTGGACGAGACGTCTGGCTCACAGTCTCCAACCCAAAGGTGTTCGATGGAGTTGAGGTCAGGGCTTTGTTCAGGCCAATCACACCAAACTCTTCCAACCATTAATTTATGGACCTTGCTATGTGCACTGAGGCACAGTCATGAATAGAAAGGGGCCTTCCCCAAACTGTTCCTGCAAAGTTGAAGGCATAGCATTAGAGGCTTTTACACTGGAAGAACCTTTTCATAGTTCCTACTATTGGTGGAAGTTTCCGCTTTTTGGAGTGTTCCCACCATAAGAATTAGGAATGTATTTAGTTCTAGGGACTCTGTTTAGGGAAACTAAATTAGTTCCTACTTCAGAGTAGGTTCTAAAACTGTTCTATAGGAACTACCAGTGATGTAAGTGTATGCTGATTGGCCAAATGCACATGAAACACAGATTACCCAGCATTATTTAAAAGCCGTGTAAAAATATTTACTCCACGAACATGGAAAACAGCTATAATGGCATTTAGCTACCTGCTGTCTCAGGGGCGGCGTTTCCGTATGGCAGAGTATGGCAGTCGCCATACCCTAGCCCAGTCAGGTGTGCCGTGGAAAATGATCTAAACTTCATATCTCTAGAATATTTCGTTAATATAATTTTAAATCAGTGCTATTGGTCAGAAATAATGATACCGTGTGGTTGAAAAGACAGTGAAGCTGTTTCATTAATTTACATGACATCTGCTTTCTTTAGGTTAGCGGCAGCGCAAGCACAGATTTAAATGTTCAATACATGATAAACTCATACAGGTGTGATCGTACACTGCACAGACAAACCAAGAGTGACCACAAAGTTGTGATCGCACACGTCAAAGGTTTATGGTGAATCATTGTAATTTAGGAATAGAATCACATTGGTGTTGATAATTGTGTTCATAATCTGTAATGATCTTTTAAATTAAAGTGCTATGTCATGTTAGTGGTGAGACCTCTCTTGCAACGTGTTCAGCTATCACAAATATTATACATAGCTTTTTCGGCTTCTGATCGCAAGTGTAGCCAAATTTTGGAGCGCTTAGATTAGCGAACCAGGTATTGAAATTTTAATTTTTAACAAGTATCCTAGAACTATACGGTGCGAAAGTCCCCGTTGTCCCAAATGTCTTGGTATGCAGATGCATAACAATTTCCCTACACTTGATGTAAAGGGCCTAGCCCAATCCCCTGCAGAACAGTCCCATACCATTTCCCCTCCACCACCAAACTTTACAGTTGGCATAATGCAGTCAGGCAGGTAACGTCTTCCTGGCATCTGCCAAACTCAGACTCGCCCATCAGACTGCCAAACAATGTACTTCATCACTCCACAGTACTGGTTTCCACAGCTCCAGAGTCCAGTGTTGGCGTGCTTTACACCACTCCATCTGACACTTGGCATTGTACTTGGTGATGTGAGGCTTGCATGCAGCTGTTCGGCCATGGAAACTCTTCCATGAAGCTCCACACAGTGCTGAATTGTGTTCGAAACTCTCCAGCTCTGGAATCAGCAGAGCATGGCGACTTTTATGCACCATGCCCCTTAGCTCTCTGTGACCCGCTCTGACTTTATGTTGCTAAGTTGCTGCTGTTCCTAAACTCTTCCACTTTCCAATAGCAGCAGTTAGAGTTGACTGATAAAATTTCACCTTTTTTATACACCTGTGGCAATGGGTCTGATTAAAACACCTTCAAGCTACAAAAACCTCTTCAAATTGCCCATGCAATCCACATTCATCATGAGACATCAAACATTCTGTAATCATCCAGGCAAACCAACATTCAAAACTTGTTTTCCTCTCTTTATAATTGGAGGTGTCAGAAGGTATGAAATCTTTGTGGAATGTCTAACACTTACTGTGAAAATGTCAGTGTCACATTCCCAGAACAAGCGTATTCTTCTTCCCAATTACCGCAGTAGGAAATAATCTCTAATACACTGACATCTGTTATAAGAATGATGTCATCTTTTGGAAATATGACAGACAGTGCAAACGGTATGGTGAAGGGGAGGGATGCAGAACTTCAAAGGATATTTTCCCCTAATGGGAGCGGGTGACCAGATTACCCAACTGAGAGATAACCCAGCTCTCTCCCTCCCTGCTCGCTCTGAAATTTCAGTCCAGCGCTGACCCACGGTCAGTCACTGAGTCCAGCTGATGACATAATCCGGGCTCCTCCTATGGGAGTGCGCTAGGCTTGTAAAACAAACACTAAAGCTGCTCTAAGCCAATAGCGTGCGCTTTAGGCTCAGGGTGCATTGGAGACAGGTCAGTACGGAGGGACTGGACAGGAGACCATGTCCACTAGCCTTAGCTACGGCATTACACCTGCTGCTCCTGCCTGAAGGAGTTCATGAAAGGACAGTGTTCGTCTGTCTGGTAGGTGTAGCGGTTTCTGATATAATCTCCTGCAGGTTTAGGCTTTTGCATCACCAGTTGTTTTTCTAGTCTGTTGTGAACAAAGATTACCTGGAACCGGATGCGGAGAGCGGATGAAAGCCAGAGTGAGTATCTGTGCTCATTAGTGAAACAGATGCTATAACCTTGTGACTAATAAATAACGAGTCTGTGTTAATGAAAGGATAACGCTTCAATGCTTCATCCTCAGCATATTTTCTACTATTGCTTTTTCAGAAATGGAATTATTGTGTTCTTTGTGTTAATGGATTACTGATACTATCTTCGAAAGGAGAGGGCAGTTTATTTTAGAGCCATTGCAGCAGAAGAGGACATTATTGATGCAGTAATAATGGAAAGACAGAGAAAGGATATATTTACTTAAATAAGATTCTTCAACTGATAAGAGTAGTAAGTAACATAACATCTAATCGTGGATGGAGATTTCAGCAGCACTCTTTAGGGAGAAGGAGGTTCTCCACATGCCCTCATATCACCCCATTCAAATGTCCTTACAAGGAGAAAAGACAAAATTAGAAGTGTTTTGCATTCCTAGTGTATAGCACTGAGGCTTTGTTAAACTGGGTTTCCTGTGCATGACTGTGTGTCCGGATCTTTGATGATGATTCTAGATGACAAGTCATTAGTGCTGCTTGAGTTCTCATTCATTGTTGCGTGCCTATGTGCTATTATACATGCTGTAAACATATACAACACCAGTCAAATATTTGGAGGAACTTGAATTTGAATTTATTTCTTTAAAATCTTTTGGTATAACTGTTTATGCTTAAATGCTTAGTTTTGTATACAAATATAAAATTAATAATAATTTTATTATTGATTCATATTATTGATAATTATATGATTATTTATATTAATAATAATTATTATTATTACACTGTTATTCACTATGTATTACTAATTTATTCGTATAATAATAATATTAATAAATATTATTTCTATATATCATTATACTATTATTCAAAATAGTAATATTAAAGAATTAGAATGTGTGTGCAAACTTGGGACTGGTACTATATATAGGATTTTATGCCATCTGTGAGTTTTTGGCATGCTCAGAAAGATGTGGTGTAGTCATGGCTTTTTGTCCATTAAGCCTGAGATTACTCACTTTCCCCCCATAGAGAATCTAAATTGTGAGCAGTTTGGCATTTTGATCCTCTTAAGGCTTTTTAGGTGTAATTTGAGTTACAGCATGCCACAACGGTGTCTTTGCAGTAATGTTGTTGGATAAACGTCATTGATGGCATTTTTATATGCAACTGCTTCTTGGTACTTTAAAAAACCTCATAAAAAGGTTACATCAGAAGTGGAATTATTTCTGAATGGTGGCTTAAAGTATGATTTTTAATGAATACAGATCTGCCCAGAGATTTTTATTTACGTTACAAAACATGTGAACTATAGGTCATATTTTTTCCACAAAATAATAATAATAATCATCATCATCATCAATAAATAAACAACAACTTAAAAAAAAGAGTAAAAAATATATATATTTAAGGCTATTTTAATTATATTTAACCTATTTTTACACACACACACACACACACACACACACACACACACACACACCTGTTTTTCCTATAACATTAAAGAGTAGACTGGCCTTTCAGTTGCAGAAAAAGCCTAAATAGCATGAAGTATGACTAAACTTAGATGAATATAAGCTGTTGGGGACCCTTTGATGAACAGAAAGTTTGAAGAATACTTGAAATATAAATAATAATTTGCCACATTTTTAAAGGGGTCATCGGATCAAGTTGTTTGAACATACATGTGTGTCGGAAGTGTGTTTACACATCCATCCTGTAATGATAAAAATCCACCCAGTATTTTTTTTTTAAATCCCTATTTTAAAATCCCCTTTCTCAAATCAGGCTGTTCTGAGATTCCTGTTAGAATGACGTAGTTCTGCACAGGCCCCTCCCACGATAGTTGATTGACAAGGCCGTCTTACCTTAGACCCACCCTGAGTGAGCTGAGATCTGTCCACTATTGTGTCGACTCCGGTGAAGGGGAAAACAAGAATGCCTCCGATTAAGCGATTGAGGTGTTTAGTTGTTGGATATAATAATGAATATAGCAGTCCTCATTTACTCCTGACATCTGAGCTGCTGAAGACACAGAGGATTAACGTTACTTTCATTTTGGAAGGGAATGCGCCGATCCTCGATCTGCCTAAATGCGTCTATGTTCGCGCGTATCATTCGTGATCCAGCCTCACCTACAGAAGAAGTGAGTATAAGGGGTTTTTAATGAATCTTTGTAAATCGCCTTTCCTAATAATGTGCTAGTTAGCCAGATTCGCAGCTGAAGTTTACAGTCTGCTCGTCACCCCACGGAAGAGAGGGGTGGGGTCAGCAGAGCTCATTAGCATTTAAAGCAACATGGACTAGAATGGCTTACTGAAAACAGAGCTGATTTTGACAGGCAATAAAAGGTGTTTTTTACACTACCATTGAGAAATTTTAACCAAAGTATGTTATAGACTTTTAATTAAGACCCTAAAGAATCATATCAACTTTAAAACTTTAAAATGCCATGTTTAATTCATTAAGTTTAATTCATCTTTTAGAATTTCAGTGAGTCAATGGGAATTTGCACAAAAAGGGAATATGTTCCTAACATTCATGAAAATAATGTCATGAAAAATAAAAATAATTATAAAACAAATAAAACTCATAATAGTCCTAAAATAGTCTTTTCCTTATTGCACTATTGCAATGTTGAAAACGGTTGCTGATTAATATTATAAATATAAATAGATATTATATGTATATAGATATTACAATTATTCATTTTCCTGATGAATAGAAAGTTGAAAAGAGCAGAATTTATTTGATGGAAATATTTTGTAACAACATTATAAATCATCCATCAACATTATAGATCAATTTCCTTTCAAAAACAATTGTTGCATTTTTATTTTGAATTAAATTTTGAATTCTACTTTGAGTTTAGCGACTTAATTAGCTGTGTGGGTTTGTGTTAGGAGACCTGTGCTGCTCTACATGTAACATCTCACAGCTACTTGATCCTGGAAACTGCACAAACCAATAACAGTAATTACACTAAATGAGTAGACTTCCTTATTCTCTTGTCTCTCAGACCCTCTGGTTGTGAATTAGAAACACTTGTGATATGGAACTACCATGTAACAAGTTCTTCATTTTGTAGTTGAAAGTAACAAAGTGTTCCAGAAGTAATTCTCTGCTGAGATAATAGCGTAGCAGTGAGACAGTACTGGGTGTCAGAGCGCTCCTCCCTAACGTAGGCGATCTCTTGTTATCCCGAGTCTTTGTTCTGAGAACTCATAGTGCAGGCGAGAGATAAAACAAGAAATGATTCAGCGCTGGGAGCTACAGTAAGGGGCTGCCTATGAATCATTCATTCAGTCTCTCTCTGGTGGTTGAGAGGAGCTCGCTCATCTATAACGCTCCATCTGAAGAGACACGGGAGGACGTCCCCTTATGGTGCTTCGCCAGCTCTGACTCGACTGCCTTCATCTCTCTTTCTCCGGTGTGTGTTTACACACCAGTTTTAGCTGACTGGGCAGGTAATGTGTCTGCGTAGCAATCCCGCAGGCATTCTCTGGCTTTTTCTTGCTCTCTTTCTTTTAAGTTCATTCATTCGTGTCTCCCTATAGAGCTGGAGTGAATGGACAGGCCACCTTGGCGCCAGGACCGAGAGGGTTTGGGGTTTGTGTTTGAATAGCTTCTTTAAGTCACCTCAGGCCAAATGTCCAGTATACCAGACACAATATTCAGAGAAAGTTTTAGGTCTTATTTTGAACAAATAGTCAGTGAAAGAGTGTGCTTTACCTTCAGAAAATGGTGATGGTCTAATTTGGGAGGTCAAACCTTATTACTGAGTTTATATTCAAGCAATTTTTGCAACTCTGTTGGTGAAATTTATCTTTCAGTTTGTGGTTAGTTTGGGAACAACTGTTGGTCCCAAATTTCTATCTAAACATATTTATTTGATCATTTTATTTTACAATAACTGTGGTTGACCTTGCTGAATGGTGAATAAGAGTTTTTAACCATGCAGAAAGTCCCAAAGATGGGAATTTGGGACTGTTGTCACAATTTTATAGGATGCTTTTTTTCCCAAGGAAACTCATATAGTAACAGGGTTCAATGCAAATATATATATATATAATTACAAATATTTTTCATATACTTAATTGAATATAAATTGCATGTTATGATAAAATTACAATATTGTTGCATGATTTTAATTGTCAGATTTAGGTGAGAACATTTTTTTTTTAAATGAATTAAAAAAAACTGCATACTTTTTTTCATACAGCAATTTCAAGTGAAGTATGGAATTTATATCTAGTATAGCTACTAGTATAGCTAAATATGTAATGTATTAGATGCTCCAGGTAAATTAAACATTAAATATTTGTTCTTTCTAAGTATATGTTATTTAGCCATATCATGACACTGTAATGTAAATAATAATAATAATAATTATATAAAAAAATTATTTATTAATATTTTATCTCATTAAGCTGCTAGTTCAACATTTTACTTGCAGTGAAATGCTTGTTTTTAGCAACACTGGGGAAATAATAAAATACAAAGAAAATAAAAGAATAATAACAGGTTTCATATCCAAATCTTCAACATATTGCAATATACCTGTATGGAATATTGTATAGTCATTTGCTATTTAATATGCAGGAGTTCATGACATTGTTAGTAATTTTTCCCATTTCTGAACTGAAGAGGCAAGAGACTGTGGTGTTGCTATGCTGTGTGCTAGTTCTCATTTAGGGCTGCAAGCTGTTTTGTTGATTCGACCTTCTACAGGTCTCAAGGATGATTGTGCTGTCTTCTGATTTATTTCAGAGCTGAAAGGGAAATGCTCTGAGGTGGGTCTGATTGTGTAGTGTGTTGATTACATGATAAAAAAGCCACACATGAAAAAACGGTGATTGCAATTTATAGTGCAATATGTGATTTGTAGTCTGGAAGTCACTAAATTAAAAAGCACAAATCAACCAAAGAATTGCAAATCAAGTCGAGCATTTGATGATTAAATCATAACACAAACAAAAGCAGAACAATTACTGATTAGTGAGGCTCATTACTTAACCTTAGGGTCTAAGTGTCCAAACATCCTTGTATCCTTGAACAGGGTGTTCCAGATATGAAATCTCAGATGTTTTATTTTTCATTCAACAAAAATAAGCGTAATGTGAAATTGTTGTCAAGTATACTGGAAATGAATAGCAATGTGTTAGATGCACAAGGTAAATTAATTAATAAATACTTCTTATTTCAAAGTATAACTTAGAAATTGCACTGTAATGTAAAAATTACTAATAAGGCTAATAAAGTAAGACATGCATTATTAATTATATTATTAATAATTTATCAGATTAAGCTGCTAGGTCATAATTTTACATGCAGTAAAAGCGCTGTGCTTGCTTTTATCTTGCAACACTGGCGAAAATAATGTGTCAGAATAATATCAAACTGAACGGTGACTTGCAACTTGCTATTTCTAGCCAGAGGAATGTCGTATCGGTGGAGGGACATTCTCATTCTAGAGACTATTTGATTGGACAAAATTCTGTTCATTTACATTTAGTCATTTTGCAGACGCTTTTATCCAAAGCGACTTACAATTGGGGAGGACATAAAGCCATTCTTCTAAAAGAGGCAAACAGACACAGGAAGTGCTCGTAATACCAAGTTTCAGGCATTGTTCAAATAAGTACAAGCTAGAAAGTTAAGGGATAAATAAAGACTAAAAAATATTTTTTTTAGTATGAAGTCAAGTAGTGTCGAAAAAGATGAGTTTTCAGCTGTCGCTTGATAATTGTCAGGGATTCAGCATTCCGGATAGGGGTGGGAAGATCATTCCACCAGCCAGGAACAGTGAATGAAAATGTTCTGGAAAATGGTTTTGACCTTCTCTGAGATGGTACCACGAGGCGTCGCTCACTTGTAGATCTCAGACTTCTGGAGGGGGTGTAGATTCGTAATAGTGAGTGGAAGTAGGCAGGTGCTGGACCTGTGGTTGTTTTATATGCAAGCATCAATGTCTTGAACTTGATGTGAGCCGCAACCAGTAGCAAGTGCAAGGAGATAAAGAGAGGTGTAACATAGGCTCTTTTGGGCTCGTTGAAGACCAGTTGTGCTGCTGCATTCTGAATCATTTGTAGAGGTTTCATTGTGCATGATGGAAGTCCAGCCAGAAGAGCATTGCAGTAGTCCAGCCTAGAAGGGGCTTGTACAGGAAGTTGTGCAGTATGTTCCGTTGTAAAGGACCTGATCTTTCTGATGTTGTGTAATGCAAACCTGCAAGATCGAGCAGTCTTTGCAGTGTGGTCTTTGAAGGTCAGCTGGTCATCAAAGATTATACCAAAATTTCTGATGGTAGTTGATGGGGTAATTGTAGAAGAACCTAGCTGGATGGTGAAATCATTCTGTAGAGTCGGAGTGGCAGGGAAGAAAAGAAGCTCAGTCTTTGCCAGGTTGAGCTGGAGGTAATGTTCTTTCACCCATGCCGAGATGTCTGCCAGGCAGCCTGAGATCCGTGCAGCTACCATTGGATCATCTGGTTGAAAAGAGAGATAGAGCTGTGTGTCATCACCATAGCAATGGTAGGAGAAGCCATGTGCCTGTATGATGGGACCCAGTGATGTAGTGTATATGGAGAAGAGGAGGGGTCCAAGAACTTATCCCTGAGGAACGCCAGTGACTAGTTGATGTGTTTTGGATACCTCCCCTCCCCAGGCCACCCTGAAAGACCTACCAGTGAGATAGGATTCAAACCAGTGAAGTGGAATCCCTCTGATGCCCAGTGATGAGAGGGCGGACAAGAGGATCTGATGATTGACAGTGTCAAAAGCAGCAGATAGAACCAGCAGAATAATAACACCCCCGAGTGCATGATGATTCATCAATGTTTATATTTGTTTACTCAGAAAAGAAAGACCGCATTTTAAAAGTGTATATCTTCTGATAGACAGTTTTATCCACGTTTATGCTGGCAAAATAAGGCAAATGGCAGCTTCCTTAAAGAATTTCTTCAGACTTTTTTCTCTACATGTCTTTCAGGAAATAAGTCCCTGGACAGCGGCATTGCCGAGATGGAGGAACTTCCTGTTCCCCAGAACATCAAAATCAGCAACATCACATGCGACTCTTTTAAGATCTGCTGGGATATGGACTCCAGGTCCAAGGAACGCATCACGCACTACTTCATCGACCTAAACAAGAAAGAAAACAAGAATGCCAACAAGTTCAAACACAAGGTGTGTGTACACCGTAGCTCTATATTCACTGATTCTGACCTGATCTTCGGTAACGTTTTCAGGTTCATGTGTTTGCAGAAAGAGAACGGCAAGAACATGACTGTACAATCTCATTTATGATCTGTCTCCTCTAGGACGTCCCCACTAAACTGGTAGCGAAAGCTGTTCCTTTGCCCATGACAGTGCGAGGGCACTGGTTCCTGAGTCCACGCACTGAGTACACTGTGGCTGTTCAGACCGCATCCAAACAGGGTGATGGAGACTACGCCGTGTCAGAATGGAGCGAGATCATTGAATTCTGTACAGCTGGTGAGACAGGATTTACCAACGGGGAAAAGCTAATAATAAAATATATCAAATGTAAAATTAAAGTAAATAAATGGGACAGCACATTAGTTATGATGTAGCTTATCAAATGTTGCAATTTAATGAGATTATATAGTCTGAGTGAAGCATGATTGGGAATCCCTGCTTTAAAGTACTGTTGATATGACCTCGATGAACCTATTTAGGCCATTATTGGCTCATATTGACTTTCTTCAATACTTTTATTTATTTTGTTTGTTTGTATCCACAGATTATTCCACTGTTCATCTCACACAGTTACTGGAGAAAGCCGAGGTCATTGCCGGCAGAATGCTGCGGTTCTCAGTCTTTTATCGAAACCAACACAAAGAGTACTTTGACCACGCAAGGTATGTTTCTACAGGGATAACAGCGCTAAATTATTAAAGGAACAGTCAGCTTTATTTCCAAACCTCTATGACACCTTTCTTCTGTGGAACAAAACAGGTAAAATTCTGAAGAACTTCCCTGCTGTTCTTTTCCATTTAATAAATGTGGCTTAGGTCTGTAAACTTCAAAAAGAAGCATCACCAGTATCAGGATGTTCTTCAAAATCCCTTTGTGTTTTGAAGTCACATAGATTTAGTACAACATGACGGTATGTACTGCAAGTGATGACAATTTTCATTTCATATAAATATTAATTTTCTTCCTATTAGAAAATCCCCAAATCCTGAAGGTTTTGCTTTTTTATTAAAATGTTCTCTCTATTGCAAATTATCTTTCTAATTTTGAATTTACTTTTATGTAGCCCAGTTATTTAAATGTCTTCTCTATTCAGATAATACGATCCTGTATAGTATAATTTGATGAAAACAGCCATTACATCAGTCTTTATAACAGAAAATACCATTTATGCTGTTGAATTTAATGCATCTAAGGCAATATAATAAATCTATAATGAGTTTTTCTAAGTATAAAGTGAATATGATTTTAAATGTAAGAGGCACTGAGTAATCAAATTAAATCCATCTTAAAAGGCTCTCTGCAGTCTAAAGTAGTGAGGGGGGAGGGGCATTCGTTTCCCTTCAGAAATCAATATATTTTTTAATATGACTCTAGTTTATGTATCTAAATTTACCACTTTATCTTACTTCAGTGAGTTTTACAGTATTCATTGTCTTGCTTTATTCAAAAGTAATTAAATTCGGTTTCACATCAGTGAGTGAAAGTCTATTGTTGTTGTACTTGCCCCATGTAAAACTCAAAAGATTAATTCCACACAGACTTGATTAGATATCTGGATTATAAATCATGCGTTTCTACCTGTTTATATCATTTCAGTTTTATTTACCACATTAACAATAAAGATCAGGTCTAACCCTGAGGTTATAGTAAAAAGGAAAAAGGTTTTTGATCAGACTGAGAATTAATCAGAAGACAGTTAATAATGATAATTTACATAAAGGCTGTTTTTTATTGTTTACAGAATTTAAAAAAAAAATGAAAAAGATTATTGTGATCATATAATTCATATATTTCTTGCAATTCTGATTTATTTTGATTTAACATCAACCAATTTTTGCAAAATAATTGCAAGACAAACGGTGAGATATGAAGTCAGAATTCTGTTATAAACAATTCTGAGAATGTTTTTGCAAAATAATTGCAATATATAAATTCTGAACTGCGAGAAATTAAGTCAGAATTGTTATAAACATTCAGTTTTGAAAGCAAGTCTGAATTGTGAGATATAAAAATTGTGAAAAATTAACTCAAAATAACCAAAATAAATAAATAAAAATTGTGAGATATAATGTCAGAATTGTGAGATAAAAAGTCACAATTTCCTTTTTATTTTCTTATTCTCATGGAAACGGGCTTCCATAGATTGTAAAAAAAGATCTTTCTCCCAAACAAATGTTGTCTCACTTTATCGTCATGAACCTATATGACACTGTTTTTCGGAGAAAAACAAAAGGAGACATTTAGCAGAATGTTCACTCTGCTCTTTTCCATTTAATAAAAGTGTATGGAAATTGCTGTCAAGGTCCAAATAGGACAAAACTGCATCATAACAATACCATGAAAGTGGTCCTTGAGAATCATGTTCTTTTTGAACCCATTTGATAGCTTTGCTATTACTTTTCCAGTTTCCGAATTAGCTGTAATGTGTTCTCCAGCTACTGCAGGCTGTACTGATTTAAGGAGGTTAGTACGGTGGCCGAGAGAGCTCAACGCGCTGCAACTTCAGAAAACATGCTCATCAATTTGACAGCAGGTGCTGCAAATGCTCACAATACAAACAAATAAAGAAACGTACTGCAAATGCTCACAACACAACCAAATAAAGATTTTTATTTGCAGTGTGTTTCTTTATTTGGTTGTGTTGTGAGCATTTGCAGCGTGTTATAAAATTAACAAAGTCATTTTCTTAATTTGCAGGTCATTTGCAAGTCATTTTTTCTATTTGCAACACGTTGAGCTCTCTCGGCTACCGTAGGTTAGTCACTGGCAGTGAAGTTAAGAGCAAAAGTCAGGAGAAAATGGTTTGCGTTAAATCTAATTTCTTTTAGTGCCACTAAACGTCACCTCCATGAAGTCATTTGTCATTTACAGTGTATTGTCTTGTTGCAGGGAGGCCCAAAACAACAAAATGTTGCCATCAGTGAAGGACAATAGCGGCAGCCACGGTTCGCCCATCAGTGGGAAGCTCGAGGGCATCTTCTTCAGCTGCAACACCGAGTTCAACACAGGCAAACCCCCACAGGACTCACCATACGGCCGCTACCGCTTCCAGCTGCCAGCCGAGGAGCTCTTCAGCCCCAAGACAAACCTGTATTTCGCCGACTTCTACTGCATGTATACAGCCTATCACTACGTCATTTTGGTGATCGCACCAAAGGGCTCGTCTGGAGATGAGTTCTGCAAGCAGCGCCTTCCAGCGCTGGATCTCGCCAACAACCGCTTTTTGACGTGCTCAGAGGATGAAGACGGCCAGCTGGTGTTCCACCATGCACAGGACCTTATCCTGGAGGTCATCTACACCGACCCCATGGATCTGAGCCTGGGCACGGTAGCTGAGATCAGCGGCCACCAGCTCATGAGCCTGTCCACAGTCAACGCCAAGAAGGATCCCAGCTGCAAGACCTGCAACATCAGCGTGGGACGCTAACCTACGAAACTGAACCCTCCTGCTGCCTTGAACAGCACAGAAAATCGCCTTCTCCTTTCGCCGTCCTCCTTACCCATTATCAAACTTATCCATAATTCCTTCTGGTGTCTGTAAGGCTCCTCCGCAGCATGTGTCTCACAGCTTTTCGTTTACTAGCTTATGGATCTCGCCCCGGGCTTGGGTTAGATATGTTGTGCTCCAATTTTTGTGTTGGGATGTTGACCTGTCAAACAAACTGCTTCTTTAATCCTATTGGCTGTCAGACCTTCCTGTTAGAACGCAGAATTGTAACCAAAGTTTACACAAATTTAACACTAAACGCTCATCAAGTCACTCAAATCAGTGAATCGAGACAACCACTCTTATGAGGCATTATGAATGTGAGGATATCAAGTAAGATATCTCAAAAAAAAAAAAAAATGTGATTGGACGTATCTGTAGCATGATTGCAAACATTTTTGGAAACGTTGACATTAGCACTTCCATAACTGTTCTTCAGCAGTGTTTCATGTTATCTATTCCAACCCATCCAGTATACTGTGATTTAACATATAATAAATGTGATACGACGTGTAGATAGAAAAATATTTATTTTTTAACTGGTGAATAGAAAATGGACAGAATCAGAAGTGCACAATACAGGACTTTGGTGATGGAAAAGAAAAGGTTCACGATAACGCAAATATATATAGATAATTTTATATATATATATATATATATATATATATATATATACATATATACATATATATATTTACTGTATAAACCAATGTAGAGTTACGTGCACTATAGCTAACATTCAAAAGCTACATTTGTCATTGTGGATGTGTACAGCAAAAAAATTTTGGGACGACGATAACATGACAGAATAACCACACCTGATTGTAGCACAATTCAACAGTTTACGCTGGTTGGCATGCAAAGACACTACACAAAGATTGTAATAGTTCATTGCAGTAGAGCCGTCGGAAAGGAAAGATATTGATTGTTTAGTTTCCAGAGAGTAGCTACTTGAGCAGAATTGCACTTAAAGCGCACATCCGCTTCTCATGAACATATCTCCTACTTTGGGCTTCAGTATTGTTTTTAGTGTACGACGTGATAGGACAGTGTTCATTTTAACCAATATATCATTTGTTCTTCGTATATAGGAGGAAAACTGTGCTCTGTGATGGCCACGTACCATACTTTAACACGTTTTTGAAAAAAATAGATCTTTAAAAATACAGTCCTTAGCTCTTCTGGGAGAATCTTTTCAGTTCTTGGGTAGTATGTCTCATTTTGCGCTCCCTTTTTAATGCGAGAGACAAATATATGAGAAATAAACAATTACATTTTGTTAGTTCACACAATGCATACAATTATGGTTTGTTGCTGCTGTATTTTTATGTTAGGGAACTCATTGATATTTGCATAAAAGCATTATTTTAAGTGCTCTGAGTTGCTTTCTGTCTAGAGCTTTGCATTATTTGACAGGCTAGAGATCATGTCTCGCCCCAGAGAATCATGGATCCTCATTAGTGTGCATAATGTCACCATGTTCCTAATTAGAATCATAAACTAGCTTCAAACAAGAGCAAGAAAACGTGAAAATTGCATACGATTCGACTTTGGTTAAAAAAATCTTCTCCAAAAATAAAGTGCCATATTCCATAAACATAGATGAATACTCTATATATCCTTTTGCCCTTTGAAATCTGAATGAGGTTTGTATCGATCCGTCTCGCTCTGTACACAGCACAGAGATCGCACACGTTTGCGTTTATGTGATAGTAGCCACCAAAAGGCCTTGATCGGTTCGGCCCAACCCATTGAGTCTAGGACTTCCAATGTGGTCAGAAATGATATTAAAGTGCATTTTAGCATCATTATGGCACAATTATGTCAAATGTAAAAACTCCATTTGGTCCAAACATTGGGTTCAACACTGAAAGGCAGAAAGAATCTCTTTAACTCAGATAGTCTATGTGGTTTCCTGTTTGCTGAGCAACACTTCCAGTAAGCGTAATTTGGCTTTGAGACTTTTGTACTCCTGGTACTCCTCGGCCATGGGGATTCGGTCATCTTTTTGTGCGGTTCTTCATTATTTTGGCAGAGAGGGAAAGAAGAAAAAAACAGATACCGCATGAAACGGATGACTCTGTTAGATTACACTACCATTAAAACAGACATTTAACCCTTGAGTTGCCTTACTGAAGCAGTTTTGTACATCAGTCGATAGCAGATTAAATGGAAATGTATTTTATTTAAAAAACAAAATCCATATATTGTGTACAGAAACATTGTTTGTTTGTTTTTCTTCCTGGTGGTATTATTTTGTGTATCATAGATGTGCATTATGCTAACTACGCCGAACTATTTTGAACTTTATTTTCCTTTTTCCTTCCTGTCCATGTTCAAAAAGACAAAAGTAACAAAATACCATTAAAATGTGTTAATGCCACAGTAACGCATCTGTGTTTTACCTTCCCATCTGTCTGAGGAACTGCTCCTCAAACTCTCTGATGGCTTTACGTCGTCTCCTCTTCTCGGCTCGAGTCTCACGCAAACACTCCAGCAACTCAGACCTGCAATTCAAGTAGACAAAGACAGTTTGTAAAGGAATATTTTACCCTACAATTTATCATTAGAAAACATTTACACAGCCATCTTACACAACAGAATATATTTATTGTCCAGAGGGTTGCCAGTTCTGCGGTTTTCCTGAAGAATTTTAAACTTTTATACTGTTAGCCACGGTTTAAAGGTTTAACATGTTGTTTAAACTACGTATATTTGAAAGAAATGCTTATACTGACATATTTTAGTCTACCCAATTTATATTCTAACAATGATAAAACTGTGCTAGACGATGAGACACTGTAAGGAGATTTTTGTGAGAGAAAGGCACCGGAAGGGAGCCTCTGTGCGGATGTTTCTATGGTAACTGCCAGGTCTCTCCAGGAATAATTGTAGTAAATAAAAAAGGAAAAAAATCTATGGAAGCAATTTCCAACTTCCCAACTTGTTAGGATTATCTTGAAATTTTGATGCTGCTGCTTGGTTTGAAAGTGACTTTTGTGTGAAACAATCAACTTTTTTTTTACCAGTGACTGTAAAATGTGCATTTTAGGTATGAGAGTTACATTTTTCGTATTCACTGGGCTAGATTTGTTAGGCAGATCAGGCAACCCTGCTCTACCAACAAAAATAAATGGGAACTGGGGCTGAACTTTAAAAAAAAATGAAGTCATTCGATACCTTTGTGTGTGATAAACAGAGAAATTGACAGGTTTTGTTTTGGTTCTCCAATCTCAATTGTGCGCAGTCAATTCAAATGCCACGTCTCGATGTAACATATTTGAAATGACTGTGAATAACGACTTAAATCTCAGTCTATTCTTCACACAAAATATGACTTCAGAAGACTTGAAATATAGAACATGAATCATACCCTGCATACACAGCAATGCAACTGACACAGTCCCAGTCCCAGAAAAGTACTAAGGACATTGTTAAAATAGTCCATGTGACATCAGCGGTTCAACCGTAATTTCATGAAGCTATGAAAATACTTTTTGTGCGCAAAGAAAACAAAAATAACTTTATTCAACCATTTCTTCTCTTCTGTGTCAGGCCTTGAATGTTTCAGTTGCGTTGCTGACTATGAGGGTCAGAAAACTCTCGGATTTCATCAAAAAATATCTTAATTTGTGTTCTGAAGATGAACAAAGGTCTTATGGGTTTGGAATGACATGAGGGTGAGTAATTAATTACAGAATTTTCATTTTTGGGTGAACTATCCCTTTAAGGGATCTAAAATATGCTCACGCAGAATAAGGAATTAAGGTTAGACTTTATTTTAAGGTGTCCTTGTTACATTTAAGTACTGAGTAATATTAATTAACTACATGTACTTGCTATATGGGTAGGGTTATAATTAGGGTTTGGTTCAGGGTTAGTTGCATGTAGTTATGCATAATTTATTGTTATTTAATAGTAAGTACATGTAACGTGTAACAAGGACACCTTAAAATAAAGTGTTACCGGCATTAATATGTGCTTTATAAGTACTAATAAAGAGCCAATATTCTAGTAAAATGCATGCTAATAAGCAATGACTTAATAGTGAGGATAGGTCCCTAAACTAAAATGCTACCTCATTATTTTTACTGCATGTGATGTGACTTAGGCTTGTGTACCTGGAGGCCTCGTGGAGGTTTGACATGGTTATGGCTGAATGTCTCACTGTCTTGATCTCATCCAGCGGAGACACAAAGGCCGGGTCGCTGTCTCCCTCCTCCTCCCCACAGCCTCTCTTATCAGTGAGGCACACGGGTGGGGGTGTGTACCGAACGGAGTCATCATCTGAGCCTTCTTCTTCTTCCTGTGATACATTCAAAATAAACATACAGAATCTTACTCTAAACTGTAGTTTTCAAATAAGAGAACTAGTGTTTTGTTTTTTTGCCATTATTCCAGTCTTTGTGTCACATGATCCTTCAGAAATCATTCTAATTTGCTGATTTGGTGCTTAATTGTTATCAATTATTATTGGTTCTCAATTATTAATAATGGTTTGTATTATTATCAATGTTGCTGCTTAATATTTTATGGAAATCATAATACGTTTTTCAGGATTCTTCAATGAATAGATTGAATAGATAAATGTTTTGTAACATTATAAATGTCTTTACTGTTACTTTTGATCAATTTAATGCATCCTTGCTTTTTTGAAAATTTCTGTTTTACTGGATTTTTAATCAAATAAATGCACCATTGGTGGACAAAAAAGCTTTATCTCAAAAACATAAAAAAATTGTTTTTTTAAATTCCAACAGCCATGACTGGTAGTGTGTGTGTACTGTATGCAGTATATAATAACACTTACAATAGTTGTAATAGTGGGAATCGCACACAGGAGATGTTTCACCATCTGGTATCTATCGTAGAGAGGTTTTACCAGGTTTTTCTCTTGTTTGGTGCCCTACGGAGACAAAATCACATTAAAATAAACATTTTGTTCAAATATTAATGCTATAATCCTAATCCGTATCTAATTAACTAGAACATTTCTGTATTTAAATGCGAAAAACCTCTTACAGGGCGGCCGTGTAAGCTCTCAAAATACAGCAGACATTTTTGCAGAGTGATCTTCTCCAGGGCCATCTGTCTTTGGGTCATCTCCTGTGGACAGAAGAGCACGTGTTGAGTTAATCACCGCAAACCCTGGCCGCACAAGCACACAATCAAATCCCCACCCACCCGAACAGAATGCATCCGCAGATGGCCTCACCTTCATGTTGTCTGGGAGGCCGAGGGCCTGGCGTTTCTCCCGTAGCCGTTTCAGAAGTGTGTCCATCGTCTCCTCCAGAGAGGGCTTGTGCTGCTGCTCTGGCGTCTCCTGCTGGCTGTTGGTGTACCTGCAAATATCTGTGGACTGGTTGTTGTCATGTGTCCGGGACTCCTCAAAGGACTGTCTAAGCTTCAAATCTGGGGAAACGGGTGAACAAGTTCATTGGTTTGATTGATACACAACCAACAAAACATTCATTTTGACAGACAGCACCATGAAATCTCTGCACATGAACATATCTAAAATCATATGTAACTATTATTTAACTTTGAACTAATATTGACGACAAATATGAAATATGTTATTTATGCATGTGCATATACATTTGACAACTAAATTTGAATCTACTCATTATGTTTTTATGTCTGACTCTTTTTTTAAAGATAAGGTAAATCAAATAAGGTCAATAAAAGCCATGTAACAATTAATCATTTAAAATTGTCTTAATTAATAAAATAGGCCCATGAATTACTTTACGTTTTATTATTCGAACTGGCAGACTTACCTTTGAGCTGCTTGCGAGACCTGGCTAGTTCACTCATGAGCTTGAGCATCTCTGGATTGGCCGATTTATCATTATGTGAAGGCTGTGGGGGAGAACAGGCACAAACTCAATTCAGGAGCTGTAACTTCTTGTCATATGTATATGACCAATGATTATCTCGGTTATCTAAATGAAATCACACAGCACTGTAGTACGATTCTTCTCCAGTAGAGGGCACTAAACAACAATGTTAAATGTTGAACTCAACATCGAACTGTTCATGATATACACTATATTCCCAAAAGTATTGGGTCACCCCCTTCTAATGAACAGGTTTGACTACTTTAGTAATTTCCATAAGTACAAATCTTAATGTTTAAACATATAATGATATTCTAAGTCATTTCAGACACTTTCAAAACTGTTGCAATAGAGAAAATATTTTTAAATACATGAATTATGTTTCCATCTTTGTTGCCAGAGTTTTGGAAGTGCCTTTTTCTGTTCTAAAGAAGGGGGTGTCCCAATACTTTTGTCCATATAGCGTATATCCAGGATTTTTAATTATTCTGACCTTATAGTTCATTTCTTGCTCAAAGCGCTCCTCAAACCTGCGTATTTTCCTCTTGAGAGTTTGGATGTGTTTGGTGAGGAGTGGGATGGAAGTAGCTTCCTTTGCGTCTCCAGGAACCTCCGTTCTAACAAGTCCACGAGCCCTAAATAAAAGGAACAGACACACATATAAACACACCCGTACAACTACAAGGATCATATAGACCAGGCTACTTTTATCGGAATAATAAAACTGTAAAAATGCAATCTTGATAGTAATGCAAATTTTCTGATGTTAGAAACACTGTGAATTCAATACAAATATTATGTACAAAAAAAGGTATATTTAACATTAAATTCTATAGTGTACACTACCGTTCAAAGATTTGGGGTCCGTAAGATTTGTTAAAGTTTCTTATGCTCACCAAAGCTGATCAAAAATTGTAAAATAGTATTATCATTCAAAATAATTTATTGTAATATATTGTAAATGCAATTTATTCCTGTGATGCAAAGCTGAATTTTCAGTATCATTACTCCATTACTCCATTCTAATATGCTGATTTGCGAAAAATGTATTATTATTGTCAATGTTCAATACAGTTATGATCATTTAAACTCAAATAAATTTTCTAAGCAGCCATGTAATCTTGTGTCCTGTCCAGTTTATTTTACGCTATTAAATTATTTATCCTAATAATGTATGGATCTATTAGTACTATTAATACTAGTACAGACCTAATGAGTCACATCATAAACACCGGGAGAAAAAATAAAAATAAAATAAAAAACAAAGTCATTGCCTATTTCCCATTTCAGCATACACACACACACACACACACACACACACACACACATACAGTATAGGCTGTCAAAGATGTCTGTTTCTATCACTACAGCATTAGTCAACAGGAAACTCATGTTAATAATGAGAAATGAAAATCAGGTTTAAAAAGTGGGTCACTGTGTTACTAGCTGCAGCCGGCTGATTCTGAGACTTGCTCTCCAGGAAAAGAGAAAGGAGGTATTTTGACTGAACAGGCCAACCAAATGTGCTTTATGTGTGTGTGTGTGCGTGGTTCAGGTATACCCTATCTTAGGGGGACAAAATATTCAAAATCCTTGTCCTTGTGGAGAAATTTTTCAGTCCCCACAAGGAAAACAGCTTATAAATCATAGAGAATGATCTTTTTTGAAAATCTAAAAATGTAGGAAGTTTTATGTGAGGGGTAGGTTTAGGCTAAGGGGATAGAAAATACAGTTTGCACAATATAAAATCATTACATCTATGGAACGTCCCCATAAAACATGGAAACCCAACGTGTTTGTGTGTGTGTGTGTGTGTGTGTGTGTGTGTGTGTGTGTGTGTGTGTGTGTGTGTGTGTGTGTGTGTGTGTGTGTGTGTGTGTGTGTGTGTGCGCGTGCATTTTTGTGACAAATGAGGACATAAATTTGTATAATGACAAGGGTATGACATAGGTATTACAAGGATAAGGTGACTTTTCAAGACATTACCTCATGTCCCCACTTTTCAAAACGCTTATAAATCACACAGAATGGAATGCATTGAAAATCTGAAATAGCACAAAGTTTCCTGTAAGGGGTAGGTTTAGGTGTAGGGTTGGTGTAGGGCAACAGCACATACAGTTTGTACAGTATAAAAACCATTACGCCTATGGGATGTCCCCACTTTTCACAAAAACAAACGCGTGTGTGTGTGTGTGTGTGTGCTCGTACATGATGAGATGCTGTGCGCAGGGTGGAGACGGGGCAGATTCAGGGTCTGTGTTGAAGCGTTGACTCTGGCTGAGGCTGGAGCAGCGTGGGGAGGGCAGGGGGCTGTTGTCGTCTGTGATGTGCTGGATGAGTCGACTGGGCCCCGGGCTCTGCTGGAAATCACTGCTACAGTCACCCTCTGCCAGCCTACAGTCTGAACACACACACACACAGAGATCAGAGTCCCAGGATAGAAGCAGTCTGTCTGAGGACTGCTAACCCTCAGATTACGATTCAAACTGAGCACTTCATCTGGAAAAGACAGAAGATTTTCTCACTGTTGCCTGATATCCAATCTGATCCATTTCAAATACAACTAAACAGTTAAATTCTCTGAAAAAAAAGTGAGTGGTGCTTGCTGAGAAAAATCTACCAGCACGATTCCAAAGTGTTGTGCGTGGTTGCTAGGGTGTTGTTATGTGGTTGCTAATATGCAATGTGTGAGTGGTTGCCAGGGTGTTTATTTGTGGTTTCTAAGATGTTCTGAGTGGATGTTAATTTGTTGCTATGGAGTTGCTAGGTGTTAGGGACAGTTGTTAGGAGTTCCTGTACAGTTTCAAATGTGTTCTGGGCTGTTGCTAGGGAGCTACTACATGTGAGTGGTTGCCAGGGTGTTTATATGTGGTTGCTAAGATGTTCTGAGTGAATGTTAATGTGTTGCTATGGAGTTGCTAGGTGTTAGGGACAGTTGCTAGGAGTTCCCGTAGTTTCAAATGTGTTCTGGGCTGTTGCTAGGGAGTTGCTATGTGTGAGTGTTTGCCAGGGTGTTTCTATGTGGTTGCTAAGATGTTCTGAGTGGATGTTAATGTGTTGCTATGGAGTTGCTAAGGACAGTTGCTAGGAGTCGCTATACAATTTCAAAGGTGTTCTGGCCTGTTGCTAGGGGGTTGATATGTGGTTGCTAATATGCTATGTGTGAGTGGTTGCCAGGAGGTTTATATGTGGTTGCTAAGATGTCCTGAGTGGATGTTAATGTGTTGCTATGGAGTTGCTAGGTGTTAGGGACAGTTGCTAGGAATTGTTATATAGTTTCAAAGGTGTTCTAGCCTGTTGCTATGGGGCTGATATGTGGTTGGCAATGTGCTATGTGTGAGTGATTGCCAGGGTGCTAATATATGGATGCTAAGATGCTGTGTGTTGGTTGTTTCTGTGGTGCTATGCAGTTGCTAGGTGTTGTGAGCTGTTGCTAGGGAGTTCCTATGCAGTTGCCAAGGTGTTTATATGTAGTTGCTAGGATGTCACGAGTGAACTTTACTGTGTTGTTATGCAATTGCCTATTAGTATTGAGTTAGTGATATTGTCTTGATTTGCAGTTTCAAAGGTGTTCTGGGCTGTTGCTAGGGAGATGCTGTTGCTAAGATGTTCTGAAATTACTAAATATTATGGACTGTTGTTAGGGAGTTGCCTGTTTGTTCTAAATGATATTGTTTGTAGGTTGTTGCTAGGGATTTGTTATGTGGTTGCTCATGTGTTCTGAGTGGGAAGTTACTGTGTTACTTTGCAGCTGTTAGACGTTCTGGGCTGTTTCTAGGGAGTCGCTATGCAGTTGCATATGTGTTCTGAGTGGTTGTTACTGTGTTGTTATGCAGTTGCTAAGATGTTGTGGGTGGTTGCCATGGTGACTACATGTGTCTGCTCAAATGTTCTGAGTGGATGCTACTGTATTGTTATGTATGCTATCTGCTGTTGCCAGGGTGTTGCTATGTGTTTGCTTAAGTGTTCTGAGGGGTTGTTATTACATTGCTGTATGGTTTCTAGGGTGTACTTCAGTCAGCTCTCTAGTTCAATAGTAAGTACACTACCAAGGCAGTGAGCCATTACTAGGGCTGTTCCATTATCAGAAACGTATCTATTGCACCAAAAAGTTTGTTACTTAAAAATGAGCTCAGTAACTGTATAAACTAGTGAGAATAGATGGCCCTTGCTAACTAATTTGTTTCTGTAGTATAGGCCTAATCACTTATGAGTTGCTAAGGTGGTTGCTAGTGTATTTTAAACTCAGTGCTTAGTGGCCCAAGTTTAAAAAGGCCTGTCTCAAAAACTTCATGATACTATTTTATTTTTATTTTTTATATATATATATATATATATTATTTTTTTGGGGAAAAAAAATATATATTTTAAGGCTGCTGAAGGAGGTGGGAATTAGAGGACAGGCTCAGCGGAAGACCATCAAAGACCTTGCAACTGCTACCGAAAGAAGCAGTCACTGGCTGTGGCTGAAGCGGAAGGAGACTGTATGGGCTCCCAAGTGACCTCACGGAGCCTCTGGTACGACACACACCCAGGTCTGATCAGCCTGTGGTGGGCCAGCCTCGGGTGAGGGTGTATTGTGATTTAAAAGGCCGAAACACCCAATGAGGCCGGGGTGCACAACTGATGATGTGTCATATTGGAGGCACCAGGCGGTCATCTCCCAAGCCAACCCCACCCAAGAGGACATCTCCAACAACAGTGCTTGCTGAATATCGAGGGATTTTAGATCTAGATCTAGTCCTAGTAAATTGTTTTTTTTTTTTTTTTTTGAGCTTGAGGCTCCATAGGACTTTTCATCTTTTTTTTTAGTTGTCTACAAGGAGAAAATCATAAATCTGGCTGGTTAGAAAAGTAATAGTACACCTGTTGTGACAAAGCGCCTGTTTGTCACTGCTGTGGGATGCAGGGTTTCAGCTGAACAAGAGGCATGATTTGAAGAACTGTATAGTTTCATAGCATGAACATCTTGGGACAAGTTACGTGCTGAAGTTTAAAACTTACCACTAGGGGATTGTTCAATTCACTAACACTAAACAGTAATAGTGATGCTTGTCTTAGAAAACACTGCTAATAATTTAGAAAGCGCCAATACCATAATTACCAAAGCCTGTATAAGCACTGCATTCAAAATATCACAAACAAATCTCAAAACCAAACATTTGCAAACACCTTTGCCACAATATTAATTACTGTTAGATTTTTGTGTGTTACATAGAGAATTGTGTGTTGTGTTTTACAAAAAGTTTTTATGAAATTGAAAACCGAGGCAAAGGCCAAGATTAGCATATGGTTTTGCAGATTTGGTGTGTGGTTCTGGTGTTTGAGTGTCAGGTTTCATAAATTGTGTGACAAGTAAAAAAAAACTGTAACTTCGTACTGTGTCAAGTAAAAAGGGCAATGAGATCTTTTAATACAAATTTTGGGAAAGGACACCTTAATAAATCAAAACGTAGAAGTTTTGTAGCATGATTAATAATGCAAATTCACCATTCATACTGACTCAAGCGAACTTCAGCATTACACACTTTTCCAAAAAGAACAATAGCAGACACAAATGAAAACAAAGATGCAGAGAGAGAGGAAATGAACAGAGTAAACAAATGACAAACTGCTGAGCTTAACACACACACACACACACACACACACACACACAAACACACTGAAACCTGAGTCACCGTAACCTCTCTGACCCACTGAAACCTTAAGACAATCTACAGGCTGTGGCATATAGCGATTGTGAACAAAAAACGGTAACAAACAGTGGCTTCGGTAGTTCAGTTAAGCTTCAAAATGCACACTATTGTTCAAAAGTTTGGGGTCAGTACTTTGTGTGTGTGTGTGTGTTTTGTGTGTGTGTGTGTTCTTGTTTATGCTACATTGAGGGGACCAAATGTCCCCACAAGGATAGTAAAACCAGTAAATGTTGACCTTATGGGGACATTTTTTAGGTCCCCATGAGGAAACAAGCTTAAAAATCATACAGAGTTTTTTTTTTTTGAGAAAGTAAAAATGCAGAAAGTGTCCTGTAAGGGGTAGGTTTAGGTGTAGGGTTGGTGTAGGACAATAGCACATACAGTAAGTACCGTATAAAAACCATTACGCCTATGGAAAGTCCCCACAAGGATAGCAAAACAAACCTGTGTGTGTGTGTGTGTGTGTGTGTGTGCATTTTTAAACTGATCAAAAGTGACAGTAAAGACATTTAAAATGCTACAAAATATTTCCATTTTAAATAAATGCTGTTCTTTTGCTGTGAACTTTCTATTCACCAAAAGAATTCCAGAAAGAAAAAGAAGTTTCAACATTGATAATTGTTGAATAGTGCTTTGAATTACCACTGTGTATGAAATGTGCTATATAAATAAACTTGCCTTGCCTTGATAATAATAATAATCGGCATATTAGAATGATTTCTGAAAGATCATGTAACAGTGAAGACTGGAGTAATGATGCTGAAAATTCAGCTTTCCATCACATGAATAAACAACATTTTAAAAATGTTCCAAATATAAAACAGTTGTTTTAAATTGTAATAATATTTCACAATATTGATGTTTTTACTGTATTTTTGATGAATTAAATGCAGACTTGTTGAGCATAAGTGACTTCTTTTTCAAATTTTCAAACACTTTTGAACAGTAGTGTATAAATGTCACTTCGTTAGATGAAATTGCATGCTTACTAAAAAAAATAAAATACTTTGTTGTAAAAATCACCTGAACATATACTACACGTGTGGTTACTCTGCTACACCTGTGTGAAGTTGAGGAGAGCTCAAAAATCACCAGCTGGTTAAAAGTAACTTCACTCAGAAGAGTGAAGTTAGCTCTGAAAAAAAGCTCCAGCATCATTTGTTAGCTTTTAGAGCAGAGAAAAAACAGTGAAATGATGTATGTAAGAGGTAGTGAATAAAGAATCTCGCCAAACTGTGGGATGAATACATGTGTTTATGTGTTAAAGTCGTGCTGTGAGGAGGTGCCTGCGATCTCAGTGCCTGCGTTATTAATAGATGCCAGTGTGAAGCGGCTCGGGCAAGTGACTCACGTGTGCCCAAAAAACAAGAGCCATCTTCTTCACAAAACCCATAAACAAATAAGCCCAGCCCTCCTATCAGTCTTAGTCGGTCAGTGGGTTTTCATATCAGCAGACCACATTCATTCATTCATGAAACATAGCAGCCCCACCATTCATTCTGACCATCAGACACTCACATGCTATACCCATAAAGCACTGCCGGCTCTCTTACCTGGTGAGCTGTGCTCTTGCCCAACGCCATTGCATGAGGGAATCAGGATTTCGGCTTTGAATCCCGGGCTGGATGGACTTTCGTCGGGAGAGGTGTCTGAAGAAGGGCTGGTGTCTCCCTCCAGAGCCTGGAGCTTCAGCAAAGAGCCCTGCAAGCAGAAGCAGAACATGCCGGCTTCAGCTTTCGGAGCGCAAGAAGAAGATCTTTCTGCACGCGTCGAGTGGAGAAGAAGGATGCCACTGCAGTCTCACACGCCCCTCTGCTCTGCCTCCATCAGCCCTGCTCACGATACACGCGCGCGTGTGTGTGTGTCCGAGGGTGTGCGTATGTGCACAAGCGAGGCTTGTGATCACGTCCCTCTCTGCTGCAGTTCTTTATCTGGCATGGATTATTCATGCCACTCTTTTAGTGGCGAAAAAGGAGCACGAGAGAGAGAGAGAGAGAGAGAGAGAGAGAGAGAAAGGAAAGGGGGGGTCTTCTGGCGTCAGCAAGCCCCTTAGCAGACTGGCTGAAGCTGGTTCCTCTGATAGGAGAACAGGTGTGGTTGGAGGAAGAGGGGTGGCGAGTGCATGCGGACGGATGCGTGGGATACGTGGAGGAGGGAGGCGGGGGGGATTCTCAGATTTAGCTCGGCGGTTATGAAGGCTTTTCCCGCATCTGGAGGTGTGTGTGGAGGGGGGTGGGGTGGGGGTTCTCACTGAGAGTATTGACATCATGGCCCCTCCCAGCATCCATTCATAAAATAGAAAACAGCCCAACGCAGCTGCAGGCAGCAGAATCGTGCCGCTCCGAGATGTTACGGATACATATACGCACGTATACTGATGTCAGAATTGTGCCATCTATATTTGTCCCAGGTATTGATTTTCAAGGGCATTTAAAAAAAAAAATCTTTTTGAGGACGGATTTCGCTCTTAAAAATGAAGGTTCACGCAGGGCTTTTTACAGTGATACCATATAAGATCCATTTTGGGTTCCCTAAAGAACCTTTTAATGAACAGTTCTTAAAAGAAAAGTGAAGAACATTTTATAAATATTTTCCACTATACAGAACCTTTTGTGGAATGGAAAGGTTCCATGAATTAAAGGTTCATCATGGAACCATATATGCTGGTAAAGAACCTTTATTTTAGGAGTATTTGTCAAATAAATTTGACTGAACATCTTAAAAAATAAAGGTTCTTTATTGGCATCTATGGTTCCATGAAGAACCTTTAACATTCGTGGAACCTTTCCATTGCACAAAAGGTCCTTAGAGTGAAAAATGATCAAATGTAATTTACAGTAAGAAATAAAAATGTGTCTTCTAAGAACTGTTCACTGAAAGGTTCATTGGGGAAGCTAAAATAATGGTTCAATGGAATCGCTGCAAAATTTACCTTCTGGAACCTTTATTTTTAAGAGTGCAAGACAAATTGGCTCTATTTAAGAACTGTTAACTGATGTTGCGGATGCATATACGCACATTTACCGATGTCAGAAATGTTCCGTCTATTTATGTCAACGGTATTGATTTTCAAAGGCATTTTTATCTTTTTGAGGACACATTTGCTTCTAACGTATCACATAGTGCCCATTTACACTTAAAAATAAAGGTTCAGAAAGGGTTTTTGCCACAGTTGATGCCACAGAAGGACCATTTTGAACAGTTCTCAAAAGAACCATTATTAGCGTGAGGACCATTTTAATAACCTGAAGAACCTTTTCCATTCTTGATCCCTCCCATCTTTCAATTCTCATCTTTCCTCACGGTTCGTCTGTCAGTATTGTGTGTTCACTGTAAAGACATTGATGCACTGCTCCTCTCACAGAAGATGAGTCATCCCCCTCTCCTGCCCTCCCCTTTCCTCTTCTCCATCCATCTTTCCCCCGCTCATCCCCCTCTTTTCCGGGGGGGAATAGATTGCGTGGTTGTGTGGAAAGGGTAACGCCCCCTCAAGCACCACTGACGCTCATCAAACTGACAGTGTTGGTGTGTGTGTGAGAAAGATGGACTTATGTAAAGCATGCTGATATCACGCAATGACCAAGGATATCATAATCAAAAGAACAATATCCTTGGAATGCAATCAGACATCAAAATGGACATTACTGACGTAATTTGATGATTTACCTGAGCATCCTAATACAGCCCAACAAGAAGACATTTTTTCAGTGTCCTTAGAATTTGTTTTTCTCATTCTTTTTTCATTAAAATGCTAATAAAGTGTTAATAAAATAAAGCATCTATTAAAACCAACTAGCTTAGGCAAGAATTATAACATTAACAACTCTATTTTAAGAAAATAAAAATCTGAGAAAAAAAAAAATCAAATCTGACCAAGACTGTAGGTATACAGTTGTCAACTGTTTAAAGTGTTTGTTTTTTTATCAAATTACATAATACAGTTATTAATTAACCAAATTAATCAGAAGTAATCATTTATATAAATATTTGCTTATAAAACCCTGAAGATAAATTAATACACCACATTACTGTGTCAGACAAATAGAGAATTGGACAATCAAGGCATAATGTGATTTAAAATGTGCCAAATATTAGTTTTGTAATTTTGCAGTTGTAATGTAAAACAATATTATGTTATTTAATTTTATAATAGTAATATTTCTTATTTTGTTCTTTATTATTGATCTTTGTTTAATAATAAATATATTAATTTAATATAAACATTTATTCAGTTATTATTATTAATATAATTTGATATCCATATTGATAATCCCAAAATTTTGCCAAACTGTGCAGCCCTACAATAAGCATAGCAAATCTGGAATTTTTTAATAGCATGTAAATCACACTTTTTATCAGAAAACTTGCAATTATATATTTTTTCCCACAATGTTTTATCATTTCCATGCAGCGATTCTGTGATTGGTCGATCTCTCCTCAGGATTATGGATAGTGTAGTTATTCACCAGGAATCTGACAATTTAACAGGATATTGTTTTTAAATGTTGAAATCACATTGAAGCATAAATGACCACTTGATGGAGAACATGAGTTGTGTCCTTTATGCATTGATTTATACGGAACTTGACTATTGTCTAAATAATCTAATATTATAAAAAAGGTCTTGGCACATAGTTGATATCCTTGAAGCATCTCTTGGTCCATGGGCAGGGTTTTTTCAGGGTTTGATTTTGTTTGTGGCGTCAGTGGTGACCTGATGGCGTTCCTTGCCATTTGTCATGTAAACTAAGAATGACATCACAGGAGAGTGGGCGGTCTAGACGTTTCTCTGAGGGCAACAGGAACAACACTCATGGACCATTCAGTGGACTAAATATACTGATGCCCACAACCCTTGAGCTGTTATATAAATGAAACTTTGGACCTGTACATATAAATATGGCAAAAGGAATCCATGCATGTTTCTGCCATCACCACATGTCTCAATATTGGAATCTGACCTTATTCTTTCTGATTGAAAATGTATGAATCATTATGAATGTGACTTCAAAATTAATCTTTATGCATTCTTAATGTAATACTGTACAGTATCACTTAGCATGTCAAACTAAAAAAAAAAAAAAAAAAAAAAAAACAGTCTAGATTTTTTAAACATTTGATTTTCCTTCCATGCAATCACAATGAATGAGAACTGTAAACTGTAAAAGTAACACAAAATCCTCAAAAGTATCATTAAAGTACTTGCGTGCATTCTATGTTTTCTGAATCATATGATAACTCTGGTGACATGATATTTAAGTTATTATTCACTGATGAATTAACTGATCTTCCCCTCCACTGAGCTGGTAACCAACTGTTGCAACCGGATTATTGAGCATCGAGAAACATCCGTCCAACTTGAAAATGAATCATTCAGACCTGTGTTGTGAACTGGATCAAGAGTCAATGTACCAGAAAGAACTAAGGCAGATTATAAATCATATGACATCAGAAGAAATAGAATACAGCCCATTAGTCATATGGACAGGTGTAATGACATTTTTTTGTATTTCTATTTGTCAATTTAAACATGGACAGCCCTAGTACTTATTCACTTTCACTGCATTGAAAAAACTGTCATAAGAATATTTGTCAAATATTTACCTTTTTGAATGAAATAAAAAGGGGAGTAAATCCATTTTCATCTTTAGCTGAACGTTTGCTTTAAGAGATTAAGGTTACATTTGAATCCAAATTAAAATAATAGCTTCATGACATTTAAGATTAAGATATGAATAGATGATGTGCTGTTTTAGAAGCAACCTTTTACCTCAGGCGTTTGAGGTTTGTCTTCCTCTGTCAGTAAGAATGTGAAGCTAGAGGAAGAGAGAAGAAAGAAGACCTGGTCAGTGGATAGATGCAGGTCTAAGAGATGTCACATAACCTGTATTAAAAGGCTGTTAACTTAATCCAGTAGATAATGAATTCATTCTGCATTGGTATGTTGCATCTTACCTTATGTTGGGTGGGGTGGCACAGAAATGGTTCCTCCAATCACCACGCACAGCTCCCAAAAACCCGTGCAAACTCTCTTCACACACAGCCTCCATCTCCCACTGAACAACTGGACAGAGATATAACCAGATCAGAAGATGTTCACAATATTTTTGTGCAGGTAACTGATGTTAAAAAGTATTGACATGTTATAATTTTGTTTAATTGTCTAAAACATATTTTCATAATCTCATACATTCAAAGAAGCACAACCATTTAAAACACACACACACAAACACACTTTCAGGATTCTGTGCATGTGTAAGTGGGAATCATGATCTGCCTGCTGATGTGGGAAAATCCTGCAAATATCATCTTTGGAATTCTCCTCACATCTCAAGACTCTCCCTTGAGGACCAGAAAGGAATCACATCAGAGTACATACTCCTGTCACGTAAACCTCATGCTTGTAGCTCAGTACATGCACACACCTTAAAAGCACATCAACCCAAAAGATTGTGAATAATTAATGTAAATAATAACCAATAATGTATGCCTGCATAGAGTGCAGCTACTATAAACTAATTAACTTCACCAGGTCTACTGGAACATGATATTGAGGCATACCTTCAATAATTCATCACACAAATGATTGATTAGTATATCTGATGATGGTAACACTTTAGAACAGGGAACACTTATTCACTATTAACTACGACTTCTCCCTCAATATATTCCTTATTTGCTGCTTATTAATAGTTAGTGCGGTAGTTGTTAAGTTTAGGTATTGGGTAGGATTAGGGATGTAGAATAAGGTCATGTAGAATAAGGCATTAATATGTGCTTAATTACTGCTAATAAATGGCTAATATTCTAGTAATATGCATGCTAATAAGCAACTAATTAAGAGACCCTATAAAAAGTGTTACCCTGATGATTTTGGAACATGCTTTGAGATTTGAATAGTTTCTCCTAAATGGCAAAGAGATTAAAGGGATAGGTCACCCTCATGTCTTTCCAAACCCATAAGACCTTGTTCGTTTCATCTTCGGAACACAAATGAAGATATTTTTGATGAAATCAGAGAGCTTTCTGACCCTCCATAGACAGCAAGGGTGCTACCACAATTGAGGCTCAGAAACGTAGTAAGGACATCGTTAAAACCGTCTGTGTTATCAGTGGTTCAACCGTAATTTTATGAAGCTACAAGAATACTTTGTGTGCAAAGAGAACAAAAATAACAACTTTATTCAACAATTCTTCTCCTCTGCGTCACCCTGGCGCCATTTTGGAGCGTTATCATAACACATGCGGTCAGAAAGCTCTTGGATTTCATCAAAAATATCTTCATTTGTGTTCCGAAGATGAAATTTTTGTCTCCAAAGAAAGAAAGCTCACATAGCATATGTCTCCTCTTCAGTTTCCGAATCTGTGCTCAAATCAAAACAGTCTGAGACATAGACTGTAAAAAAGAGATCTCAAAATGAACTCGGTCCGTGTACCGTGTACGTTTTGATCATTTGTCTTTCAATTTGAAATTAAATAAGCAGAAACCAGAAAACGGTCGTTTCTTCGTTTTGTTCATTTGTTCAAAAAACGAAAAAACGAGATTTTGGCTCGATTTTCGTTTTGTTGGTTCACGGGTAGAAAACGGACAAACAACTTCAAAATTCGTTCTCTCCTTGTGGGCGGCTATGACACGCCCCTTTCCGCCGATTGGCCAACCAAATCTGAGCCCGTGACGTCATCTTCAGTTTGTTCAGCAAAATAATAGTCCTCTGCTGACGGCACTGTCACTGATGATGTCCAGAGCATCTCCCAATTCTGTTATGTCTTTTATTCAAATTTATATGAGTCTAAGTACAATGCTGATACAGCGACTAAATTTATCAATTCTATAAATAATGTAAAAATGATAGAACACACTGATAGGGATTATTGTGACAGTCCACTTACGAAAGAAGAGGTTATTAGAGCTATTGCTCTTCTTAAAAATAATAAATCACCTGGCAACGATGGGCTGGTTTCAGAATTTTATAAATCATTTTCTGATCTACTAGCACCTTTTTTGTTACAAGTATTTGTCGAAAGTATTGAAAGGAGTACTCTTCCATCGAGTCTCACGCAAGGCCTCATCACCCTAATCCCAAAGCCTAATAAGGATCTGCTTTTTATTGACAATTGGAGACCAATATGTCTTTTAAACAATGACTATAAAATCATTGCTTTAATGTTGGCCAGAAGAATAAAAGATGTATTAGATAATGTTATAGACGAAACTCAATCTGGTTTTATGAAGAATAGGCATATTTCTAATAATCTCAGACTTGTTTTTGACATTTTGGATTACTCAGATCTGATACAGGATGACTCATTTATCCTCCTCTTAGACTTCTACAAAGCCTTTGATTCTGTTGAGCATGAATTCATATTTCTCTCTCTTAAAAAATTTGGCTTTGGTGATATGTTCTGTAATGCTGTCTTGGCCCTGTATTCTAATGCTAATAGCTCCGTTAGAATGAAAAATGGCACAACGTCAAGATTTAATCTTAAACGCGGGATCCGACAAGGATGCCCGATCAGCCCTTATTTATTTTTACTTTGTATGCAAATCCTTGCCTCTCATATTTCTAATAGCATCATGAAAGGTATCAACATAGCAGGTAAAGAAATACTCATCAGCCAACTAGCTGATGATACGACAATTTTTCTTAAGGATGCCAGTCAGGTGCCTATTGCCTTAAAAATTATTAAAGAATTTTCCATAGCTTCTGGCTTGACCTTAAATTTAGGCAAATGTCAGTTATTACCTGTCAAAGATTGTAAGGATCAGAATATTTGTGAGATTCCCAACCGAGAGGAAGCGAATTATTTAGGCTTAATCATTTGTAAAGATGAAAAGAGAAGAATTCTATTAAACTTTCCACCGATTATTAAAAAAACACAAACTAAATTAAATCAGTGGTTGCAGAGAGACCTAACAGTAAGAGGGAGAGTCTTGCTCTCAAAAGCAGAAGGCTTGTCTCGACTAACATATGCAGCTCTTTCTGTTCATGTAGACAACAAAACTTGTAAGGATATTGATTGTATGCTATTTAACTTTCTTTGGAAGAATAGAACACATTACATTAGGAAAAATGTTATAATGAATAACTATGAACATGGTGGGCTAAATGTGTTAGACTTTGCTACTCTAAATAATACTTTTAAAATTAACTGGGCCAAACATTTTATTAAAAATCCTGTTTCCATTTGGAATTTTATTCCTAATTATATATTTTCTAGATTTGGTGGTTTGAGTTTCATATTAGGTTGCAACTACAATGTAGACAAAATACCGGAAAAGCTCTCTTTATTTCACAAACAAGTTTTGTTAGCATGGTCCCTCGTATATAAGCACAACTTTTCTCCCCATAAATATATTATATGGAACAACCGAGATATTTTGTATAAGAATAAGTCATTATTTTTTTCTAACTGGATTGAGAAACAGATTATTTTAGTATTTCAACTGTTCAATAATGATGGACAACTTATGTCTTATACAGAATTCTTAAACACCTATAAGTTTCCAGTCACACCGAAAGAATATGCAATAGTATATGATGCTATACCTTCTGGTGTCAAAATACTATTTAGAAGTGTTGATTTTAATGTCTCTTCTGTTCCTTTCTACAATCCAATCGATTCAGATATAGGTAAAATTTGTCTGACCTCTTCTAGAAATAACAATAAATATGTACGGTCTTTGTTTCAGAAAGAAGTGATATCGGTTCCACATGTTGTTTCATACTGGAATTCTTTTGTAAATGATATTAATTGGAAAAAAGTATGGACAATTCCCAATAAGTTTTTTATTACAAACAAAGTTAAAGAAATTTCTTTCAAAATTATTCATAAGTACTACCCTGCCAACCAATATATGACGAGATTCAAAAGGGACTTTGATGTGAACTGTTCTTTTTGCGGTAATCACCCTGAGACCACCCAGCACCTTTTCTGGATCTGCACACACTCCACAACCTTCTGGAAGGACTTCTGCAGCTTTGTTATGAAAGAACTTTACAAGGACTTTACTTTGAAATGGGAAAATGTTGTGTTTTGTTTTTTTAGAAAACAAAGTAAAGAAGATATATTTTTTATTATAAATTTGTTAATTGTGCAAGCTAAATTTTATATCCACAAATGCAAATATATAAAACAAAAACCGGCCTTTAAACACTTTTATTGTGATATGTTATCATATATAAAGTTAATTAGTGGCTCAGTGAACAAAAAGGCTATGAAAACTAGGAATATTTGTATAACTTACAATTTGTTTGAATGTATGTGATGTCTATCCCTCTGGCAAGGGTAATATTAAGATGTATACTTTGTATATTATGTATTCTGTTGTTTACGTTTGAGATTTATGGAATTAAAAAAAAAAAAAAAAAAAAAAAAAAAATAGTCCTCTGCTGCTGTACGAGGCAGGTCCGAGATCTAGCTTTCTTCTGTGCAACCTAACCCGTTTCCCAGAAATATTTATTTCAGAAATTTTAATCAGCACCCAGCCTGTTTTATTTAGCTGTGCCTGTTGTTAAATCTGTATGGTGACGCTGCGCTACCCATAAACTGCAGAACAGATGAGAAGCACAGACTGAAAAAAAAGAAACGTAGGGGGGTCCCGCAGATATTTTTGGTGAAAAATAATAAGTCTGATTAAGCTCACGTAGTTAGGATACAGTACATTTCGTTAATTAATTGTTTACAGTCATTCATGTGACTAAAGTCTGTTTTTAGGATATCAAAATGTGAATTTCTCAATTAGGGTCAGCGCCAGAGCACACAAAGTGAGGGGGCATGCACAGTTTATTTATTTATTTATTTATTTATTTTTGTTTGGGGGGGGGGAGAAAAGAAAATAACCTGTTTCTAAATATTAATTAACACCAGTGTTATGGTTCAAAATACACTCTCGCACATTTAACAAGAAAAGATGTCGATGATGTTCAGTTTTTTTATTTACCTGTATGTAAGCACATAATGTTCAAACTGTATTTACCATGTTTAAAGTGGCCAACAATAATAAATATTCTTATTAGGAATAAAACAGCCTCGTTTTTTAACTGTGCATAGATATAGCTGAATAATTGGGCCTACTACGCTACTGTAATTTAATGTTTAGAGGTGGTACTTGGTGTAAAAAGTTTGAGAACCACTGCTATTGGGGGTCCCCTTTTTTGAAGAGGCTGGGGGTTGTTATGTTAGTGCTGCTATAGGCTATAGCATAATATCATTTATAAGAACAGGCTTTTGAGTTCATCAATAATATATGCAAAATTGCGCCACCAGGTGTAGATTTCACTAATGAGTTTGTATGACTACATGTATACTGTATACTTCAAAGTATATTGAACAAATTAAAAAACGACCGTTTTCTCATTTCTGCTTATTTAATTTCAAATTGAAAAACAAACTATCCAAATGTACACCGACCCCTCTTAAAAGAGAACTAACCCGAAAGCTCCATTAACCGTATAAAAGCTGACATGAAACTATAGCACAAAAAATATTTTTGGGAAATTCATTAATAATCTGATTCTCAACATTCTCATCATTTTCATATGGGGTACATACTCATACTTGAGGAAGAAAAAACACCTACTTTTTATTCTGAGGCCTGTACTGAGCTAAAATATGCAATTTGGTGCAGTTGCTGATATTTATATGGCCAAAAAATAAGATGAAATTCTGACAGCTTGTAATGTAAATTACTTGAGGTTTTTATAACAGTATATCTCTTGTCATTATAAATCTCCCAATAATATAGCTTAATAAGATTATATTTATTGCTTATTTTTTATGTTTAACGTTCTGTAGTTTTCATTGTAGGGAGCAAATCATATAATGCAAACCAATGCAATGCAATGATTATTGAGAGATGAACAAATAAATGTTCTTCAAAAACCTGACATTTGATAACATATTTTTTCTAAAGAATTATTCATGCATAATAAAGTAAACCTACATTCCTTCAGTCCAGTTCAACTTGAAACATTACTAACAATATAAAATGTATTTTTACATTTACTTCATTTACAAAAAACATTACAAATTTCACAACAAAAAGATGTTTTTCAGCAAAGTTTTGATCATGTTGATAATTTGCAGGCCTTAGAAATTTATGTATCAAATATGATGCAGCAGGGGTTAAGACTCCTAAGAAAGAACAACAACCCCTGAGCAATCGTTTTTTTCCTCTTACCTCAGTGAAGGATGACAGATTTCAGCATCATTGGATTGGTCACTTGGTGCTGTTGTTTGTGAAATCTTCACAAATTGCCTCAGAGCGCTCTTATTTGCATGGTATGGATGTCCCAAGCTTGACTTGGCAGGCGCTGAAAAATATCTACAAAAACTGGTCTTGATCAGTCCCAAACACCCCGTCCGTGTGTGTGTGTGTGTGTGTGTGAGTGAGAGAGAGAGAGAGAGAGAGAGAGAGAGAGAGAGAGACATAGAGGACGAGCTTTCGATTTGGTGTGATGTGTTTTGACAGATCTGGTGCACTAGGACTCACATGTAGAGATGGTGACCCATGCCAACTGGCAGAATCAGGGTAGCTACTGTGGGACTCTGTCCTGACCAGCTCCTGTGGAACAGGAAGAAACCTGTGAGCATCTGAGAACTGAAACAGTCAACAACAACAAAAATAAGAAATTAACTTTTAAGCGATAATATTACACGAATTTGCCACCAATTAATATAATACGAATTAGCCACCAATTTGCCAAAACGTAAAGTAGTTATGAATTGCCATGAGATGGGAGATTTAATTAAGGATTAAATGTGTTTGCTAATAGTTTTGTTTATTTGCAGCTACTGTCTGCATGGATTTGCTAATGTAACAAGGCAAATCAGCACAAACATGCTTACTTTTTTTGTTCTTATTAAAAGCATAGAGAGAAATCAGAGAGAAATCAGCAGAGAAATCAAATATTGCAAATATTCTCGAAAAACAAACTTTATTATCATACAAAATTTATCTTTAATGTTTGTATGATTTTTAAAAGGTTTTTGAAAGTCTCTTATGCGCATCAAGCAGTGTTTAATATCGATGGGATACTATTACAGTTTTTATTACATTTGATTTTATTTGAGTTTCTGCTTTTAGTTTCAGTTTAAGTTAACCATAATAACCCTCATGAAGTCTGCTTGTATTTGATTCGAAACACAGTAAACCAAGTGTTTTCTTTTCTAATATTCTGAATCAAGTTAGACAACTCTGTTGCCCCCCACATTTTAAATTTAGACCACGGGAATAGGTTGGATTTACTGACTTTTCTCAGTAACTTATTCAGAGGAATCAAGGGTTGAATTATTGAGCATATGTACATCAGAGAGGGGTGGGAGGTGTAAAGAAGACACTAAATCTGGATTTTAAAAAACACGTGAAACAACATGGTGCTGTGCTGAACATAATCAACCCTTGCTCTGTGACGTGAAAATAACCATCTGTTACTTTATTTCAAGACTAAATATCTTGACATTAAATGTACAGAGACTGAGATGCTGGACACGTTTGCAGCACTTTTTTATTCCTCAAGAAATACATATTCTGAGTGAGAAAGAATGTTCAAATATGAGTTCTACCAAGGAAAGCCTCTATATTAGATTGGATTATAGGTTGAGCAAGTTATTTTCAAGTTATTCCTATTCTAAAACAGCTGTGCAATTCAGTTACAAGTGTGATATTGCGTTTATGCAACAGTTGAATAAATAAGGACGTTATAAACTTTTTTTGCTCTGCCGGAGAAAACACCTCCAAGGAAGGTGGATGATTAGAAGATGGTTTGAATGATTCAATGACTCACTCATAAAGACAGTGTCGCCACCAACTGGTGTAATACTGTAACCTGCAGGAAAATCCCAACCACAGACGCACAGACTGACAAATGTTTAATAACTGTTAGAATATTTTAGATTACAAAAAGAAACACCATTCTCTGTATGCTGCACTGTTCAGCTGTAATACCATGGTAGCCTATATTAAAGACCCGAGTCATTCCCAGAATGGATCTTTGAAGGAGTTGACTCATCTGCAAACATTTGCTTTCAAAAGGATTCCAAGAAAACAGCACATAACCTCCCTTTCAATGGAACACCTCACTTTCAATGGAACGCTGCTTAAGACAGTAGTCAACATTTGAAGTGGATCAAAAAAAGTTGATCAAAGTTGTCCTAAGACAAGAACACATTTTGTTTTTAATTTTAGGACAACTTTGATGAAAGGTTTTGATCCACTTCAAAAATTGACTACTGTATTTTTTGGAAATCATGATAGTTTTCTCAGTGTATATTTGTCTACCACTCAAAGACTGTAGGCGTAAACCTGCAGAAGCGTTAAAGATCATTAGAAACAACAATTCAGTCATGCATATCCAAATTTCCATGTCAACATTTTAGGTCTATGTGAACATAAATCCTTCTATTTTGGGAACTTATAATGCTCTCCAGAGATCTTTTCCATCCTTTTAGGGTCTTTAATGGCCTAACAGAAGAAACATACTCATTTTGGTGCATTTTAATGTGCAGTCATCACCAGCAGGCCAGATTAGTTCTGCCTAGTGGACATAACGCATGAATAATGTATGGCTGGAGGAACAGAGAGACAGAATGAGAGAGACTGCCCCACTCATAGTGAAGAGAGTGTCTGGTCTGACAAAAGAATAAGGTCATGGAAAACAGCTGGCAGACCAAAGCAAAGTAAGTGACAGAAAGGCCCCAAGTTAAAAATAAAATAAAAAATAAAATAAAGTTGCCTTCATATACTGGAAATGTAGGTTAGAAGTTCATCCGAAAGAAGAGGTCAAGATTTTCCTGGTTAAAACAGTCCAGTGAGCCCCTGCTGGTAGATGCTGTAACTGTACAATATGGCATGCATGCATAATTATCAAAAAAAAAAAAAGCAACTGAATTGCTTAAGTGAATTTAAAAATGAAACACTTTTATCATAAAAACTGAGTAAATTTCATAAATAATTACAAAGAAACAAGTAACACACTGAATTAAATGTAACATTTTGAAGTAGAAAGCCCGAAAGGGTAATTTCTTTTAAAATATACTCCAATAATCTTTGTTTTACAACCTCAATTTTTTTTTTTTTTTTAATTACAGTATGTATAATTCAAAATTTGTATCCATTCACCATTTGTATCCATTCCGCTTGCCTCTATTTTGCCTCTAGGTCTCTTCTCTGCAGGTTACATGGTTATGCCAGTAGGTGGCAACAAGTGACTGTGTTTGTGGATGAGTCATTGAATTATTCAGTTAACTGATTAATTAAAAAAAATAGCAATTAATTCATTCAAAGGACAAACTGGGGTTTCTGTTCATAGAAGCAGAGCGTAAATTATATTGCGTAGCTTTAACATTTAAAGAGAGCAAGGTAAAATGGAAGTAGCAAAGCATTTGACAATTCTTATATGACAGAAATGTTAAAACGACAGTAATATCCAGTGATGCAAACTACTCAACCTTTTTTTTTTCTCAAATATGGCTTTTGCATTGAAAATATGGTATCAATTACATGATTTCACGTAATTCCTAATTGAATCTGAAGAGATAATTTTTTTTGACATATTAGGTATATAAATTAGAGTAAATACAGTATGTGCATATTTTAATAATTACAGTGCAGTTCTATATTTAGTGGATGTTTTGAAGTGGCATTCTATAGGATTTAATTGATTAATCTGTTACAGTGATATATAATACCCCCATGAAAAATTCAATGTCCAGTACTGGAGAGCCTCCCATGGGCTTTCATGAAATTAAAAGACAGTTGGGATACCTCAGTCTCACTGTTCTATTGAACAGAAGTTGTTTCACTTTGATATATTATTACAAGACCATTAATATAAATTGTATGCAATATGGTATTAAAGAGTGACTCAGCTAATGGATATTTTTTAATGACCAAAAGCAATAAATAGAGTTCTTAAAATCATTTACTGTAAAGATTATTGATGTCATACACTAAGATGTGTTAGGATATACAATCTGTTCCATTTATTCCTTTACAAGATCTGATTAACTGGCCTTAATCCAGGTTAACTGGTAACAAGGAGTCCAGGAAAGATTTGAAGCTCCGTAAAGGCTAAAATGCACTACATGTGGATCCATTCTGCAGATTTTGGGAAGTTGGAGTTGACAGATTTTCTAGGTTAAGGCTATGATTCTACACAGTTGGAGGATATCAAACATGTTTGTTAGTTTGAGCTGATTTTAGAACAATTACGTATTGGCCATGTGCACTGCAGCTAAATTCGGTTCAATTCTTTTAGTGCTTGAGCATGTTAATTTACGTCAATGACGACCGCGTTCTACAACCGATTTGACAGCTGAAAAATCCACAGCCTAGAAATTCTACACAGTGTGTATGGAAATGAACTGAACAACTAGTTGTTAATGATGTATTTAAACACATATCAGAAGTTGTTTTTCTCTGTAAGTGCAGTGAAAGAAATAACAGGGTCCTACTGTAGGCTACATTTTTAGTCATTAGGGTTGCCAGATCTTGAATTTACACATACCAAAATATAGCATTTTGCACCTGCCTACTTTATTAACTCCATAAAACGGATCAGTTATGAGCCGAGCCAAAAATACAAGCCCAGAGACATTTAATATAATAAGTATTGCTTATAATAAGTATTGCTTATAATAAGTGGACATGGCAACCCTTCAAGAGCACTCTCTGCGACACAGCTTTCCATACATAAACAAAACACGATGGCTCTGTTGACGGTGGTTTAAAATAACCTTTAGGAGAGTTAGCTAATGATTCAGTAACCGCCCTGATTTCAGTCTGAACCGTGAATTTGTGAGTCTTAAACGAGTCATTTTTGCCGTGAACCGCCATATGATTTTGAATTGTTCTTGAAAACAATTTCATCAAAATAAAAATAATTTGCTCTTGAATCTGACTAATCTAATCGCGTTTTGTTTTCGACTGACTTGCAGCTGAAAGTGGTGACTTAAATCTTGAAACACGTTTTGTGTTATTCTGTCAATTTTTTGTTGAACTGTCGAGAACAGCATTTGTGTGCATATAGAACCGAAGACGAACGCAGAAACACTGGGCTATTTATAAGTTCATCAAACATGGCAATCTAAACAGCACACCAGTGGAGGACACCAGCATCCGTTTCAGCAGTTACCATGGTCACCAATTGCACACTTATTGTGATACAGTTTGTCTTTGCAGATACCCTGCAAATAACCCAAGAATATTGCAGCGTTCTGCCTAATTTAATTAAAGAGAACGGCTCGCCCTTTCAAATCAATATAAACATAATTGAAAAGGTGCTTGTCTATTAAATTACATTTCTTATGCACAACACAGCAAAATGGTGGCATGAAAGTAATATTAAACAATTTATATGAATATTTTAATGTTCGACACATGTTTGCATTTGAATGTTGAAATCTCTTTTAGCTGAAGTTGCTTGCAGCAAGACTGCCTTCCTGGTTCAGTGATGCCCTCTGGTGACTGCAGGTAACGTGTTTTACCTGTTTTCATGTCAGAATATTGTGCTTTAGTGTAAAATAACTGCAGCATTTGCTGGGTTGTTTCTTTGGGTCAGACATGGACTAACCCAACTTCTGGGTTCAAATTTGAATTTAAAAATTTTACTCATCAGCTGGGTTAGTCCATATTTGACCCAAAGTTGGGTTGCAACAACCCAGCATTTTTTTTAGAGTGGAGAAATTAAATGTAAATATTAGTTTAGCATCACTAGCTTATTTAAACTGTGGATGCATGCAATCTTTTATTTATTTTGGAAGAGTTTTATGGATGAAATATTTGGCTGCCCTAAGTCTCCCTCCTCCTCCTCTCTAGATATTTTGCCAAAGTCCAGACTGCAGATGGATTTCCTCTTAGTCAGCTCTTATATGGTTTCTGACTGGCAGAAAAGCAGCCCTACCTACTATTCATTATAAACTGCTCAGTAGTTAATAAGCATAAATTGTACGAAAACTGTATGAAAATGTATAATTAAAATTGAAACAGAATGAAAAATAATTTTTGATTTATTTTTAAAAACAGTATTGGTTATTAAATGAATAGTTTACCCAAAAATGAACATTTGCTGAAAATGTAGATGAGTTTGTTTCTTCATGAAAACAGAATTGAAGAAATTTAGCATTACTGTACTTCACTTACTCTCCAGTGGATCCTCTGCAGTGAATGGGTGCCGTCAGAAGGAGAGTCCAAACAGCTGATGAAAACATCACAATAATCAAGTAATCTCCAGTCCATCCATTCTTGTAAAGAAAAAAGCTGCATGTTTGTAATAATAATAATAACAACAATAAGTAGTATTAGATTACAATACTAAAAAATAAAAAATCACTAAGCTATTTTTAATGCCAAACCATTGCTTCTGGATAAGTCCTCTATCCATAAAATTAAAATTTTTGTGTTAATTATTCCTTTAAGTAAATGTAGTCTACTTTGTTTTTACAAAATACTGATTTTATCACAATTTTGCTCTTATTACCTAAAGCACAAGCCTTAATTTATGTTTATTAGTACATTCACAATAGCTAGCGATTCATGTTTTGAAAAAGGTTTTATGTATATTGTAATTTTGCCATAATTATACACTGGGTTTTAAGGTCTTACTGTTTGTATTAAAAACAAATTTTACACCGCCTATTCACTTCACTATTCCATAGGGAAATAAATAACCTTTCAATACAATCACACTGCTACAAGCTGGATATCTGTGCACTATTAAATATCATAGCAATACTGAACCCTTATTCTTGTAATACTGTATTAATATGTAACAATAATACTGCATCATACACTCATGTGATTAACTCAGCTCTATGTAGCTCTTAAATGCATAATTGATTTTAACAATCCCCATTTGCTTTTGTGACTGAATGTTATGTTATAGTGAGAAACAGACATTTTGTATTTGGAAACATTTATGCATGTAGATGAATTTGGAAAACATTCTAGATCTAAAAGTAAGATTATTGCTAGTAATAGCTATCACAGTAATAAATACATATTGTGTTCTTGTACAACCTTTATCAAAACCTGCAGGTAAACAAACACTGGTGACTGCATAAATAGACTTCTGATTGCACTCGCTATGGTTACTGTATCCATGGAGACCACAAGGCCACCTCACATCATGGCAGTCTAATGAAACCCAGTATAAGTCTTTACAGTAAAGTCTGGCTTTGCATTTTGCATCAACAGGCCATGACTAGTGTTTTTCATAAAAGAAAACAAGCAACACCTAAACATTATGCCAGTGAAACTTTAATAATAATAAAAAAAAAATCATACAAATGCAAATAAAACAATAAAAGAGACATAAATAATAAAGGTAGGGTCTAAGGTCTACTACACAAAAAGGTGCTATAACCAAAAACTTTCTCGTGATGGAACAAGTGCAGACTCGTGTCTTAAAGTCCCCCATTCCACTTTTCACTGTTGAATATTAATATAATAAAAAACTTATTTCAAGTAACAATGCCTTGCCACTGTTGAAAAAGTCAAACAAACAGAAAGCAGTACAAATACAAACGTACACAGTCTGTAGCAAAATGTGTAAAACAGTATAAGCTGGTATTTCAAAAAGTACACAAACAAAGAAATTAAAAGATAGCTAAACTGCTATAAAAAAAATAACCTGACAGCAATTTCACAGATACATATTGCTTTATAGCACGTGGTTTTAAATCAACTACAGACTACAGTCTGTATCACAAGGTAAATCCAACATTTTTCATAACAAGGCATAGAAAATAAAAGCACAATTAGTCTAGTGCTGTCTGCCTGAACCTTACGAACAGCTTTTTCAGACACAAATCAAATACAATAAATAAACCAACAGGTACAACACAAGACATTATCACCCGTCCAAATACTGCAGAACATTTCTCAGATTGTGAAATCGTTACAAAAATGACATTTATTTGCAGTGTAGTGTTGTGGTGTAAAGTCTTCCACGTCTATGCAAAAAAAAACAACAACAACAATACAGCCATCTCATAAAACTTGAGACGTTTGAAGACATTGTTTCTCTAAGACTGATGACACAGGGCACTGAGGACTCCACCATCTCCATATATTCCAATACCATCCGTACAGTAAACAAAACGAATCTAAAAGGAACCCTAGGAATTGTGTATGCAGAACCGGAGCCTCCTAAAACAAGGCCACAAATAACAAGCCTAAGGACAGTCCTTTATTCATTTGCCAGAGTTCTTCAGTGTAACATGCTGATAAAAAACACTTATCTGACATGTTCAGTGTAAATTACGCTAATTACGGAGTGTGGGAATTCATGTGCTGAACAGCAGTTAATCTTGTAGTCGTGCTTCAGGCAACCGTCGCCACTTTGTCATAGTCGTTAATGCATTCTGTGTCTGGCGTGCTGCTTTCATCTTGGTTGTTGTTCCTACAGCACACGGCAGCGAGGAAAAGGCCAGCTCCTCCCAGCAGCACGAAGCTCCCGCTGAAGTAGAACGCCAGGTCGTAGGAGTGCATCCAGTCGTAAATCCAGCCTGGAGACACAACAAAACAAATGCTAGAGTCACCTACTGTGTTGTGCTGTTTGTTGCTGTATCCATACACTTGTGTCTACATATTATGAATAAATTGAGAATGTCATTTTATTTCTAATTCAATTCAGAATTAAATGGAATAAAGTTCAAACTAAATCTTAATTGCTGTGAGTGTAGTTTTTAGTAATACATTTCATTTTTTCATTACAGCTCATGTGTGAAATGTCACCTGGGTCAGTGACAAATTCTAAAGTAAAGAAAAGAATCTTTTAACAATCTAGTTTTTAAAACCTATAAAGTATAAAAATGGTTATGTAGTTTCCAACAAATTTTATGTGTAACTCCAGTATTTCAGAAGATTCTGACACACAGTTTTTAATAAACTTATTTACTTATTTTTAATAAACTATTATGCCACGGTCTGTCTGAATGCTCGATTCTGATTGGCTGGCAAGTGTTGATTAAATTCGTTTAACTGCACAGGTAGTTCAGGTCAGTTTAATCACATTCTATATTAATGCGCTTCCTATAAACATTGGTAACCATAGTAACATACAGTTACAGTTGAATAGTAATACAGATGAAAATAACCGTCATTTTTAATGTTCCGGTCAAATATTGCAGCGCAAATATTATTAACATCTTTAATATGTGAATGCTGGCAAATGACCATGGCATAAACGGGATAATCAATGGCTAGCTGTGCATAAACAACAAAAAAATTCACACCATTGACCCACCTACAGACCCTGTCATTTGTGACCCTGCACCACAAAACCAGTCATAAGGGTCAATTTTTGGAAATTGAGATTTATGTATCATCTGAATAAATAAGCTTTCCATTGATGTATGGTTTGTTAGGATAGGATAATATTTGGTTAAGTTACAACTATTTGAAAATCTTAATCTAAATATTGAGAAAATCGCCTTTAAAGTTGTCCAAATGAAGTTTTTATCAATGCATATTACTAATCATCAATTACGTTTTGATATATTTACGGTAGTAAATTTACAAAATATCTTCATGGAACATGATCTTTACTTAATATCCTAATGCTTTTTGGCATAAAAGAAAAATCCATATTTTTGTCCCATACAATGTATTGTTGGTTATTGCTACAAATATACCTGTACTACTTAAGATTGGTTTTGTGCTCCAGCGTCTCTCTCTCGCATTTACACACACACACACACACACACACACACACACACACACACACACACACACACACACACACACACACACACACTATATATACATACTGTATATAGATATTTGTCTGTGTGTGTGTGTGTGTATTACATATATAATATATTAAATAAAAGGTAATCAATTAATTAAAAAGAAAAATAAATAAATAAAATAATTTAAATAAAAATAAAATAGCTTGTCAATGTGAGTGTCTGTTGTTGCAGTCTCAGATATTTTGTTGTCCTTCTCTTTAGTTTTGTTTTCAACTGTGAAACAACAGCCTGGAACAGTGTTGCTACCATGTGGAAAAACTGATTACTGCTAAATAACTTCAGTGCGCATGTGATCCCCCCTCCCCCCGCAATCCGCCGCATCCCAGTACCTTGCACAGAAAGAAAATTATGTGTACTAGGGAACTCTTAAAGGGAATAAATACGATATGGGAGGAAAATATATTTAAATACTTTCTCTCACAGTTTTATCATTGGGTAATTGTATATAAAATTGCGGGCATCAGGGATTATGCTTGGCACTGAAACTGCTTTTGAATGCACGATCGCTTTTTAGTTTCACTTTCACTTTCAAGATTCGCCATCCCATGTGCAGTTTATACTGTGGAGCAGCAGTTCTTACCACACATTTTACAAGATCAGATGTTTGTCAGTGGTGCTGAGGATCTGCAAACCATTCGTCATCGTCCCCGCCAAAAAAACAACCAACAGTCACTGATATTTAATGCTGTTGAATGTTTTGTTTGCATTTTTTCAGAACTACCTCCTATCTACTGAATACCAAGACGTTAAACTTGTGTTTAAAGAAAACTTTTCAAAAAGGGTCACATAATTTTATGTTTTATGATATGTTATGTTATGTTATGTTATGTTACGTTATGTTATGTTAAGTTAAGTTACATTTTCACTTTTTACAATGGCAGGGCCTGCCATCTTGTCTTTTTGGCTTGTTGTTTCTGATTGCACTTTAACCCCAAGAGGGAAATCCAGATCAAATCCCAGAAGGGAAAATCAAGTTAAAACTTGTTTTGAACAATTTCTTTGTCATCGGCAGATTTATATATATATCTATCTATCTATATATCTATATATATATATATAGTATATATATATAATGTATTCATTTTTTAATTAATTACCTTTTATTTTATGGAGTGTAGTGGAAGGATCAGTGTTATTTTAGTATAATTTATATACTATTGTAGTTTTTGGTTAATATTTTGAATCAGATTTTATTTTTTAGATTTTCATTTATTTTATTTATTTATTTTACATTTTTTTATGAATTTATTTTTAGTTAACTAATAACACTGGGGAAAACACATTATGTCCTAAAAAGGTCTAATTTATGTATAAAGTCTTCAAAATAAATTCATTCCAATTCAACATTCTGGGTTTTATGTCATCAATTCAAATTAATTGATTCATTGAAAAGAATCTGACTTTTAAATTATATATATATATTTTGCCAGCCTCTATTCTGTACTAACAAATTTGCAAACTACTGAAGTGAATTTTAAAGGGCTTGCATAGCTTCTGAGCCCTAACCCTAACAGATCTGAAATCAGCAACAGGTCAAAAAATTACCTGCGACTGGTGGTCCGAGCATTATACTAAATCCACCAAAGAACATCAAGATCCCATATGCCTCAGTCAGACGATCCATTCCCACAACCTTAGTGGTCATGTAGGGTATGACAGACCAGTTTCCAGAAAAAAAGCCCAGCAGCGCTGAGATGACCTGCAGCCCAGCGTAGTTCTTAGTGATGGGGATTATGAGAAGAGCCACCCCCTGTTCCCAGCAGAGTGAAGGCGTACAGAAAGATGCTGTTCATCCAGCGGATTGTCCATCATGACGCCCAGCAGCAGCTTCCCCCCTCCAGCAGCAATGGACATGATGGAGACCAACGGAATGGTGCTGATGCCGCTGATCAGACCCTCAGTCTGGGCCAAATCCTCCAGGAAGAGAAGAGGAGTGTATGCTCCCAAGCAATACGCGAACAAAAGACACGCACGTGGCGGAGAAGACCCTGTTCTGAAGCAGCTCTGCCGTCGAGTGCAAGTATTCAGAGTACTCCTTCTGCTTCTTCTTCACGAGCCGCACCAACGCCGTGTAGCTCACGAGGCTCTTCTCATACGGTGGAGGCTCTTTCGTCTCCCCTGTGATTAGTACATTGACGGACGGATTTTTTCCTGATTGGGTCCCTCCACGACAGGGGGCTTTTCCAGAACCTTCTCCTCGGCCTTCTCGGCCAGCGCCGCTCTCTGTTTCAGGTAGTAGGCCGGCAGGTGCAGTGTCTCATGAGTCCAGCACAGGCGATGATATTTAGTGCAAAGCAGCCAATAAGCAAAAGACAGCCGTCAAGTCCAAAGAGTGCAATGAACTCATTCTGCACAGTAGCGTAGAGAAAACCTCCAATACTCGTACCTGAAAAAAAAAATCAGACGGTTAAGTATTACCAATATTGGGATTGAATTGTTTTAGTTTTATGGAATGCCAATGTTAAGCAAAATAAAACCGAAATTGTCCTATGGCTTAGTGTGATTTCTAAATCACAAAGGCTGCTATTTTATTGAATAAATTTACGGGCTGCATGTTTCAGAGTGAAGCGCAGCACTGTGTCGTTACACGTGAGCAGCTCTTTATATGCCAGTGTTTTCAGTGTCTCAGAGTGCCTCGGTTTGGAGTAAATGTTGTTCCACACAAACTCCATCTCTGCATCTACTCAAAGTTTGGGTCACTTTAACATGCATTTGGGAACATTATATACTCCAACTTACAACCATTGTCCCATACTTGGGTCAACAAAAGAGAAGCTTTAAGCGCCCTGTAGTCAAAATAAAAAGCTTGATGGTTTAACATTTGGGACTGAAAAAATTAGTTACTAATAATTAATAAATATATAAATATTATATAAATAAATGGATATAAAATAAATATTCGCTTACTAATATTAATAAATATTAGTATTGAAATTTTAAAGTTGTAATATAAAATAAAACAATTGTTAATAAACATATAATATACAGTAAAAGATCATTTTAATCATTATTTTGTTTTTATTTAGTCATTTTTATATTTGATATTAATAATAATAATTATTAATATCATCATCATTTTACAGCCATGTTGATATATATTCAAAACATTTTGGCCAAATAGTACAGCCCTACAAGACAGTAAATTATGAACAATATATTTTTAATCACATTATAAATCACAATGACAATTTTTTAATCAGAAAAATCACTATTCTTTCCTTAAATCATGCAGCCCTAATATGGCTATATGGCTTAAATATGGCATCCATTTAAATAAATAAATAACTATATATTTATAGTCATGCTTTTAGATCTGCCTTTCTGCCTTTTAGATCTGCATTTCAAATTAGTCATGAAAACTTAAACTCATTATTTTTATTATTTATTTTATTTTTTTTACTTGCTTTCAAAGCAGTATTGGAATTCACATATGCTCCATACATGTTGCCTGTTTTGCCTTCCCATATTCGATAAATTAAGCCCAGCATGTCCAAACATTGGATTTTTGACTAATCATACTGTATATTTACCTGTTGTAATGATGCCAAGAGCAAGACCGCGTCTCTTGTCAAAATACTGGCATGTGATAGTTACAGTAGCAGCATAAACAAGTCCACAGCCTAGTCCTGTACAATAAAAGTATATGAAGTTAAAGAGAAGTCAGCAAAAAGGTTCACCTGCTCATAAAATATTTATTATAATCATATATGAAAATATAATGAAGGTAAACAGATTTAGGAGGGAGACTATACTGATTCTAATATACCCCGCTAAACTACAGATTAAGTTAATAATAAATTTATAGTTATGTCATAAGTTTTAATATGCTGATAAATTTACAGAACTTTTAACGTTTTAGTGAATTTTGAGCCAAATTGTGAAACTACGTTTTTAGAGATCGACAGATAATCAAATTTATTTTTGTAATATGTTACATAAATGCTTGATATGTAGTTCAAGCTTGATGCTGATTAACAGGATGAGTGTGAATTTATTTTGCCTTGTTATTATCATTGTTACCGCTGCTTTTGTTGTTATTAAAAACATGCTATGTTTTGTTGTTGTGATATGAAGATGAAATTGAACAAAATATAAATATCAATTATGCATATTGGTTATATAAATAAACAATTGGCATTGTATTAGTTTTAAAAAACAGTATCAGTCGATCTCAAATAATTTGAACAATCTTCTGTATAATTTGTTATTCTATTATTGTCCATCAGCCTCTGAAAAACCCAAATCAATCAGCCACCATTTACACACAGGTGGCGCAATGACCCAATTTAGAAAAGGGAATCTTTTGAAGAGGAAATGTGAGATGCTCACCAACAACAATCCCATAGGAAAATATGAGAAACTGAACATTGGGTGCAAAAGCGCTAAGCATAAGTCCTCCGGAGACCATGACCCCGCTGAAGATGGTCACAGGTCTGGCCCCGAAGTTCACAACACAGGCACTGCAGATGGGACCTGTGTGAAAGGACGAATACATCATCCTGTTAGACAATGGGAAGCTCAAATAGAATTCAAATCAACAGCTGCTTAAAATAATCAGCAGTAAGCCGAGGCATAGAACTAGACAGATAACCAAGAGCAGATTTTGATCGACTTATGAAAAACACAGGACATGGCATCAAATGGCCTACTGACACAAACAGAAAATCATTAGCCACAATTGTACCCCTATTGATTTGACACACTGCTCTTCATTTTATAATGGTAAACAAGTTTCATAATGAAAAACAAGGTCAAGTCTTATAACAGAAATGACATGGAGGAATAAGAATAAAAAGTACATTTTACAAGAAAATACTATTTTAGTCTTTCTACTTCAAAATCTCATGGTTAATTTAATATATTTCTTTAATTGTGAAATTTTACAAGCAATTTTTGAGTGAGAACTTTCTACACCATTTTTTTTTTTTGTGTAGTTTGAAGTTTAATTACGATCGTATGGAGCTGGAAAGCATTACGTTCATTGTGGTCAATTGTGTTCTTGCTTAATGTTTAAAACGGTATGTTTACCAGGAAAAAGGGGGGAAATGCAATGGAACGCATATGTTTGTGAAGAGTAGATTTATTAGGCATAATGCATCTGTTGAAAACTTACTAGCAATGAGTCCGACCCCAGACACGAGAGAGCCGACCCACGCTGTCATGCCTTTACTGTCCTGGAAGGTGCTCAACCATTCTGGGTAAAGCACCCCCACTGACTGGGGCGAACCGTAGGCCAGGAGCTGACCCATGAATGAGGCAACCACAATGGCCCAACCCCATCCACCGTCCGGGGCTTGCTTTGTGTTCTGGGCACTCATGTTTACACTGGGTTCCTGTGGTGAAAAACAAATTTAAAGAAACAGTTCAGCCTAAAAATTAAATTCTGTTATTTAATGTCTTTATATACATTTTATATGGACCATTTTTATAATTCTTTTTATGTCCTTTTTGGTGCTCAGCAATCTCAGTCTCCATTCAGTTGTATGGGGGGGAAAAAACCTGCTTAGCTGCTTAAATTTTTTTCTTTTTGTAAGAATGTGCTTTGCATTTTATTCTTAGAAGAAAGTATGCAGCATTTCTACATAACAAAAACTAGGGCAGGATGTGAAGAACGCGCGCACGGCTGTTCGCGGAGACGCGCACGATAGCAGAGAGCGCACAACTGCAAACGTGCGCGCTCCTGAACCCTACTCAAATACTTTTTACGTCTATATATTCCGCATATATATATTATATATATATATATATTTTCTTTTCTTTTTAGTATTACACAACTTGAAAAAAATAAACTGTCGTTGTGATTATTATCAACGAAAAAATGAATAGAAATTGAAGGAAACATAAAGACGTGTTTCATCTAAAGACATGTTTGTGAACTAAAATATCTAGCATATTACAGAATATTCTATAAAAACAAATGAACATCTCATTAAGATGAAAGAAATCTTTTGACTCTTACCTCACCGACCGGGAAATGATGATGATTTCCGTGGTAAATTCAGTTCAGGATGTTGAACTGGCCCTTTGGACAATCCTGCGTTATGATTTGAAATGTCTCGTCATTGTGTCACAATGTGAAATGACCACTGTGATCTATATGAATGATTGCGGACGTGTTGAGCTGAAACATCCCGGTCTGTTCTTCATCATCGTGCGGTGTGTTCTGCACGAGCTCCGGCTTTTGTTGCCAGGCGTTTAAACCGGTTTGAAGCTGTTCTCGCTGGTCCAGCTTCACATTTCGATGCTCCTCCAACTTCCTTTTTTATGACAATTAACACAGCCTGCCTGCAGTGTCACCCAACATCGACCATTCCCCGTCCACACTTAAAAGACTTTTAGTGACTGTTGAACATTTAATCGCCATTAATCTGTATTTAAAGGTAACGTTAGCATCCTCTCTGTGCAGGGGATGGGTCGTTTTCGTGCTGGGTAGTTTTCTGTGACATGGACAAAACTGCGTTTATGTCAGTTTGCTTAATCTGACTGCTTTTCTTTCATTTATTTTTTTACTGTAAATTACATTGTAAACAGATGCCACGTGCATCTCTCTCCGCCCGTGACTGTGCGCTGCAGCTCCAGTCCAAACCGGTTGATGATGACAATACAGCAGTGACACGTGCTACCGGGATCATCTGCTTGCTTTCACATCTTAAAGGGACCATAGTCTACATTTTTTAAGTGAATTTAGAATCTTTGTTAGTGCACCATGAAAAAAATAAAACAAAATGAAATTGAAATTAAGTCTTTCAAACATATAAGATCTTCTTTCTTCCATGGAACATGAAAATATATTTTGGAGAATGTGTGTGCAGAAGTGCTTTTACATATATTGAATCTGGGAACGAAAATTATAAAAGTTTGTCATGGAATAATAATAAGTAAAATAAAAATCACATCATTGCATTTTTTTTTTAACTTCACTTCAGACTTCTTTTTCACACAATTTTGACTTTTTTCTCAAGATATAAATTTGCAATTGCGAGAAATATCAGACTTGTCAGATAACAGTTGCAACCACCTTGATATATTTTTTTTATTTTGTGTGGAAAAAAGACAGAATCATGAGAAATCAGAATATATTTTTTTCCCTCAGAATCACGAGTTTATATCTTTAACTCCGTTATTGCAATTCTGAGAAAAAGTCAGAATTGTGAGATAAAAAGTTGCAATTACCTTACGCAACTAACTGATTAAACTTAAGTATAAGTGACAAGAGTTACAAGTATTTTTATACGGTTACAAGAAAAAAAAATGCCTTGATGAAGGTGAATATCAACTCAGTGAACAAATATCACTACTTGTATGGAAAAGCAACAGGATGTTGTGTGAGTGAACTGTATTCTCACGCAGAGATCAAGAGATCAAGCTATTCTCATGCAGTTTTACTCTTTACTCTCCATTTTGTGATCACACGCATAAACTTTAAAATGCACATTTGAAACCATTCATCCTCATCAAAGCAGGCCCTTGAGAATCTGCCAATGGGACAGACACTCATGTTGCATGTTTAAACAGGAAAGCACTGCAAAGATTGTGGGAACAAGAAAAAAAAAAAACCATCACAAGACCAAAAGCTGCCAAAAAAGGTTTCTACACTGTACTCCCACAAAATATCTCAAATACATTTAAGAATACACAACGTCTTAAAAATGATATGTGAATTATGTTGAAACCTTTACTTTGCAACATGGGAAAAATAGTGAGATTGAAGTTGATGTAACAATATCATCTGTTGACAACTGACATATTTGCAATGCAATTCAATCAGGTCAAAGCATTTATATTTAAGGCATTTAGCAGATGCTTTTATCCAGAGTGACTTAAAAAGTGCTTTAGCTTCTTAAAGCAAAGAAATACTTGAAAAGACAGTGCATGGTCATGAGTTGTACACCAATTCGAGATCATCATCATTTTAATAACCATTACATAATATAGCTTTACAAACGACGCAATGCACAACTTGTACCTGTTTGAAATAGACCAAAATGTGCATATTAAGGCTTTAATAGTCTGATGTGGGGAAAAGCTAACACGATGCCAGTGAGTTAAGGCTCAAAGGTGTCCCATCTGTTAATGATAGCAGTAAAATGAGCAAACATTACATTCATTTGTCAACAGTCTTAAAAACAAAAGCTGGGTGGATCTAGAAAAGACAAAAAGTAGCTCTGGTAAAACTGAAACCGGTTGAAACAGAATCGCATACAAAAGTATTCTCTTTCTATACAAAGACATGAATAGTTACAGTGACGACAGTTAAAAAGTAAACAAAAGTAAAAAAAAAAAAAAAAACTTTTTCTGAAATCGAATGAATTGTGCTCTCAGAGAATACACGGTAAAAAAAAATAAAAGATGAAAAGAAAATACATACACACCCTGTTGTAAATATGAAAAGCACTGATGTCGTGCTGCAGCAAAACAGTGATGTTTTTGTGAGATATTGTTCAACAACACGGCCTAGCGTCCAGCTGGTTAGTACCAGGAAATGAATAACTGGTTTACTTTAATCTGCATGAAATGATAGCTATTCACAGTAAATAAGAAGCACTTCCTTGTGATCAGCTGCATCTCAATTTGCGATTTATTCGGTAACTCTGACATAATCCTAAAAAGCTCACTGATGACAAGAGTCTAAGATGAACTCATAAACACAAACTAGTGGAGGAAATGCTTTTCAAAGGGACCCTCATAGGCATTTTCTTTTTTGCAAAGCATACAAAAGTCTATTTACATGCGCTTTAACTCACTTCCTTACACAATTGTTCAAACTAATTTTTATAACTCAGTATATTCTGAAGAAGAAGAAGAAAAAAAAAAAAAAATCACAGTGGTACCAGACACTGTTTAGCAGAAGAGAGCTGCAGGTGTGTTTGTAATAAGAAACGAGACAAACGCTCTATACACACACACACACACACACACACACACACACACACACACACACACACACACACACACACACACACACACACACTAGTCTTTTCTAATGCATGCCATTTAATGTTTTAAGTGTCTGGCTGAAATATAAGAAAAGCTTTTAGAACCCATCAGGAGGATTAAAGTTTTGTTGGCATCTGCAAGACTTTAAAAAAAAAAAAAAAGTCACTTACTAGGGCGACATATTTCACTGATATAATTTTTAAGGAAAGTGTGCTCATCATTAAAATAAAGCCACAGTGTAAGAAAAATGTTACTCTTTACTCTCCATTTTGTGATCACACGCATAAACTTTAAAATGCACATTTGAAACCATTCATCCTCATCAAAGCAGGCCCTTGAGAATCTGCCAATGGGACAGACACTCATGTTGCATGTTGGAGGATTAAAGTCTTGCAGATGCCAACAAACATTGCATCTGCAGCAGCCACAAAACACCAAGTCATCTACCGCAGAGTGTTCTCAAGTGAACACTGCAAAAAAAAGAAAAAGAAAAAAAAAGTCACTTACTAGGGCGACATATTTCACTGATATAATTTGTAAGGAAAGTGTGCTCATCATTAAAATAAAGCCACAGTGTAAGAAAAATGTATTGCTCTGAAATCCAAATATATTTCTTAATAAATGTTAATATTTAAGTTATAGACAGTTGAGCACATTCCAAACTGGATTTTTTAAATTGCATTATAATAATAGGAATTGGTCCTACAAAGGCCTAATTTTCATTATTCAAAACATATTGATATTCCCCCCCCCCCTTATTACTAACGCAAAGTATTTCGCTGTCTTGCAATCAAAAGCATACTGCTGCATATGCAGGCTGACTCTTTTGTTTTTCACTTTCTGAGACACTTGCTTGTGAATTATTAACCAAGAATTCAAAAAGTGATATTGGGCCGCAGTTTAATCCTTAAAAGGCCATTAGCTGCTTTGACCACGATTCCATTTGAAGTACAGGAGCACACCTGCGGCTTTCCGCAGTGTCCTGCTGGTCCACTCTGGTTGACACTTTTAAAGTGTCTGAACACTGGAAAAATATTCAATTATGAAAAATATATGACCACATCATTTCCTAAGTAGTATTTTTTATCCATCTACAACCAAGCAATGGTTGCTAAAGGCGTAGATCGCTTGACACACACTGATGCCAAAGCAATAAGTGCTTGCTAAAACAGTGCTATACACTGAAGAGATGTTTATTCCCTCTGAGCTGGGAATGCCCGCACCTCACACACCATCTTAAGTGGATGCAATCAACGCTTCCAAATACAGAACTATGAACACAACACAGATGAATGGTTTCAGTGCGAGATGAAGAAGACATTGAGGATTGTCAAGCCTTTGGCTTGAGAGATGTTACAGCGAAGCAGCTCTATTTCGAGTCCCTGCGATGGCTCACTGATCTATGGCTGCAAGGTGGGCGGAGGGGGAGGCGGGGGGTGGACACCACCCTGCGTGTTAGGGGACGGAGGGGGTGTAGGCCGCTTGAATTTGTCTGGACTGTTGCTTCTCCTTGGGGAGGGTCTCTGTGGGGGGAGAAAAATAATCTATAATCCGTCATGGGATATGACAAATATGATGTCTAAAATAGCCTTATCTAGAACCACTATATGTTTTTCCATGGATAACATCCTCACTGAGTTCTGGCAGCTACATTTTTTTTATGTTTTTAAATGCTATTATGCTCAGTGTTGGGGAGGTTACTTTGGAAATGTAATATGTTATATGCATGTCAATATGCCTGTTGTTGGGGACTCCCAAAACTAAAATATGAACCTTTCATAACCAAGATTGGGCCATCAATGTTAATCAAACAACAAAATGCAAAGCGAAAATCATGATACCTATTCCTATTGGTTGGCCAGTTTTCTTCATAGTGCAGCGGAAAGTGATTAGAATACATCAAAATAAAATGTAAAAAAATCTGTCACATTGATGGCATGCATATATCCGTGACTGTCTTAACAGATACATAAACAGCTGTTTGTTCAAATTAAAATATTTAACTGCTCATTTTTCTTAGTTTGACGTGATGTTAGTTTTGATGTTAATGCTTTGTGTGGATGTACAGAGAGAGAGAGAGAGAGAGAGAGAGAGAGAGAGAGAGAGAGAGAGAGAGAGAGAGAGAGAGAGAGAGAGAGAGAGAGAGAGAGAGAGAGCGAGAGAGAGAGAGAGAGAGAGAGAGAGAGAGCAGACAGTGATGATGGTGCAGAAGGAACTCACCGCAATGCCGTGAGAGGCTCCTACGTGGACATGCAGGCCGGGTGTGTTGTAGTAGGACATGCCTGCTCTGGTCAGTGTAGTTGGAGGGGTGAAGCCCACTGTGTGACTCGCATATGACAACCCTGCAGAACAGAGCATGCATAGAAAGTCAGCGAGGCTTCAGCAAATTCCTTTTACATGCAGCATTAATATACTGATTGCCATTTCTCATTCAACAACAATCAACAGTGAGTTTCGTGAGAATAGAAGTTCAAGTCATTCATCTCCTTTGTGTCAAATCAGTGAGTTAACTAAATATTAACATTAGTGAATAAATCATTTTGACCAGTTTTGCCATTTTGATTAATCTATTGAAAATATCTGCTCTAAAAGAAAATTCATAGATATTAAATAAATACACATTCCATATATGAATAACAACATAGCCTTGTAAGAAGAATTGACCAACATTTATCAAACAACTTCAGTAGACTAGTAATATAATAAAACAAGAGTCATACGAGGCCTTTTATGATACTTTTATTGATGCTTTTTGTAACCTTGGAGCTTCGCAGATCCAGTCCTCTTTCATATTCATTATGTTGAAAAGTGCAGCCAAGATATAATTTCAGAATTCATGTTTTGTGTCTCAAAGACGTTCCACAGGTTTAGAGCGACAGGACTGCATTTCCAATTTGAAGTGAACAAATACTTTTATAAAATATTTATAGTATTTTCCCTAAAAATCTTCCTGGTATCTTAGATAGGCATTTTAATTGAAGGATAAATGCTTAGATTTCAGACAAAATTAGGTTTTTGTTGTAGCTGCCTATTATTATGCCAAATGTTTATGTTTAATCATCGGCGCACCCATAATGTCAAAAACACCTGCCTAGACAGGCTTTCCACTTCTAAAGGAAACTTCTACAGTTCTATGCACTTGGGGATTTCTTGTGTTGAGTGTTTAAATTAATTTGAGTGTTCTGCTCTGCCAAGGAATGTTGCCCAGACCTACTCCTGACTCGGAATCAGTTTATAAAGTTTTTACTAAATTTACTATTACAATAGAAACAGTGGCCTACACACTAAAGCAATTTTCAATAGCAAATAAAATGATCAAGTGAATGAAGAAATGTACATAAAATATTTTAGCAAGTAAACCTGGTGCACCTGGTGAGATGGGTCTGCTGGAGGACGGGGAGGGGCTGTAGGGAATGGGGCTGGATACGGTACGGGGACGTAGGCCTTGAGCGGACATCTCATTGAAGTACCTGCATAACAATAGATGGAGGTTACAATAGAGCATCTAATTGAAGCAGTAGGAGTTACACAGGCAAAATGTTCTGGGATTTTATCCAAAATGATAATTATACTATACTTTGTCGAGTGTGTTTTTGTGCTGCTATACTGACTGGTTAGGCCTGTTGTGCCAGCTGACTCCCAAAGATTTTCATATTCTTCATATTGTTTCAATTCACAGTTGTGTGAGAAACTTCACTGCAAAGCATTATTCGCCAAATGACATTTTTTGTAACCTTATGCATGCATCTTTTGTCAAATTACTATATTTAATCATTAAATAATAAGACACTTAAGGCTGTTTCCAGAGCTGTTATCTGAACATGTAATCTTGATTACGTAATCAGATTCCAAAAATGAAGTACTTGTAATTAGATTAAATTACATTTTAAAATACTTGTAATCAGCCTCCAGTTATAATTTTATGGATTACATATTATTTACGCAATAGCAATAAATTATACATTATTTATTGACTCACCCAACTCTGTATTTTTGTCTTTGTTAGGCTTTTGTCTTTCTAACACATTAAAATTCACATGTTCACAAACTTTTTTCACCTAATATATTTACTTGAAGTACAACTGATATTTCAAAATAAATGAAAAAGTATTACATTTGCATGTTCATTGGTTTTGGTCACATGACATGCACGTAAAAACAAATAAAATAGTTCATTTCCATAGTAAGTTTTTTATTTTGATTGATTTTAAAATGATTTATTTTCATTTAACCTTTTTATGATTTAATCAATTATTATCTTTTCATGAAACTCCCTGCAGTTCCTACACAAAGCCCAGTTTGGGAAACCTTGACGTAATGAAATTTTAAATGCACTTCATGTTGTTAATAACAAATGGAATATGTTTTCTTACTCTTTGTATTTTTATGTTAATATGGAACAAGATTATCTTATTTAAATCAATGTGATAAACGAGTTAGGTCAAAAGTAATCTAAAAGTAGTCTGATTATATTACCTAAAATGTGTAATTTAATGGATTATGATACTAACAACGTGTCATGTAATTTGGAATCAGTAACAGATTACAATTTGTAAGTAATCTACCCAGCTCCGGCTGTTACCAATGAAATTAAATCAGTATCAACAAAATGCTTTTTTGCAACGTACTAGTTACACAGAAGCTGCACCTAAAAAAACATTTAGTTATATTTACACTGCAAATAGAATTGCATAAATACCAGATTAATGTTTTAAAAAAATAACACTTTGAATAAATACTGAAATAAAACTTTTTTAAAAAATTATACTTAACATATGAAACTAAAATTGTCTTCGTGAATAAGTACATTCTACTAAGCTACATCATGCAGTGAAAGCATGCATTTTTTGTTGTTGTTTTTTTGAAAGTGAGTGACATACTCCATAATGTCAGTTTCCAAACACCCCGGATGACAAAACCAGTCTTAAAGGAACACTCCACTTTTTTTGGAAATAGGCTCATTCTCCAACTCCCACAGAGTTAATAAGTTGAGTTTTACCGTTTTTGAATCCATTCAGCTGATCTCTGGATCTGGCGATAGCACTTTTAGCATAGCTTAGCATAGATCATTGAATCCGATTAAGACCAGTAGCATCGCGTTCAAAAATGACCAAAGAGTTTCGATATTTGTCCTATTTAAAACTTGACTCTTCTGTAGTTATATCGTGTACTAAGATCGGCAGAAAATGAAAAGTTTTGATTTTCTAGGCTGATATGATTAGGAACTATACTCTCATTCCTGCGTAATAATCAAGGAACTTTGCTGCCGTAACATGGCCGCAGCAGGCGCAGTGATATTACGTAGCTCCTGAAAGTAGTCCCCAGCTAGGTAACTACTAGTTATAATATAGCTGGGGACTACTTTCAGGCGCTGCGTAATATCTGAGGGTGCAAAAAAAATCAAAATACTGAGAAAATCGCCTTTAAAGTTGTCCAAATGAAGTTCTTAGCAATGCATATTACTAATCAAAAATTAAGTTGAGATACATTTACGGTAAGAAATTTACAAAATATCTTCATGGAACATGATCTTTACTTAATATCCTAATGATTTTTGGCATAAAAGAAAAATCGATAATTTTGACCCATACAATGTATTTTTGGCTATTGCTACAAATATACCACAGCGACTTAAGACTGGTTTTGTGGTCCAGGGTCACATATTATCATAGGTTAGTGGTTCTCAATCACATTCCTGAAGCCCCTGCACTACTGCACATTTTGCATGTCAGGTCTTGGAGTCTCTACTGAGGAGTTAAATGTTTTAGGTGTGTTTGATTAGGTGTCATACAAAATGTGCAGTGTTTTGGGGGAGTACCTCTCATCGTCCATCTCCAAGCTGGACTCGCTCTCAGAGAGCTGCCGGCACAGTGCCTCCCTGCGCTCCACCTCCCTGTGGAGCTTCCTCTGCAGCCGGATGTTCTCCTCCCGCATGTGGCGCTCTTCCTCTATGTACTGAGCCCTCTTCTCTGTATCTGTAGACACACACACACACACACACACACACACACCAATGAGCAGAGCTTAACTTTATGGTGAAGTCATACGGTAACAGTGCATTTGTTCATATGCACAACCATGAGACCAAATGAGGTCAACATAATAAAAAGCATGTGATTGTCAGAAAGTTTTGGACCAGTTGATGGAAATATCACTTGCCGCATCAGAACATGTGTTGGTACAAAAATCTAAACAGCATTATTTTAGTATCATGGGAAACTATTATAATATTTTTATTAATATTCTAAATGAGGTTTTATTTTTATATTTTACATCTTAATTTTAATTTAGGTGTTAGTAATTTAGTTGCGTTTATCATTTTTATTTATTTATTTATTTTTCTTTTATTAAATCGCTACATATTTTTTCTAATTTTTTATTTCCGCTTAAGTTATTATAGTACATCAAATTAAACTAAATGAAAATAAATCCTGCTAGCTGATATAAATAAATAAATACATAAATAAATAAACATACACGCATATATATTATCAGCTAGGAGGATTTATCATTTTCATTTGGTTTAATTTGATGTGTGTGTGTGTATATACGCAAATAAAACATATATATATTATTTATTTGAATTTGTATATATATATATATATAGAACGCTTTTTTATATTTATGTTCATTGTTTTAGTTTTAGTTAACTATAATAAACCGACGAGGTTTTGCTGAAACAGAAAATGTTTTGTGATAGCGTATCAACATAACTTGTGACACCTTCACCTCTTCTCAAGTCCACGCTAAATAACACTGCTTCAATGAAACACCACTTTGGTGATTTAATGGTGCCTGGACTGTTGCAGAGAAGACTAAGATTATATGAACTATAAAAAATAAAGTGGACACCATATGGCATCACAAAAGCCCAGTTGTTGTTCTTGTCAATGTATGTATTGCCATCTAGTGGTCATAAAATGTTATACCATTAAAAAAAAACACCTGGCTATATTTTGATCATCAGATGAAAAGGAAAGTTGTTTCAGGGGCAGCACAAGTTATTACATTTGTATAAAACATTACAAAGACCAAAGTTTTCTTCGCAGAATATTCGTGAAAGAATAGATATGATGAATGAGTGCTACACTGGTTGTCGAAATAAATAGGGCAAGTTTTTATTTTATATTGTAAATGGAATGCAGTCTGGTACTTACGCTGTAGCTCTGCAGTGCGGAGGTTCTTCTTCAGCCGCTCCACCTCACTCTTGAGGGATCGGATGTGTCGCATCATATTCTCAGGTGAGTCGATCTCCATGGAGATGTCTCTGGGGGACGGCGGAGCAGAGACAGGCTGGTCAAGCTTCTCCTGAAGAATCCTGCAGGGTTGGAACAAAACAGATCTGTAAATGTCTTTCATCAGGAAAGCAAGCATACAGATATCGCTGACCTATAAAACACATAAGCAGGTGCTCAGCACATGTAGGACACTTTAAATATTCAAAGAGGCATCACTACTTTCTCAGTTACAAGGCAGTGTTTATATTTCAGAAGTGAGCCGCTACTGACAACAGAACTGCACTGGCCTTTTTTCTGCTTCCAGTTTGTCCATGCGTTTCCACAGCCGATTCACAAGAGCTTCTTGTTCTTGCTCTAAGGTGTTTTCCAAGTCGATCTTTTCACGTCTAAGCTAAAAGAACATAAAAGAGTTCAAATATATGCAAAGATTTTTTTTTTCATCCCCCTGCACGAGGTTTGAAGGAGTTACCTGTTCTAAGGTGAGTTGTTTGGAGATCGTGTCGTTCTCCAGCTTTTTGATCTTCTTCATCAGTTTGTTGATTTGAAACTCCTGCTCCTGTTCTAAGTGTTGCTCCAGTTCGGCTTTCTCGTGTTGTAACTGAGCAAGAAATGGAGAAAATGGATTTCAAATTGATACAACTATGAAACTATTGTGTGCCAGACTGAAGCTGCTCAAGCCACATATTTGAAGAATTTCCGCCAGAAAAGAGGCTGCTTTTGCATAGTTTGCACTTGCTGTTTTAAAATCATTGCAAAGCCCAGCAAACTCACAGCTCTAGTAGTAATGAAAATATTTATACTGAACTCTTCATGGGAACCCACAATGGACCAGCAGTTTGGAAAATGGATGGATGATTCAGCGGCAGGCGCCATCTTCTGGTGATACACTGGAATTTATTCGGCATGTCCCTCACAGTGCATTATGGGTATTCTCTAGCCACCGAGTGTGCATTAGTTGTTATTGTGGTGCATTATGGGATTGAATGACTGCACTCGATAACGTCCACTATGGTTTCGGACACTACTATGAATGGCTGTCCCCTCCAATAGTGCCCTATTTAAGGGTATATTGGGTAATTTCGAACACAGCCCTAGTATTTTTTTCTACATAGTGTATTATCAGCACTTTACAACATTGATAATAATAACAAATGTTTCTTGAGCTCCAAATCAGCATATCAGAATGATTTCTGAGGGATCATGTGATACTGAAGATTGGAGCAGATATCATGAAAATCATTTGGTTCCAGTAATTTTCTTTTCTTTTTTTTAATGAAACCGTTTTACGATTTCCAGCTATAGCTGGGATTTGTTGAGTCTGAGTGCTTACAGCTGCATTTCCAACAAACTGCAACCCCATGACTCAACATTTTCCCAACTGTGAGGAAATATGAAAAACCACAGGTGACCATACGCTTCTCTGCAGCTCTCTCTTCCCCACTCCATCTCTGGCTCTTTCTCTCATGTTCCACAAGAAATCGAGGACAAACAGAATTCCCCTGACTCTTTAAGCTATAAGAAGTTCCTTAAAGACGGCATTGCTAAAGCAGTTCCCCTAAAATGAATGAATCACTGCCTCAAAGTCAGATAAACCTCAACAGTGTGGTGGAACTGGGAGGCTTTTTGAGGAAGCTTTGTCCTTGGAAGGTGAGTTTAGAAACTGCAATCTATCGCTCTTAACAAGGTTGTGTGTGTGTGTTTAAATGATCCCAGAAAACTTGGTCAAGGCTGCTTACAGAGCAGACCTTGAACAACATTTCCTGTACTGCCCCTCAGTGACTTATCACTAGAACTTTGAACACAAAGGTGGAAATCATCTTCTTGTACTGTACCACGTGCTCTACATTTGCTATTCAATATGTGCTCTTGAGCAACACTCAATGCTCTGGTACAAGCGCCAATCTTAAAGGGGGTCATCGGATGCAAAATTCACTTTTACAAGTTGTTTGAACATAAATGTGTGTCAGAAGTGCGTGTACACTTTTTTAAATCCCTATTTTAAAATCCCCTTTCTCAAATCAGGCTGTTCTGAGATTCCTGTCAGAATGATGTAGTTCTGCACAGGCCCCTCCCACAATTGTTGATTGACAAGGCCGTCTTACCTTAGACCCGCCCTGAGTGAGCTGTAAACAGTCTGACTGCCGTTGTGTCGACTCCGGTGAAGGGGAAGACAAGAATGTCTCCGATTAAGTGATTGAGGTGTTTTGTTGTTGGTTGTAATAATGAATATAGCAGTCGTCATTTACTCCTGACATATGAGCTGCTGAAGACGCAGAGGATTAATGTTACTTTCGCTTTTGAAGGGAATGCGCTGATCCTCGATCTGCCTAAATGCGTTTATGTTCACGCGAATCATTCGTGATCCAGCTTCATCTACAGAAGTGAGTATAAGGGGTTGTATGAATCTTTGTAAATCGCCTTTCCTAACAATGTGCTAGTTAGCCAGTTTCGCGGCTGAAGTTTACAGTCTGCTCGTCACCCCACAGAAGAGAGGGGCGGGGTCAACAGAGCTCATTAGCTTTTAAAGAGACATGGACTAAAAACAGCTTGCTGAAAACAGAGCTGATTTTGACAGTGTAAAAAAGGTGTTTTTTACACTACCATTGAGAACTTTAACCAAAGTATGTTATAGACTTTTCATTAAGACCCTAAAGAATCATATCAACATCCGATGACCCCTATAAACTATATTAGCGCATATCCTTTAGTGCAGACCAAAGAGAACAAATCCAATTCACATCCCGGACAACAGTTGAGCACTTACTTGCATAAGTTTTCTCGAGAGCTCATTGGTGAGGAACTCCTCTTCCTTCTCATAGTTGACCGCTAGTGTTTCTTTCTCTTTCTGCAGAGCCTGAATCTTCTTGAAAAGGGTGTTACTGATGAACTCTTCTTCTTGTTCTGCTCTTGCTTGCTAAAAAAAAAAAAAAGATTAGAAAGAACAATGTTAGTCTACATCTGCTGAAAATATCTCAGTAGCAGGTAACAGTTGCATTTCATTAACCCTATATTGTTGACTCTGAGCAACAAACGCATTTCATCACTTGTATGCGTATATAATCGTAATGTATGGTTTAAAGTTAAAACACCTCAATGATGCATTCTTAAGATATTAATTGATGGACTGGAGTCGTGTGGATTACTTTTGGATTATTGTGATGTTTTTATCAGCTGTTTGGCTGATGGCACCCATTCACTGCATCCACTGCTGAGCAAGTGATGCAAGTAATGCTAAATTCCTCCAAATCTGAAGAAGAAAGAAACTCATGTACATTTTTGATGGCCTGTGGGTGAGTACATTTTCAGCAAATTCTCATTTTTGGGTGAACTATTCCTGCTGTGGTGAACGGTGATCGTTTAATTTTTTTCTTTTCTCTTTTCTCATACTGTATTTTTGGATGTTTCTTGCTCTCTGAGAGTCGCCACTCTAAATTTCACTGTACCTTATGTATGGCATTGTGCGTTGTATAGACAAGGATGCACATTTTTGCACAAGAACATTTACCAGAAAGGCATGTGACTATGTGACAATAGAGTTCATAGTGTCATATGGTACTGCAACTGGGTGAATCATAAAGTGACACTTCGTGTAGATATTTCACAACCAGTACAGAATCAGTTTGACTGCTTAAGCATATAAAGCTTACTGCTATTTAATGCTGAACTAAAGCTCTACATGCAGTTGTTTCTAAATGCAGCTGTGACAATTTAAAGAATTGTTGGAGGCAGCAAAACTGGGCCTAGGAAAACATCATGAATGAGGATATACAGACAAGCCAAGTTCATCTAGCTTGTCTAGAGACCAATCTGCAATGCACTCTAAAACCAATGTGCATGACATATAAGGAACTGAAAGTCTAACAGAAAAGATGTTATTTCTACATATAGGTGCTATTAAGAAGCCATCTGCAGACCCTGAGAGAATAAGAAGTGCATGATGAAGAAGAACTCTCTGCAGATAACAATGATACAATTATCAAGCCAGGAACCAGCTGCTTTCTCACTTTTGAGTGTACACATAAACACATGCTGACAACACACAAGAACAACTGTCAGAGGATCATCCAATATTAACTAGCAACCAAAACAACAGTGCTTTACAGTACTGAAGCACCAGTACCTCATCGTTATTTCATGCTCACATAAATCAAACCCATCATTCAGATGTGATGATTTGCATTAAGCTAGATTTGTTTAACCCTACAAAGCCTACAGTAGAGTATCATATTTGATACATGAATTTCTAAGGCTCTAAATTACCAACATGAACAAAACTTCAACAATCAACTACATCCATTCTGCTCTCAATCTATTAAAAGTATTTTGCTGTAAAGTTTGTAATAATTTTATACAGTAAATGTAAGAATAACTTTCATATATTTCAAGACGAACATTTACTAACAACCCAGGTTTTACTATTCAAACACCCTTATTAGATAAATCAGATTAAAATGACACGTCACACTCATCTCTCAATCATCATTGCGTTGGAGTGCAATGTAAGTTTTGCCCCCACAATTAAAAATTGATAATAAAATTAAGCATTTAAATATCATCTTAAGACATATTGTTTGAAGATATAGATTGACAAATGACATTTATGCATTTTATGTTAGTAGTCTGCTGTACTGTTATAAATATCTTAATGGTCTAAATTACAAGGTATCAGAATTTCATCTTACTTTATCCATAAAAATAATTTCAAATTTTTGCTTAGTTTGGGAGTCTGAATAAAATTACAGCATCGTTTTCTTCCTAAAGCTCCACATTCATATTGTATGAGACATAAAATGCTGATATATCAGATATGATACAAAATATTAAACAGCTATGAAACCTTCTTTTTAAAAAAAAGATTTTTTATACATATGTTTTTACTAGAAGTTCAATAAACTGAAAAAAAAGAAAAAATTTAATATTTTATTTAACTTTTTTTTTTTTTTACAGGTTACACTATAATATACTATCAACCTCAAACTAGCTGCTAAGAGGCCAGATGACTCATAACATACCCGCAAAATAATCACTAACTAACCAAAGCTAGTCAATACTGTGTGTTAATATCGTGGGGTTAATATATTATAGGAGTTACAACGATTGTGCTCCCATTGGCACATGCTACTGTATGTAAGTTACGTCGACCACGTTTTCATGAATCTTGAATTTTAAACAAGATACTGATTTAGTTTACTCAATTAAGTAAGTATACTGTATCAAAGTGAGGCTGATATTCCAAGAGTAAATTCATTCTTATCCCAAATTAACTTCTTATTGAGCTGCTAGCTCATGCTAGGATTAATATTTCACTGACAGTTTCTTAGACTCTAAACACAACCAAGGGGGACTAAAAGGTGCTTGTTTAGTGCGTTAAATTATTATTATTATTTTAAATTAACAAGGCATAACAGAAAATTTGAGACAATAAAAGCTAATCATTAGCACATTAGCTTCAGTGAACCTAAAATGTACCGTAACAGCTACTGTAAATAAGTTTAATAACACCTGAAATGGTTGAACTCCTCATTATTAGCGTTAGCGTTCATGAGCGTCCAGGTAAATAAGTACTAATTGTCAAAACATTTGTGAATGACTCACTATGGTGACACTGGCTTTGCGCAAGTCTCTATTCTCCTCCTGCAGAGCTTTACACTTCAGTTTAAACGTCTCGAGCTCGATCTTCAGCACTTTATTCTCTTGCTGTAAAGAAGCCAGGCGGTTCGTCAACTCCTCAAGACGGAACGAAGAGATAAGGATGGAGGAGGACGTGGATGAGGAGCACTGAGGGGTGGCTCCGTCCGTGTCGCTCTCACTCGCGCTATCCGCCATCATTGAGCATCAGTGTGAGTCAATGAGAGAATGAGGAATGAAATACTGCTGTAGGATGGGAGTCGCTGCAGCGACCTCTAGTGATTCGATTCATTTGAGCGAATCGGTTCGTTCAAACGGTTCGCTCTGGAAATGGGCGGGGCTTAGAGCTGATAAAAGTCTTTACTGTATGTTCAGAATTCAAAGGTGTCATTATAAAGGTGTAAATTATTGCTTAGAGGTTAGCTTAAACCGCAATCATGTGGCAGCTGTTAACTTTCTCAGCGCTGATATGGTTGAGCCTGCCAAAGAAAGCCGGACACCAGGGTCTGTTTTCGGTATGTTTGACAGTTATAAAATTCAAATAGAAATAAGTTACGTGAACTCAACTGAATGCAGCTATGCTAACCTTACGTGTTCAGCTAGGTAACATGGGTTAGTTCATCCAAAATTTATATCATTCACTCTCATCGTGTTCCAAACCCATAAGACTTGTTGGAGAACAAGTTGTTTTTAATATTCTCTCATCATTTTTGTGCTTACATTTAAAGTCCACGCAACCAAAAAGTCCAAGCTTTAAAAATTTCCAAGTATTCCATCCAAGTGAACAAAGCGTGGCAAGATTGTTTTGTGTGATAAAACTTTATATCATAAGCTTATATGATGAACTTCATAAGATGAATTTCATTTAGAATTTAATTAAGATATACGAGCTCATAAGTATGGAAATAGAAAGCTAGACTGTGCCTGCTTGAAATATGACACAATATTCATTTTTAGTCTACCTTCAGGACTGCCTTTCTCTATACACTGGAGAGGTTCATTAATAATTTGTGAATTTCACCTCAAAATCTAAAGAAAAAGAAAATGAAGACTACTTTTAAGAACATTCATTTGTTTTAAGACAATAAGAAAGTGACATTTTATGGCATTTCCCCAGTTTTGGGAGGCCAAGAAAAACAACAACAACAGGTAAAATGAATTGTGAGGAAAATGTGCTTAATTGTAATGTGTTTAATATCACAATCCAACAAATAAATATTGAAAAATAGTCTTAAATTCCTACTCATTTCTTATGCATGACTTTTAATCATGAGATTTCCCCTTAAATGTTCCAATGCTTAATATTGAACAAGAAAGAAAACACAGTGAGGGTTTGAACACAATTTATTATAAGCTTAAATAATTAATTTGATCATCCAGTGTATGTTTGTTTTTTTCCATACATATGTTTGTTACCAGATCTATCATCCATGAATGCTTGGGTGATTTCTCAATGCACCAAAATCAAAGTAAAATTTCCCCCAAAACCACAGCAGCCTTGAAAAGTAATGATACACTGCTAGAATGATTACAAATGACAGGCTGACAGAAAGACTTCTACATCTCAGAGCCAATACACATGAGAACAGTTAAAAGTCCGTCACGCCAGTTGATGTGACGTGTACCGGTGAGCGTTCGGATTGCAGCTGTATCTGTAACTGCAGAGGGAACCCGCCGCTGTGATGTGATGAGACACAGTGTATTTTAGTGAAGCTGAACAATGGTGGTGTGATACTGTCATCCTTCTTAAAAAAAAAACTAAAAAAAAAAAAAAACGTGAGCATTAGCAAGGCTGTGAGTGTATACGTACAGAACATCATTCCCACTTCTCTTGTGTGTTATGCTGTTTAGAAAAATCAAAATAAAGTGAATCACATGCATGAAAATATTAGTACTCTGAAGAAGTACAGCGGATCCAATGTTCGTACACACTGAAAACCGCAGTAGGTTTGAAAGAAACATCCGTTGTTAAAATCAAGCTGGCTTTTTTTCATTTACAAACATTTTTTCTTGCTAATAATTATACAAGTGCATGTGAAGTTACACCGAAGCGTTCCCTTAAAATTGGAATCAGAATTGGTAGTTCATTCCTACACACTTGCCAGTGCATTAACAATATTGTGAGCCACTTTCAAATTTATACAGTGTAATTTATGTACATCATAAGCTCCAACAGCATTATACACCCCGACATAATGGGTCCGAGAGGAAAAAAAATGTAAGGCGAGTGTAGAAGGTGATTCGAACGATTCCCTCCTTTTCTGTCAATCTGCAGTATGTTTCGTGGCCTCTTTGGTCACGGAAGTTCTTGGGCGCTGCCGTGGAGCATCTCGTACTGGACGCCCCCCAGTCGATTGAAACATCGCACCAACAAAGTCCTCTCGACCGTTAGCCGTTCCGTGTTATTGACAGACACAAGTTTTTTTCATGCTCATGCGAAATCAAAAGCCGTCTGGCTGAAAACCATTTGTTTTTATGAAAGCTGCAGACACACGATCCTCATCCCCCGATCTCCTTGCGCGTTTCCAGTGATCCTCCTCGTAGGAAAATTATTTTGAAACACTTTCAAATCTGAAACACAGTGAGATACAGAAATATATCAACTTAATTTATTCATTTAAGAACACAGCATAGCTTTTAAATGGATAAACAGTGGAGTCTAGAAAATCTGGTATTCACAATGGATTTCTAAAGCAAAGAATATTTAATATAAAAAAGTCACGAAGTAAAACGAGTTGTGAAAATCATTCCGTGTTAACTTTAGATGTCCAGTCATTGTGTAGGTGTACAATGCAAAACCCAAATGACCCTTCAAACACGTTGTCTGAGTCTGGACACAATGGCATGAGATTAAGAACAATTGCATGGGCTAATTTGCTGCGTCCGCATGTTATCAGTGGGCTGCGTTTCAACTGTACTGGAAAAAGCACTGTTACAAAGCACATTTCTCTGGTGATTATTGTGTTGATGACCACCTGAATTGGCAGGATTCCACTCTGCTCTGCTTTTCACCCCCTGACTTCCACTGAACCTAGTTTTATGCCTATGGACTTACCAAAAAGAGCACAACTGTTATGATTGACCCATTTTCTCCCTTTGTCTTCCTTCCTTCTTTATGCCCTTCACTCCTTTTTCAGCCTGAAACAACAAAAGCTTGTAGTTAGAGATGACTCTAAATGATCCGTCATACAGCACAGCATCAACAGGGATATTACTCCCAATGCCCATCCAAGGTAGCAAACGACAAATGCTATAAAAGAAAAAAAAAAGATTAGTGAGAAACCAACGTTCCCTCTCATTTTTTTTTCTTTTCCAAAACCTATTTTTATAGACCCTTCAGCCAAATAAGCAGAAACACCACCTGTGTAGTCAGTCAGTGTCGTTGAAGAAATTGTTTTCTTGAAATGAATTGGGGTAGTTCACCCAAAAATGAAAATTCTGCCATTAATTAATCAGAAGATGCATGCTGTACATAAAACAGTCTTTGTATACATGTCTGAAGATTTCGACAGAGAGGGTGACTTGCAATTTTTTGCCCAGCCTTACTTATTTAAGCCAGAATATACAGACAATGAACTAAGAGAGATGGACATTCTATGCACGCGCATGCATCATGGTACTCTCAAGTAATAAATAAAGTTGAATAAAAGCATTCTCATAGCTTTATAACATTACAGTTGAACCACTGATGCCACATGAACTATTTTAATGATGTCCTTACTACCTTTCTGGGCCTTGAACCTGACAGTTGCATTGCCTCTCTGTGCAGGGTCAGAAAGCTCACAGAAAACATTTTCCAAAGATGAACGAGTCTCAACGGGTTTGGAATGACATGAGGTTGAGTAATTAATGACAGAATTCTCATTTTTGGGTAAGCTATTGCTTTAATTGCATTTTTTCTCTTCTGTTACCTCATGAAAACAAATACACAAAAATAACAGAAAAGCATGACAGTAAAGCAATGTAGATAACATACCTAGATAACATTAGGTTATCTACCACAGTTATATACAGATCATGCATTACTGTTCTTTTTTTGTTTGTTTGTTTGTATTTATGTAAGTTATGCTCATGGGAAAACAAAACATTCTAAAGTCATTTGTTGTAGAATGCAGCCTAAATTAAATCAGCATAGCTTCAGTTCCATACTGAAAATCAATGGACATGCGGATGGTCTCCAGTTGTAACAGTTTAGCGCATTCAAACTTTTTCACCCCACATATTTTTTGAGTCTGCTTTGTGTTCAAAATGTTTTTTTGTTCTGTGTTGGAGCAACATTAAAAGTGTGCGGACACACAGCTACAAGGAACATATCAGTCCACAGACGTTTTCCATTAATAAAGCCACTTCAATCCAAAATCAAGAAACTTGGGTTAGATTTCAGATACAGCAGGCTGTTCTGAAATGTTCTGCACACTGCAGGCCCGCACTAGCACTAGCTTCAGCACCGCACACAAATCCAACCTCAGTGTGCTCTCTGTGGGGCCCTGGGCCCCCCTGTTCCTCCTGCTCGGCCCTATTGGCCTGCCGGGAACGCTTCCCACGCTTTCTCCTGCCTTTCTCCTCCACACCAGCTGTGCGACGCACCACTTTCCGGATGACCTAAGAGAAGGGGGTAAAGCCGTCTCATGGTACTGGTTTAAAACCCACACGGGGGCAGAGGGGAAGGGAAAAGATGTGGTAAAATGAGACTGTGACGTTGCTAGGCATGGGCATTACTTTTCTGGTGACCATGTTTCCATCTTCATCTGTGTACTGCTCCTCTGTCACAGTCTCGACAGGGATGTTTCTGGCCTGATCACCCTACAGAGGTGGGATGCATGATGAAACATCAGATCTTTTACTTTGTTTTAAAGTTTTGATCAGACACACACTCAAAATCTGTGAGTAACATGTCATTCCATTTGACCAAAAAAGAAAAATACTGAGAGCTTTCATCAGATGTTTTTTTGGTTTGAGACAAGACAAAGTTTCAAGCCAAACATGCTGATGACAATGGCTGAATGCATTTAGTCATTAAAAAAAAAAACATACACATTAATTGTTAAATCCAACACTGCAGGAAAAAGCAGGAAAAGTGTCTTATACATTTTTCAAATGACATGCCAAAAAAATAACTCTTTAAATTAATCCAGTAATTATTGAGTTTTGATTTATAATAATATACAGTAGTAGTGATGGGACATTTTTTTATTTTGTCAATGTTTGTAAAATTTTATTCAATCAAAATCAAATCTGTAAAATCAAGACGCACAAAATGAGGTGTCATTATGTAGCAAAACTTAATGCTAACATTAAATATAAGTAGTGATGCTAACCTTAACATGCATCTTTAATTAATCAAAGATAAGGGAAGGAGAAAAAATAGCAGAGAATAAAATAAAGAAAAATAGATCACACTCCAAAAATCACAGCAACATCTTCATGAAAAATGTGCTAATCACTTCATTCCTTCTTAGCACACAGACTAAAAGCACACGCAAAATCTGTAGCACACAAACCAGCCCAAATCTACAAGAGTACCACTCATAGTACCTTCAGAATCACTCTCCGCCGATACACTCTGGTGGTGACAGTTTCTTCCTCATCAGAGCTGGATTCATTATCTCTACGAGCTTCCTGCTAGAGTCAGGTCAGCACATTACAGCAGTGCATGAGCCATCAAACTCAGACCTTCAACTAATCTTGACACAAATCTTCACTGTGCTCAAGAATTGACGGTGACCCAGCATCGATAATGATTATTTCTTTCAATGGAGAATGTAATCACGTTGTAATCAATCTAAAGTTAGATGGCTATAAGAAAAAAGTTACATTCTCCCTGGGCAGTGAACTTAGTTCTGAACAAGGGAGAAGATGTAGAGACCCTGAGCCATGTGAGTACATGCTTGGTTAAAAACTTGGTTTATCTATCTTAGAAAATCTACAGGGCATTGGTGTTCATTTTTTAAGGTTTCTCAAAGAAAGTTTTACCTGGACTTTAGGCTCGGAAATGTCCTCCCCCCTGTTGTTTGGTCCTCTGTCCTCTAGAGCCTCACTGCTTACTTCTTGTCCAGAGTCTTTCCTAGCTTTGCCCTTTGGTTTGCTGGAAGACTCACTGGCGTCTGGTGACAAGCGAGCTTGGGCTTGGAGCTCTGGATGTTCCCCATTTTGCCTCTCAGATTGCACTCCAGGTGTTGATGATATTAATTCTTGGCTGTGGAGGCATGGAAGTTTGAAATACATTACTTGATTGATACCTAACCTGCTGAGCTTGTGGAATAAGAATACAGCTTTGTTGGCAGAGGTCACTCTTCTTACCTGGACTCTCTTTGCCCTTGTGTTTCAGTATTCAGTCCTTGGCCCGAAGTTGTCGTCTTCCCATTTGTACCAGACATCTCACTCTGCAGACCTGAAACTGAAGACATGTCTTTTTCTGCCAGCTGCACTAGAGAGAGGATCGCTTGCAGCCTCTCCTCAGTCATCTCCTCATCCTCTGAGCCTTCCTCCAACTTAATGTTCGCCAAGAGAGACTTTATCTTCTCTTGGGTCATCTCTTCATCTTCTTCGTCAAACCCAGACTTGCCACTCTCTCCAGGAGCTTCGCTGGCTGAGACACACATGGGAAGCTTAGGCTGGACTTCCTTCTGCTCTTTTACTGGACTTTTTGGGAAGACGTCTGATACTTTTGAGGTTCCCTCACTGTCACGTTGTTCCGAGGGGGCTGCTGATTCTTTGCTGACACCAAAATCATCTTCAGCTGAACCATCCTCTTGGCTAACAGACTCTCGGCCTCCAATAGAGGTGTCCTCCGCCATGACGGTAGGCGGCTTGGTATCTGCAGACACTGGGCCACTAGTGTTTGACAAGGACAGTTCACTGGGTCTAACAGGGGAACTAGAGGGGAACTTTGGCCTAAAGTCCTCGCTAAAGAAATCATCTTGGTGCAGAGGGGTAGGGGGCTCATAGGACAGCTCTGAGGGACTCTTGAGCTCCAGCTCAATGTTGTGGTAACCTGAGTGATACAACACAGTGAGATGGAGGCGAACACCACTTGTGCACAACGCCACAGCAACAGATGTTATGACAGAGGCCTTTGAAAATGCCATGGAGGTTCATGTTGATGTTAAGGTGGCATTCTGAATTTAATAAGTCCTAACTTGATGGCTTTAAAGGAATATTCTGGGTTATTTGCAGACGTCCCACCTTAAAAATGAGATAACTTCACAACTCAAATAACAAACATTTTCACAGAATTTAAGTGCTTTAGCAAAAGTACAAGCCTTCTGGTACACTTGCCCCATCGTCTTGCCTCTTAGACTCCCATTGTAAGTGGATTACTTAGGTTTGTTTTGAGGAAAAGTACATTTCTGTGAGTACCACAGATGATCAATAGCAGGTAAGTTAACCCAGAATACTCAATACAAATATACCATTAAGGTAAGCAACATATAGTATAATTAGTATAGTTACAGTATCTGATAGTGCAGTTCACCATGTCATTTTCAAAGGCAGATAATTACAACACTAAATATAAAATTCAGGAACAGTGGGGTCTTGACGTAAATGGAGGAAGATGGGTGATGATGATGATGATGATGAGGAAAAGGACTGTTTGGTCAACTCTTCAAGGTTAGGAGATACAAAAGATGTAGATGAAGTAGGGGCAGTGGAAACTGTCATGGACACCAGGTTACAGAAAAATGGAGCAGGACAAGATATTTCAGATATTGTGTGAAAAACATGAGACGTATCAAGATGATGTTGCTATATGAAGATTAGAATGCAGTGTTAATAAAAGCGAGTTACCATAGCATGAGTGAAGAGCTGTAGCAAGAGCTAGCGCTAATTTACTCCACCAAAGAGAGAGCAACTACGCTAAACAATGCTGCACCACTGTGCTTTGAAATGAGGCAAAAGTGTTGCTATGAAAGAAGTTGGTAGGCAGTGGAGAAGCAGCTGGTCTGGATTTGCAGCAGAAGCACTCTATCAGGAAGGTTCAGAGGATTCTGGGATACTGGAGGATCAGGCAGCTTGACAGCAAGCAGACATTCCATAGTAGCCGGAGCCATGCTATTGATATTGCTTCCAAACTACTGAGTTACTGTTAGCACTACACAGAGAGAAACTTTAAGGCAATCATGCTGTAAAAGCAGGTTGAATACTATTATGTTTTCATGTATGTTTAACATCGCAGAAAAAATCAGAAGAGAAAACAGAGAAGAGCACTATTGTCATTGCTAATAGCTACAGTAGTTGGTATACTTTGGAAAGGATACTTTGTATACACATAAACATAATATTTATCTTAATATGGTATGAACCAAATCTTAAACCCATCAGATCCAGCACACAAGTAGAATATAAAGCCTTAACAGATATTTCAGTAGAGCAAAACAGTGAGCACTCACTTTTTAGTGGCCTATAATGACTATTGTAGTTCTGGAATTTGGCAATTCATTTTAATTTCTACAAAAGCATGTATCATAGCATTAACAACATCAAACATGAAAGGTTTATTCATAATCGTTGCTGAAAACCAATGGGTTTTTTAAACTTATGGATCCCAACTGTCGGTCCATATAAATCTATTGTAATTTCCACTATTATTAAGATGGGGTTAAGTTTTGCTTCAGCATTTGCTTAAGTCATATATTATATAGATGCATGCTTTAATGCTTTCATACAAACATACAATCATAATAAATCAATATTTATGATCACACTGATCCCTGACTGGTCCAACACCAGGCTGGGAAATAGCAGTGTTGATAACTGGCGAACCTAACTGATTAGAAAAGATTGAGATTTAAACTTAAACTTGAGTTTAAGTTTATACTGGGCTTGAATTTAGAGCAAAGTGTTTTGCCATAATGGTTCTATGAATCTACAGATTTGTGAGAGACATAGAAAAGTAGAGTTCAGGTAGATGGGGCTAAACTTTACCATCAGCCTGCTCCTGGGAAACTGCGCTATCATCTGCAAAACATCTTGTGCCTGAAATGTTACCATAGTCAAATATCGGCCCTTCCAGCAATGTCACAATATCCAGCCGATTGATCTTAGTCAGGACTGCAGTTAAGGCATCCGCTAAATGGAAAAAAAGAAAAGATTGTCATAGTTGCACATATTTGCTGAACAAGAAATTATTCATTTAAGTTGTTTCTCTTATAATGGCTGAGAATATGATTTGGATACAGAAGTCTGTCCCTGACCAAACCCCACCCACCTTTCTCCTCTTCGTATGATTTACCCTTATTCAGAAAATACATTGTCCATAGGCACACTTACTTGTAGCGTTTTTACCATCTCGGCTAACCCATTTCTTTAATAGCATGAAACTCTGAGCTGTCAATGAGTTGGGGTTTTCCACACGGATTTGATTTATCTCATCAACCGAAAATTCCATTTCCCTGGCCAGCTCTGCAACACATTAAAAATAGATTAACGACTCCTCTGCCTTTACCACTCCCCCGTACACATGTGCGCAGCACTGCAGTGACTGCAGATGGCACACCCTACTGATCACAGCAGCGCCGAAGCTTTGAGAAACAACAACAAATAAGGTGAAGCCGTATGTGCACGACAATGGTAATACTAAAAAGTAGCATTTAGGGATAAAAGTGTGACATTATTTTCACAGATGACATTATTACAGAGCTATAAACATATAGGGTATATTTGTGCAAAGGTGTAATGCAACACTTTGTCCTCTAGGTGGTATCATTTCTTACCAGTCCAACTCAGGCCAAGATGATCCGCCACAATAGCCATACGTACATCTGTTCTTTCACAGGGGCTCTGAGGGCCTGAGAGCAGAAGATGGAAAGTCATGAAAATCTTTAAAACATAATATTCTGAGAAGTTAGAAAAGTAATAAATCAGAATACCCTTTTCTGATCAAGTCAAGACAATTAAAAGTTTGGGGGAGATTTTTGCATATTTTAGCCACAGCAAAATGAGTCCATATCCAAATAACAGGTGAGGGGAGATTGATCAGAAAAGAGTTGCAAAAAATATTTTGATATAGTCAGTTAACTTGTTAGTGGTTTTAAGAGGTTAGATTTGTAAATAATGCATCTAATCAATCTAATTGGAAATGTTTAAACCTTCTGACAGTATACTCTTACCAGAAACACAACAAATAAATCACAAAAACGACACGATTCAAATGTCTCTACCGCTACAGCAGAGGGTCAAATGTGAATTCACAGTATCAGATGAAACTAAACATGCGGTATCTTTGGTGCTGTGCTAGGACTGTGTGTCTGCGTGGGCTCACGAGATCTACAGGCTTCCTTAGCACCTTACACGAAACTAGGAACCAATAAAAATGGCCAGCAACCCACTCACACTGGCATGCTACAGTAAAACTGACTATCCATAGAAAGAGATCTGAAAACAGGTTTAGAGACCTGCACACAAGTACACAAAGAGAGAGAAAATGACAAATGACAGAGATGACATCTACAGTCAGGTCACACCACAGGCAATCACAACGGCTCATGCAACTAAGATCATACAAGTGTAAAGTTTTACAAACTAGGCTTGATCTCCACGCCGGGGGCCACTTGAGGCCCAGCACCCTGACTGCCTTCACCTCCATCAGTCCTCCTACTCCTCCTCCTCCTGTCTCTGCTGGACTGCTCAACCTGTGATCTCACGTCTCTAGCAGACCTGGATGTACTGGAGGGTTGCGACGCTTCTGATAAAGATGTGTTCCTTGATGTGGTGCTTTCTTCATCCTTATCATATGCCTGCATCTTTTTCTCTTCACTGGAAAGGCAGTCCACAAGCTTTACTGCACTACTACGTTTTGAACTGCTAGAACTTTTGCCAACCTCACATAGGGGCTCCTGATTACATTTACTGCCTGATCTACTCACTGGACCGGTTTTTGATCTTTTGATTGTGGTTATTGTTTTGGTTGGCTGTGCTTTACCTTTCTGTCTGGCTATTGTGGTAGTCTTACATTTCCCAACTGGTGAGGAACTAACATTTTTGACCTTCATCATTGGGATTCTAGATTTAGGCTTCACATGTGGGAATGGATCTAATCGATTCCTGGCTACTGGTCTAATCTTCTGAATTGGTCTCGAAGATATTAGATCTTTTTTATAACCTAGTGATGGATGAGCTGCTCTCACTGGCAACCTAGACTTTTGTGGCTTTCTTGTAATGTCTTTGCATTTGGAGATTACATCATTATTCTGTGTACTGCAATCCCTGAAAGTACCAGTGTCCTTTCTGACTGAATCTTCACATGGGTTTATTAATTGAACTGAGCAAAGATCAGACATTAACAGCTGTTCGGTTTGTATGCCGCTTTGTAGCAAGCAGTGTGTTCCAGCATTTAAGGCCTCAAGATTAGCATTATTACTGCAGTTTCTGGAATTACTGGAAGTTGTCTGGAGGTATGTTTGTGGCTCTGTCCTCGAAGAGTCTGTCCTCTGATTGTACTTGCTTGTTCTATAAGTGTCTGGTCCTACTTGATGTGCAGTCTCTGGTGTTTGACCTTGTGAACTATCCCAGTCTACACAAACAAAATCTCTCCTCTCAATGTTGGAAGATTTGAGTCCTACCTTAAAAGAAGAACATAAAGAACTGACTTCTGAATAGGGGGGAGGCTCCATGTCATGAGATGTGTCAGAGTGGTCAGTGCATATCTGAATGATATTGTATGATATAACCGTGTTGTCCTCCATCTTAACTTGTGCTCTCTCAACTATCTGTGGATTTGAGGTGACTACATTTGGTTTTCTGACCCCATCCCCTGTCCTCCCTCCTAATGTATGCTCACCGATCTGAAAAAATTGCAGCCTCTCTTCAACAAAATCCCGCTTGCTCATGTCAATCGCACCACTGCGGGTCATCTCAAACATCTTCCCTTCGTGGAAGGGGAAAGGGTTTGGCTCGCTAGTTGGTGTGCTTTCATCGGTTGGGGTTCTTGCAGGAGTTGTGTCAGGGGTTGTTGCTGTAGACTTGTCATCTACTGCTAGCCCAAACGGCTTGGGCTCATCATCTTTAATTCTAGCGTCCACTACTTCATCTTCTCCTCCCTTGCTTGACCAAGGATCAAAGCCTTTAGTTGCAACAGTTTTAAAAGGAGTATTAAACTCCTCATCAAGCTTGTAACTAAAGTAAGTGTCTGACAATCCTTGATCAGATTGTTTTCCGTCCTTTTCACTGTCCTTTCCATTCCTTTTGTTTGAGGGATCAGTCTTAGCTTTGGTCTTTTTGTAATCCTCAGCTGGTGATTCTTCATGAATTACTTCAAGTTTACTTTGGCAACGGTCACTTGGTCTAGACATATTATCTGATGCCCAAACGTCCTTTCTGTTTTCATTGGGAAATCCAAATGATTTGGCAATAGGTTCACTTAAGCCATCATCCTCGTCTTGAAGTTCATATCCATCAAGAGAGTCGATCTCAGTGGCATCAGTGTCATGAGAGAACTCTGCAGTTGTCGCTATTGAGCAATCGGTGATGGACTGATCATTGCCATTTTGTTCATAATCATACTCTTCTTCTTTTCCATTATCATTCGCCTCTTGTTCTTTATCGTTCCCATTCTTGTCAGGTGTTTTGGATGGGCTTTTCTTCAAATCTTTGTCCTCATCGATCTTAAAGGTATATTTCTTTATTGGAATCGGTTTAAAGATCGATTCCTCCTCCTCACTTGAATCGCTATCATTAGCTCCTGGGGGCACAGGAGATGGAGGCTGGACTCTTATTATAGGTTCGGCAAGAAGATGTTTATCATGCTCCTCTTGGAGATTTACTTCCATCAATTCAGTCTCAGCCTCTGAAGAAGGAGTCGACCCTTTTTTCTCAGGCTGTGAGGAATCAGAATCCAAGGGTGGTGGAGGAGGGAACTCTATATATGCAACTCTTTTGTCTTTTGTCTCCTGGCCAGTTTCGTGCTTACCATTGGCTCCTTTTTCTGGTCCAGATTCTTTAAAAGGAATAGCTTTGCCTTGTTCACTATCTTCTGACTCCTCTGAAACCTCAGCTATTGGGCTTGCAATACCTGGCATAAATGCAATAAATGGATCAGGGGTTCTTGAGGTGAGATCATAGCTGACCTCTTCTGAGCTTGGTGTGTCTGGAGTCATAGGACTTTTGCCAGAGCTATCGATAAAAGAGAACTGTTCTAAAGTGTCATCATCTGGGCTGCCTTGAGGAGAAGTGGACTGTTTCTGTTTAACTGCATAAATTGTTCGACTTTCTGAGCTAACCATCTTTTTGAATGTTCCATTGGTTCCTCCTCCTCCCATATCTTTGTCAGACTGTTTCCCTACTTGAACACTTACATAGACTGGTAAAGTTTTAAGCCCTTTGAAACTTTCTCTTGTTGTAACGGTGGACATTTTTTCAACCGAACTAGTGTCACTTAGACTACTTGTTGTTCTACTTTCAGCAGAGATGTCTTCAGACTTCTTTGTTGCAGCTTCCTCTCTCTGTAACTCTGAACGGCCCTGAACCCTTGGTTTGGTCAGGGTAGGTATGTGTGATGGGCTCTTTTCAGATAATTTAGTTAACGTGTCTTGATTTGCCTTCTTTGACTGATTATTGTCTGAGGAACCAGGTGATGTTCTCACAGGAATATGAGATTCTGTCTTTTTCTTAAGGGTCTTTATCTGAAAGTCATTCTTATTGATATTATCTTTAGACAAAGAAGCTGTTTTAACTGTCTCATTTTTAATGTCACTCTTTAAATACTGCTGCTCTTTAATATCATTAATTGCACTATGCCTGTCTGCAATATATCCATCTTTCAAATCTTGAGAGTCAACTTTAGTTGAGCTTGACCACTCCTGAGTTTGACCAAACTCTTGATCTTTCATTTTCTCAAAAAGTGAGGCTCTTTTAACAACAGTATCTGATGTGGTAGATTTTTCAGGTAAACATTTTTCACCCGACTGCTTTGAGACAATAGTACTACTGCTACTATGAGGGGTTACTTTACTTTTATCAGTTTCTGTTAGTTTTTTAGGAGGTGAGTGTCCTTCATCTGTGGAATCAGCTTTTGAGGGTTGTGAACCAGCGTAAATCTGATACACTGGCAATTTACTCTCTGGTAGTTTTTTAACTGGTTGTTTTGACTGTGTTAGAGGCACATTCTGATCCTGTTTCTGCGCTTCTATTTCAAACTTTTGTCGAACAGAACTCACTCTAGAAGTCTTAACTGGGACTGGGGGGCCTGCACCACCTGTCTTTGCCTGCCTAGGATCTTCGTGCTGTTTTGGCTTGTCCTCACTGAACTGTGACAGCATATGCCTCTCGGGACTGTTTGGCAGACTTGCACTTTTCCTTTCGTTTGTGCTGCCAAACATCTTCTGTCTGCCTTTGTCCCATTCCTCAGCTGCAGTCTTTTGCTTTTTCTCAGGGCTGCTGCATGCTGAGCTCGGCCCTGACCGTGTCTCTCGTGATAATCTTGTTGGTTTCTTTTTCTCAGGGGACTTGAGCTCATCGTTTAACTTTTCAGTTTTGTCCCTAAAAAACTGTGAAACCTCACTCAGTTTCTCCTCTGCCTCTTTAATGGTCCGATCTACTCTATCTTCATATATGAGCTTCTCTCTGTTCCTGTCCTGCCTATCCTGGGTGAATCTCATCCACACTGCATGTTTAGGGCTACCGGGTTCTGTGGTATAATGTAATACTGTAACTTTGTCATATTGCTCATCTTGTGGGGGATATTTACCTGATTTGTCTGATGCATCCCTTGCTGACTTTAATTTGGACTCCTTCCTGGGGCCAGCTACTTTTTCTCCATATACGCCTTCTGCCCCATGTACCTCAGTGGCTACGCTATGCGCCTGGTCTGCCACTGAGTCCTCAGTATCAGAATGTGATATGTCTAATTTTTCTGAGAGCAACATTTTCTCAGCAAACCTGTATGACTCCCCTCTCAACTCAGATAACTCGTCATCATGATACTCAATTGAATGCTGGCTTAGAAGTTTTAAAGCTTTATATGACTCATCTGCAATAAGCTGAGCTGAACTGGGACGAGACTCTTCCTCTTGAGAAACAGGTGTATTGACTCTGGATGTGTCTAAGAAGAATGGCAGTGATTCCTCAGCAGCAAGTTCCTCCTCATCTTGAAGAACCTCATAATCACCATCAACCCTTTCAACAAGCTCCTTGAGACCTCGCTCACTCCTGCATATAAACTCTGGGTGCTTTTTAGTCTCTCTGATTATAACTTCTGTTGGGTCAGTTGTGTTGCCCTTTTCTATGTGCACCTCAATAATTCTCTCAACTTTGGGTTTTTTGTCCTTTTCGAGGAACCGTGGCGACAATTCGTCTCCTTTAATGGCATCTTGGCCAGCTTTGTGCTCAAATAAACCAGCAAATTCTTTGGAAGGGTCTCTTCCAGACTGAAAAGCTTTCATTATGTCTCGGACTGACATTGTTTCTTCAATCCTGTCAGAGCCTGCATCTTTCAGTTGAGGTTTGTGGTAGACCATTCGAGTTGTAGTGGTGATATGAGTTTCTTCTTTGACGCAGGCCAGCTCCTCAGAGCTGGCTTTCACCTGCAAGGCCTTTACCTTATCTTTGATTGAGCTAACTGCTGGCTCAGGCTCAACCGGAGGCTTCAAAGCTGCTGCCTCATCCATTAGTGGCTCACGGACCTCCTCAGGATGTTCATAGCTCCTGATGACGTGAACAACCTCAGTTCTGGTTTCTGTTATGACAGGGGGAATAGGCACATCTGTGAAGGGGGGTTTGGGCCCTGTGCTCTCTGCACTTTGAGGAGCTGATGGGGTCTTTTCACTTCTGGTTTCAAAACCACTATCTGAGAGGGGACTCTTATCTTGTTCATGGGAAAAGTCATCAGGAGATTCCAGGATAGCATCTGTGCCACTATAGGAGTCTGCTAATTTACTCAAGTCTTTCTCTGAGGGAGAGGTCCGCATACCTGTAGGTGGCATTTTGAGCTTGTGCTCCGGTTTCATGGTACGCTTTTGTTTTTCCTCCCCTTCCTTCTTTATTTCATCATACCTGCTCTTTACATCAGCTATTTTTGAAAGGGAACTGGCACCAAGATCATTCATTAAGTAATCAACCACTTTAGCTAAATTGAGATCTTTGTCTGGCACTGACTGTGGCCCGACAGGAAGGGTTGGTTCAAATGTTGGCAGGAAACGCAGGGCACTCTGTCGTGCCTCCTCAATTTCATCTTTGGAGAACTCTTCCCATTCATCTTCTGAGGCCCTGTCTTTACTTGAGCTTTTGGCCTCGCTCAGGACATCTTTTGTGAGAATTTCACTAACTTTGACAAGGTCCTCTTTAACTTTCTCAACCAAACTGAAAGGCTCTTCATCCTCCATCCTGGGCTCTTTAGAAACATGCGAGTGGAAGCTTTTGGATGTGGTTGATGAGTCAGTTTGTAAGATTGCGGTCATTCTTATCAGATCTTCCTTCATATCTGCCACATCCTTAAGAATCTCTTGACTGGATGTCAATGTAGGTGCGGTAGCAGCTTTGAGGACTGTTGGGGAAATAAAAAGTGAGGGCTTTGAGGGTTTAATTCGTGATGTTGAGGACTGTGCTGGGGTGTGTGTCTGAGGTGTGATTGTTATTTTTTCTGGGAGTTTCTTCCCCTGGGGTTCAGGGAGCACATTGACCACGGAGAATACTGGAACAGACATGGAAATTGATGGTATTGATGTTGTGGTAGTGGCTGGTGATCTAAGGGTATCGTAAACAGAACTTGATAAATTTGATCTTAAAGGTGAAGATACAGATTTTAGCGCACTATAGTTTGACGTTGTGCCAGCAGTAAGTGTTTTCTCAGCCTCACTGAAGGCTGCACCAACACTGGCCGTAGCTGCTTGCGTTGTGGCCTGTATCCGTTCTTGTAAGCTGTAAACCCCTCCTGTAAACAGACGGGAAGATGCAGAGGAGGATGAGGGGTATTTTATCGGTGAAATGGATCCGTTTAACAGGACTGTTTCGGTACTGGATATTGTAGGCTTAGCTGATGAAGAAAACGATGACAGAATTGTACCCCTAGCTGCATCTGTGGTTGTTTTAATAGAGGACAAGTTTGTTGTATTTCGAATGGGAGAGGACACTGCTATACTTGTGGGGGCCAGGGTGGATTTGAATGATAAAGACGTGTATGTATTTGTGGTTGACTTTATAGAATCAGCTTGCGTCACTGTGGTGAAAGTTCTGTCTAGCATGGATCCAGGTGATGAAATCAAGTTAGCTCTTGAGGACAATGAAGCAGCGAGCCCCTTGATGGACACCGGATCCGTGCCAGTTTTACCCGGCGAAGATAGGAGACTGGAGGAAATTTGAACTTGATTTTGGGGTTGTTGAACCACAGTCTTTATTGGAGATGACATAGATCTGTATGTTCTAATGGGTGATGCTACATCGCTAACTGATTTTGCAGGAGAAGCATTCGATGTTCCTAGGGTGGACTTGATTGGAGAAGCAGAGGAAATGGACCACACAGACTTTAGTGGCGAAGCAGATGGCGTGTTGGAAGGTGAACTGGAGAGGGAACCCAGTCCACATTTTGTTTGCCCAGGGACGGTAATAGGAGCAGTCGACCATGCCTGGTAAGATCTTGTTGAAAAGACAGGTTTGTGAGCGTAACCAGCAGGCAGTGTTCTTGTTGTACTTCGTTCAACTGTTTCTTTAAACAGACAAATGAAAATCCAACATAAAATCAACAAAAAATGGTGGGAAAACAGAGAGACCAGAAGGAAAAAATTGGTCAGTGGTGATTGTCTTATAAGGAGTAGAGCAGCAGTTTTATGATGTGAAATGGAACTGAAGATGAGCATGGTGCCAAAATAAAGATGATCCAAAGAGATTCATGGCCCACAAAGGGTTCACAAAACAAAAATTAACAAAGCGCACACACGCAAAATATGACAATAATAATGAACCATAAAACGTAAAATGGCAAGACAAATGCACAGGACCAGAGTAAAACAATTTCACTTTTGACTTTTGATGTGCTAAATTTTCCTGTGACTGACTACCTTCATTTGCTACAGTGCCTTTTATCTGTTTGGTTTAGAAAAGAAAAAAAAATACAGATCCTTCCCCAATTTATGTATTTTGACAAAAACAGAAGACTCGAAAACAAAAAGCATCCTTGTTCCTATGCTACAGCAAAACATATTATGACAAATGCAGGCTAAATAACTACAATTTAAAGTTCATAATATTGCTCACATCATGCAGATCTGAGTAACCTTAGTGACAGGCAATTCAGTGCAAACTGTGAAAGCACCCGAGAGAATCTACCTGTGAGTCTTCATGCATTTCCTTCAAAAATGCATTAAATAATTATGCACAATCACAAAGCCAAAAGGAGCAAGACTGGTTGTAAACAGGAATCAAAAAAAGGAAATGATTTTTTACTTTGATGCCATAGTGCATAAAGTTTTGCAAGTCATTCAAAGTAAAATGTTATGAAAGTTTATTCTTGCTAGTGTGGGTAAAAATGAACTAATAGGGTAAATAACATCTCATAAGCACAGGGCAAGCACGGCACACCAACTGAAATATCAAATTTTACATGCAAACTAAACTTTACAAAAAAAACAAACAAACAAACAAACAAAAAAAACAAGCATGTGGACTCTGTTCATGTATGGTAAGAATGTGCAGATAAAACAATGTTTATGCCAGTTAATATATCATAGATGGTCACAGTAAGTCACATGTTAGCTTTAATCACTCCCAAGAATTTGGTTCTCAATATAAGTTCATATATTAGTGAAAACATCACACTCACTCGTTCCAGGCTCGGTCAGATAGCTGTAGCGCTTACGTAAGGCTAGAGATGCAAAGGTATGACGTCGTTCTGGCTTTTCAGTCTGTAACAACAACAAAAAAAATCCTATCAGTTTTCTCATTATCAACCCTGCTTAAAGTTTAGCAAACTCTCTTATTGTTGTTTCCTTTTGAAAAAGCATTATGACTATAATATAGAAAGTTTTTCTAATTTTCTTTACATTACTGTACTCTTTACATTGGGTTGGCCTATATAGTCTCTATTCACATCAAAGGAAATCAATGCTACATTGATTTCCTTTAATTCATTCTATAGGCCATGAAACTAAAACAATAACTACGATCGACTGGGTCCGTGAGATCCTAGGCGCCGATGACCAGTACTTTGTTACGCAATGTAAAAAACACATTAGTTTTTCTCCTCTAATTTAAATTTCATATGCTTTGATATGTGATCCACCTAAGTCTTGACAGTGTAGGCAACAGTACTTGGTGCATGGATGAGTAAAAAAAATCAGCTTGCAGAAAGTTGCAGCAGCATGCAGTATATGTACTGTATTTGTACCCAAGTTAAAGCCGTCTTAAACGAACAAATAACCCAGAGCTAAAGCAATTAGCACACCACATGGAAATGAGGGGACAGCACTATTACCTCTTCCTCAGGATCTGAATCCACATCCTTTTGGTTCCCAAGATGCATTGCAGAAACAGAGGGGATAACGTAATGAAGAGCAGGGGGAAAGAAACATCAGGATGTAAAAAAGGCGATTGAGAGCACACTAAGTAAAAGTTACCGCAAAGCCACAAAGGAACATAAAGGGGTAAAAAATAAAAATAAAAACAAAGCACAGAGCCGCAACCACAGAAGCTGTTGAAATAAGCACAAGCCTGTGCACCTTCAGCCAAAGCAAGATCCAAATCAAAAGTGTGATTTGGGTCAGCCACAACAACAACAACTTGAAAAAAAGCTTGAAACAGATAAAAGACACACTCAGGCAGTTTGAGCCAAGTTTGACCCTTAATGACTAGGAACTCTGCTCTATCTTTCCTGAGTATGAAGATGGCATGATATGACGCAGATGATCAGAGTTCAGCCTTACCTTCTTGAGTCCTGGCAGTGTGATGTTTAAATTACAGATAGCAGTCTGAGAGAGACCCTTGGAAGTTTTGGCCTCTCTGAGGAAGGACACGCGGCCACATGGCTCTTGGCTGTTGTCTCTGACCTACAGATGACAAACAAACAAATTAGTTCTTAGGTCTGACTTGCCCAGAATCTGCTGGATAATAGCTTGTAGAGAAGCAGCCCTTCTGATGTAAATAAGTACAAGGTTTCGGCTGGAAAATACACAAGAATGCTAAAGAGAAAAGTCACAACATGTTTCTCATTACCTTCTGATATCCCGGGGTCTAACAGAAATTTATGTTGATTTTAATAACAAAACAATTTGGCAGGCAGAATGTATTACTAATATGTCTAATTGTCATGAAAACGCTGGAAGAAAAAGTGATCTACCTTCACACAGAACGGCAGTCTGTTTTCTTTGAAAGCATAGAAGTTAAAAACCAACTGCTGTCCAGCTTTGGTCAGAGGGGCCAAATTGCCATAGCAGTCCACATAGATAGGCTTCCCTTCCAGCACCTTTAAAACAGCCAGCCATGTCATGCAAACCACATTTTATAAAAATGTTAATGTGCAAAAATCCTAATATCATCTCATAAAATTCTTGTTAAAAAATGTATCTTATAAATAAATAAAAATGGATAATGCACCTCAATGTCTTTGCTTCTGGCCACCTCCTCAAAGTTCTCCTGCTGTTCCAGGGTTTTGTCCACTTTGTCGTCTGTCATACAGAAGCACCGCAGACTGGACTCCACAGGGTCATTCATTTTAGCAAACACTACGAACTTGGCCATGTAGGGCACACAGATGAGCTCTCTGTAGAGCTGGGTGGCCAGTCCTACAGTCTCTGGGGTCTGATGGCAGTCTGCAAGCCAAAACCTGGACGCAAATTTAACAGTCACAAGGCTGAAAATGTGAGATTTTGATAATATGCCTTAATATTTTCTAGAATTAGATCTGAGATATTGAAAACTGATTTAGGCAGGTAAGAGGATTTTATGAGAGAGAAGTTTCTAAGTTGTTCTTGTACCTGGCAGACACGTTTGTGGTGAAGGACACACAGTCATTCATAAAGGTGAGAGGTGTAGTCCCGGTGATGTCCTCCCACTGAGCTGGCGATGTGCCACCTGTCACGAGATGTTTTGTTAAAATGATTTTTATATTTTCTTAAGAAAATCTGAGTGCTCAAATAGAGATCAAACAGAGATGCACTGGTTGACTGGCCATCAATTTGTTGTTTTTGTTTTTTTGCAGGTATGTTTTATGTAGAATACTTTTTCTCAAAGCTAAATTCAGAAAATTTATTTAGTTTTTGTTTTAAATCGTCATATTATACATACTAATTGAAGTCAAAAACAACTGCTCATACTACATGAAAGTAGCATCTTTGTTTGGATTGTGATTAATTTGCAGTGATTGCCTCTATTTTCAAATGGCTATAGACATTTCTATTTAGGGCCAGTTAGGATTGAAATAGAGCAAATAAACATTTTGTTCTTGTATAAAGGAAAAAAAAAATCTACAGTCGGTATCAGAATTGGCTTGCTTGCTCGTAAAAAAAATAAATCGGCCATTAAAAATTATAATCGGTGCATCCATAGAGAAAAATACTGTAATAGAGAAGTTATGAGTTAAAGCCCATCCACACCAAGGACTATATCTATAATGCTTACTAAAAAGTTTTCAGAATTGTTATAATTCTGTGGGAGATGTCAAAACCACAACTATAACGATAATGACACAGATGAACAATATTGTTGGACTCAAGCTTGAGCATTTAAAGCAAGCGATGACATACAGTACCGACTGCATGCAATTATGACTAACAGAACGATTTTGTGTGTTGGTGTGGACGGTAATAAAGCTATCATTTTAGTTATCCTTCTTCTTGTTGTTATCAGTTGTTATGCAAACGCCACTATAGTGAAATGGAAGTTTGATAAACTGTTAAAAAGATTCTATATTTTATTATACATTGTTATTTTTGAAAAGTCAATCCTACCAGTTATACTGCAGAGCAGGCGCAGGCTTGGTGTTGGGTCTCCTTTGTAGCCATTCACCACACCCTCTCCAGACAGTGGGGGCACAGGTATGGTCATGGTAATTGGCTTATGGAACTTCCTCCTGCGAGGCTCCACAGTCACTATAGGGCTGAAGGTGGCACGATTTCCTACGATTTTCTTCACAGCTTCATCCGGAACAGGCTGGGCCTGTTAAGAGAAAGCAAGATCATTTAAATGAAACATATACACAATGAGCTTTATTAAAGTGTGCAATTTCTGACTGCTAGCATCAGCAAATGGGAAAATCATGCTTTCCCAAATAATCCCAAAATATGCCCAGTCCTAAACTCGCACCATTGTTAAGCTAGTGTTGTTGTACAACCCGAATTCCAGAAATGTTGGGACGTTTTTTTTTTTATTAGAATAAAATGATAACTAAAAGACTTTCAAATCACATGAGCCAATATTTTATTCCCAATAGAACATAGAGAACATAACAAAGGTTTAAACTGAGAAATTTTACACTTTTATCCACTAAATGAGCTCATTTCAAATTTGGCCCGGGGCAACAAAGGGCTGAAAAAGCAAGAAATGTTGAAAAGATTCAGCTGGGAGAACATCTAGCAACTAATTAAGTTAATTGACATCAGCTCTGTAACATGATTTTTGAAGTGCACTGCTACTGCTACAGCAAGAACTAGCCAAGTATTTGAATGTTGAGCAGCTAGCTCATTGGCTACCGATGCAGGAGCGACCAATTAGCTGTACTGTGTAATGGTTGAGTTATATTGAGTAAGATTGAGTTATACCTATCGGACTGCGCCATCTAGAGTTTCATGCTCTAACTTTGGATATCTATAAAGGAAATTTCGAATTATTTGGACCGTTGTCTACCTGCAGTCCAACTCTGATCTTCTTGGTAAGCGCACCCTCAGGGAAGGAGGCCTGGACCAGAGGTACTGTCATGCTGGACAGGACCCCTCCATCTGGACCCATCTGATTACTCTCCTGTTTGATCCGTGATACCACCGCAAAGTATTGTGGGAAATCCTTTGTTATGATCCGGCAGATACGCTTCTTCTCCAGATCTGGTGTGCTGTCAAGCTCTGTAGAGTACACAAGTATTATGTGAGTTTGATTTCAAGAAGCACTTAAATTACATATTTTACAGGAGCAAACAAAAACTAGTATTTTTAATTTCCTGAAGGAAATGTGAGTGGTGTTTGCCTGTGCAAAAGTTGGCATCGTGATGCTACGGTCTTGCAGTGGTGATAAATGTGTTGCTATGTGATTGCAATGAATGTGTAACCCAAATGTTCATTTAATTTCAACACGTTTGTGTGTGTCCCATGCTGTCTCTAAATTGTATTGTTTGTAAATATCTAGGCATTATAGCAGACACTGGCCAACCTGCATTCTAGATATTGCCATTACCTCTAAAAAAACTCACGTCCGTCGCGCACTAATCAACACTCACTAAAGGCTCAACACTAGCAAGGTCAGTAACAGTGCAGATTTAATAATCATCATTTTACCTTCATCCATGCCATTGAGGAGCTCAATGAGGTCTTCAGATTTGCAGTCATAATGATGCTCTTTCCAGGTCTCACCGTTTTCGCTCCTGAGCATAATGAGCTCTCGCTCTTTCCCTCTCATGGAACCAAAATGAGGGATCTCCACAATCACAGGGCTGTGAAAACACATCGCAGGCCTTTATCAGTGGAACCTCTCAGACTAATAAATGCGAGACGACGAGACACACAAATGCCGATGATGACTTTAGTAAATGGCGATGACGAACATTCATGGAACATTAGTGCAAAAGAGGGGCACTTGGCAAATGCATCTGATATTAATGCAGGTAAACGTTAGTGGTTCCTATTCTGAACCCAAGAGGACAGATGCAGAAATGATTGTATCAATGTTTTAGTTTAGCATAAGGTTTTTTTGTTGTTGTTTTTTACCAAGCGTCACTGCTTCATGCTTTGAAATAAAAAATGTCAAACACCAAGTCAGATGCAAAATAAAGAAGCACAAAATCCTTTTTTTTTTTTTTTTTTTTTTAAATCTTGTGATATTTCAACTTGAATACACCGTAACAGTTATGGTGAGGTAAAATAGATGAACAGATGTTCAAGAACAAGACTTAATCAACAAGTCTTGATCAAGGAAATTTGTAAATTTGGCAAAAAATGCACTTTTGAAACAAGCAAAACACTTAAATAGAGCAAAACAATCCTAAAATTAAACAAAACAATTGCCAGTGGGATAAAATAATTAAAGAATTCTTTAAACAAGCACTACAGTATATCTAGCCAATGGAGATATGAATTGACCATAAAACTAATCAGAAATGCTTATAAAATTATCAAGCATTAAGCAACCTTAGTGCATTTTAAGAAATTATAAGTTTAGAAATGAACTAATGTGGTCTTATTTCAAACATTATACAGTATCTAATAATATATTTTTATTTCACAGAGTCATTGCAAGGATTCCAATACAGTTCAACTGATAGAACACAGTGTTAATAATGCTGAGATCGAGGGTTTAATTCCCAGGAAACAAATGCTGATAGAATGTGCACTTCAGGTCAAATGAGTACATTTAAGATAATCAGTCTTGGATTATAAGCACAAAACCCATCAAGGTGGATAAAAGTGTGAATGCTATTCATTGCTTTATTTAATTTGCTTCTCATTTTAAGATTAGTCTATATTTGTTTTCCTTATTCAAGATGCAAATGCTCAGAACAAGGTGACACAGTTTAATTGCAGTCTTCACAGTAATTGTTTATTTTTTTCTGTAAATTTTTAAGCATTTCTGTCTAAGTTTAAGATCAAATAATATTATTTGTGGAATGTATGCCTTTTTTTTGCATATCCCACTGGCAGGTTCTACTTTAGGAAACTCTTGCCGTATTTTCTATTTAAGTCAGCTTTGCTTGTTTTAAGATGGGCATTTTCTGCAGTTTGGGGCTTTTACTAAAAATGAATTTGCCAACGAAACTATTACAAATGAAATGCGACCTGTTCTGGCCAGTATGTTATAGGCCCTATTCTAATATGGAGCAATTAAATCAAATAGCTCATGTAACACAATGGATAAAAACAGTAACATCAGACAAATGTGGAATCATGGAAGAAAACACTTAATGTGTAGACAGAGAAGGTACCATGGAAAATTTCATGCCTGAAGGCCCCAGACTCAGACCCACTAGAACTGTGAGTTAAACAGGGCATATTAGACACTAAACGGCCTAATCAAAATACAATATATACTCCTCAAGAATATTCTGCGAGTGACCCTTCCCTTAAATAAACACTGATACCTTCTCTAAAACTAAAAGGTCAAATGAAACTCTCTCTTAGCGTAAAAACACAGGGCTAAGGCAGCAGCCATGACTGCAGACACTCATGCTCACCAAGCACTGCATAACCAGCCCAAACAGCCAGTATGAGTCACTTTCAGCGATGTGTACATTCACTGAAAGCTAAAAGGAAAAGGTGTAGATGAACGTAAAGGAGGAAACAAAGGAAACATCAGCTATAGCGTCAATAAAAGTAGTAGTTGAAATCAACATGAAGTGCTGTGACTTCACTAAGCACATTCCTACCCAGAAAATTTTGTTCCCCGTGGCCCGAGCTGCAGGATTCGGCTAATGTAGCTCTCGCCCTCGCTAAGAGGGGGGAGTTTTCGAGGTAGATGGAGTTTACTGAATTATATCCATGCAGCATTTAGAGGAACAAAAAGGAGGAACAACTTGTCATTCCTGCAGGATGGGAGACTAGCCCTAGCGTTGTAATGTTTTAGTGAGCTATTGCTCACCCTGTTTCCAAGTACAGCGGCTTGTTCCAAAACCTTGTGACCTTTCTTGCATCTACCATGCATCCAAAATGACATGAGTAAGTTATTGGGAACACTCATAGGCAACAACTCAAATGTACAAATAGCGCACAGGAGACCCAACTAACAATTTATTTCAACAGGGTTTGCCATTAGCCTGCTGTAAATCTAACAGCGTGGTGCTCTAATAAACATAAAATACATCAACACAAACAATGGGTAAAACAGTCATTTTTACTGAATACATTTTCTCTGGCTTTGTCCAATGGATTCTGGGATTGTGTTCTTCATGAAGGAGGAGAGATTTTGGCCAAAATGTAATAATCTCAGAATGCGCAATCCTTTTTTTTTTTGGAACACGCATAGCAAAGCTATTTTATTTCATTCTATTTTATTTTTTTGTCATTTTTAATGCAATGGTCTATTTCATAATTTTGCTTCCAAAACATTCTTTCAGACTAATGCAAAGAAAAACTTGTTTTTAGGACACTTTATCTGCTTGCATCTTTAGTCTTCAACTATGACTCAATATGATTTCTAATTTTTCTGATGCATTGAGCCAGAAATCTCCACTTCAGTGGCACTTACAAACTTTAGTTTCATTCCTAACTATATTCTAAAGGTTTTTAAGGAGGGTTTCATATATCTTTTGTCTTATTTATATAACATTTTATACACATTTTCTATAACATGGTGATTTTTATTTATTTAAATTCTTTTCTGGCTGCTGAAAGTATTTTCTAATTTACAGAGTGAAAAAAAGATATCCAAAATCCTGTCTTTAAAAATTCTTTAATATGTCAACAAAATTACATTATCCAAAATCCTTTATCCAATGTTCAGATTTCTCTTCTCTAAATGTATGCAAATTAATGCCTACATAATTAGATAATGAATTTTTTGCTTATTAAAAAAAACAAAACAAACAAATCACAAGACATAATTCAAAACAATTGTCTTAAAGGTATATTTCACCCAAAAATTAAAAATAAATAAAACACTCATTTACAAAAGAAAACCAGTTGGTGGCAGCCACTGAATTCCATAGTAAAATGCTGTTTGATTATGTTCTTTTGTGTTTGTCTTAAGCATGAGTAAAAGACTTTTAATTTTTTATATTTTAATTTTGGATGAACTATCCCTTTAATGCACTGTGGTTAACCAACAGGGGAAAGTATGATGATAGCTATTCAAAAATAAAAAGGATGACCCAATTCACCTGTGGTGCCTGGCCTTAAAATGTTGTCTATGTAGCCAGCTCACCAAGTTCTAGAACAGAGCCAATATGTGTCATTTAAAACACTTATTACTAAAATGGTGGAGCTCTTTCAGCAGTCCTCAAGATATTTACTAGGGAACTTTGACGACCTGCAGGATCCCATTGTAGGAAACAGAGTTAAGGAGAGGGTAAAGTCAAGGTGCTTTCCCGTATATCGCTGAGTCAGTGTCACGTAACAGGGCATTGGCATGACAACAATGATGGGCAAAGCCGCTCTGTGTCACTGCTGAAACACTTCACCGACACACACTACCAAACACAGATGGTTTCCATGGAAATGATAAGAAAAGGCTGGAGTGAAACAGTCGTGAAGGTGAAACCTACCCCAGAAACTGAGCCCCCGCTGGGCCCACCTCCACCAGCCGGCTCGCCAGCCCCTCTCCCTCCACCATGGGCGGCAGGGATGCCAGCTTGTGTCTCTTGACCAGACGGCACGTGATACGTGTTGGCGCGGTGCACTTGCGGGGTGGGATGATGATGCGCATGCCATTGTGGCGACTTCCTCGCATGGAACCGCCGCGGGCGTCCACCATGAAGCTCACCAAAAACCTGTGGAAGGAAAATGATCCAATAAAAGAAGATAAAGAGAAATTCAGCATCTTACAGGCTCTCAGAGAAGAGTTGTCCCATGCTGTGACAAAAACACACTCACAAACAAATTTCAGAGAGAAAATCAGAGAAGAAGAAGTGATCTGGAATCATTCCATGCACCTGGTGAGAAGTTAGTGAGGTACACAGTGGTCGGATATTTAGCCATTGTATTAACAAAGACAGTTATAATTAGTTTACAGTAAAGGATCGGAATTCAACAAAACTGTTAACGTGTTACATTGTAAATCTTTTATTTGTATTTGTATTGCTAAAACTTTAAACTTTTACCATTATAGTATATATATTGTAGTACATTATAATAAAATGAATAAAAAAACCATGAGTGACAATGATATACATGTGTACAGTAGGCCTTATGGTTTGTTTGGCTTATGAAGATGTTATCAAATATTTATCTATACTGATATATTGGCCTGGGCTGCGTTTCCCTAGAAGTTGAGTTGAGAAGAGCAACAACACAAACACAGGGAGGAAAAACTGTGATCACACGATCAACCGTCACCTGTTGTCATACTGAAGGGGTGAGGGAGAAACGCTGCAAAGAAACAAGTGGAAATAGGGAATATGGGGGAAAAAAATCATAAGTACTTTAATATTAGCACTAACACATTTTGATATGATTTTAAACCACTGAAATGCAAGAAAAGAACTCAATTTGGCACTTGTGTAATGTGCAAATATCCAAAGCACATTCACAAAAAGCTGCCTCTCATTCAGCATGCACATACTGAATTGAGTTCTCTTTCGCATCTTCTTGCACTTGACTGGACAAATACCCACAAAATTATATCAAAATATCCTCGAAACACAGTCGGTTGTGTCTTAAGTGATGTAAACAGTTGAGAAAGAAAAGGCATGTGCAACAGTATATTAGACCTGTGCTTTAGGTCTTAAAGTGATAGCAGCCTAATACTCCTGCTGCTGTCTGTGCCCCAGAAGGTACGGATTAAATATGTTTGATATCTAAATGTTTGACTTGATATCTAAAACTAAGAATCATTAAGAATCGGAAATGATAAGCATAATTGGAATCGGAATCACTAAGATTCAAACAATACCCAACCGTACCCTACCCCCAATTCCCTCTGGTATTCTGGTCTGTAGAAATGGATCCCTCATGTAATGTAAATATGTAGGATTTTTTTCGGTTTCTCACCTACCCAAAATCCAAGTAATAGCACACTTCTTCAGTCTCACAAATGAGATATAATTTGCACTGAGTTTTAAGGCAAAATCAAAGAACAAACTGGTGTGATGCCTTTTTGAACAAAACCAGTTCATTTCACAAGCTCAAAACAGCTTGCCAAGGTGAACTTTCTGAAAAAGTTTGAAGTATAAGAATAGTAATAGTGATGTTGGCTTTACCCTGAATGGACGGGGCTGGAGACCAGGTTCACGTTGTCCAGAGTGTCTGGCGTCCAGCTATAGCGTCTCATTGAGTCTGCATTGTAATCTTTTGCTAAAGCCAGGTGCTGAAACACAAAACATGCTTGTTCAGAACTGAACATACTACTCAAATTTCCATTCACTGCGGTTCTGTGGTGAACCACAGTAAACGGCCAGTGCTTTCACAGTCCTCTCATATGAGACTGAGACTCTGCGCTCTGCTATTAACAGCTCAACCACACAATTATCACCTCGTCTTGTGGTTGATGATGACAATCACAATCAACAAAACAACATGCAGGAAAAGTATTTCTAGGTGGTTGAAGATAATGGAAAAATACCCCTGATGCAAGACCAAAACAGCCAAAACAATGTGAAAAGCTAAGCTATAAAAATTCAACAGATAGAGAAAGGAAAGAATCTGACCTGAAAAGCAGAGCATAAAAGAATAGTAAATGCATCTTGTGGAGAAAAGCTCATGTCTGCCTGCATTGGGTTGTGGATTAAGAAACAATGCAGAATTCCTCAATGCATTTTATACCTTATAATGAGAGTCAACAAGGGTGGGCAATTCTCTACAGACCCCCTGAAGCGTTTGAAGAGAAGAGACAGATTCTGAATCACTCCAAATGCACTGATCAACAGTGATAGACAAAATGACTTCAAGATCCTTAACAATAATAAATAAATCTTACTTCACATTGACTTACATTATTTGACTTTGCATCACTCAAAATATACAGATATTGATATTGATTATGCCAAACATATTTTCATACTGAATTGTGATAGGCTCTTTTCAAACATCTGTGTTACATTTTGAGAACAATAAGTGTCCTTAAGTGTATTAAATGTGCACTTGTCTATACTTCAAAACGTAAAAGTACATATTTAAAAAGCTGTACATGCAAATAATAAAATATTATTCAAATAAAAGGCCACTTAAGGGCACTTAAAATACACTTTTCTCACTATTATCATTTAAACTGTAGCCAGTCTTTTTTTAATATTCCATTTTATTATATATTAAATGTACCAAATTGCAACTGCATTATTTCAAATGTGTAGTAACAAATATATTTAAATACATGACATCCGAGTTTCAATAGAAAAATCACAATTATATTTTAGGCATTATAATGCTTGTCAGCTCATTCAGCTGTATATTTTAACCATATTTCAAAGACAATACAAGTAATTATGTTATTACATATGAAGATAGGTCCTACTACTAGTATCAAAGAGCACTGTTCAACAGCATTTAACATATATTTAAACTATAATATAATATATAACTATAATAGTATTTTTATTTACTTGTAAATGAAGTGCGATTAAGTGTCCATAAATATTACATTCAGTTACAGTACATATATTCTTGTAAATAATATTTTTACTAGAGTTTTGAAGTATATTAAGTACTATTTTTATTAGGTATGATAAAGTGTACTTCTTTTCACAAGGGAAATGGTTCATAAATGGGACTTAAGTCTCAAATCAGTCTTTCTGTCTATAGATTTGAAATTGAAACTTTAAAAAAAGAAGAAAAAATGGTTAATTAACACTAATCTGTTTCTGCCGTGCAAACGGCAATACCATGATAAACACATGGTGTTTTGCTATATTCAATGATACTGAACAATTACTATATTCACATTTTATGGTGGTACTTCAAAAAATACCATGGCACTAACACTTTTTTTTTGTTAGTGAGGACTTGTATTACTTCAGGAAATGAGAATATAGTTTTCGAGTCAGGTATGCTGAGTTGAATTGGTGCAGAGAACATTATGGTCTGGGTGCTTTTAATTGCTCAGATTCACAAATGATGAACTTCCACATGACATAAAACTCAAAACACCTCAAGACAGCACAAAGGCAATACAGAAACTGAAAACTCAAGGAAAAAGAGGGCGTACCGTGTCCTTGTTCGGCGCCAGGATCTCTTCAATCATCATGCTGTCACGGGTGAAGGAGCTCCGGTTCAGTGTGTTGGACCTATCCGAACTGAAGGAGCGCAGACTGTTGGCATTTACATTAATACCATACAGTGCGGGGGAGTGACAGTGAAATACACACAAAACACACACACACACACACACACACACACACACACACACAAAACAAAACAAAAACACTCATTAATGCATGCAACTTCCAGGGAAATTGATGCACAATAGCCAAAACAAAGATCAAACCCACAAGAGAGACATTTGTAGTGGTGTGATGGGTTAGACACTGAGAGAAAACAGGAGAACAGATGTCTAGAGATGAATTAACAGATGTACAGCATCTTAAATGATACGCTGGTGAATATTTGTAATGACTGAATGAATGACTGTTTTTCAAAACTATCTAATTGGTACTTTGTTAAAACCCACTGTTAGTAACACATTATTAGACAAACTTTTGCGCTTTTATAAAGTGAATCTATAAGGAGGATCTGTGTGTTTTGATAAAATGGATATTTACAGAAATGAACCAAAAATACTTATAATATTTAGAGAGAATAAACATGGTACTTCTTTTCTTTCCAAATCTTTAAATACATGCAGAACACCAGTACGAACATCTATGTTTGCTCCAAATTAAATACTTCTAACCTAACATTTCATTTCATTTATGCATAGTCACTGTGGTGTCAATAGAAATGCACAGATTTGAAAAATTCTATCCAATACAGTAAGTTGATCATATTATGAGTCAATAATGTTGTGGCTGATTATCAAACGATTTTATGATTTTGTTTAGATACAAATAAAACACTTTAAAATACTTCTCTTAAATATTTCAAGTGAATTTAGGCATCAGAATGATAAAATACGGTAAAGATATAGATTTCCTAAAAGTGTTACTAATTAATTAAATTTAACTTAAAGTGTTTTTAAAGATCAACTTTAACTTTAAACATTAGATAATGGTAAAAGCAATCTAAATGTAAAAAATAAAGGAAAATGAGCACAAGTAAATAATATGCAACACCACTGAAATATATCCAAAATCAGCCAATAGTGATAAACTGAAAGATTATAATGCTGTGCAACATTGCAATTTATTACAGCATATTAGAATAATATCCAGTCTTTTTTTTTTTTGCTCATTTGATAAAAAATAAAAATGTTGAGAGTAACAGTAAATAATGGAGTGGAGCTAGCAAATGGACAATTATATAAAACTGTACTGAAGCTAAAACTGATCTGGAAGCTGTTTATTGTATCTTGATTCATTTCTATTTGCAGTATTTTCTTGACTTCATTTCTATTTGCAGTAAGGCCAGGTGCATTAATGCAGACTGAGCTAAAATGCGAGTGCTCTTTCCAAAGGCTGTGCCCAATCAGAAATCAATATGACGCGGGTTCTCAGTTCACAGCAAAATCTGGCACTGCCTGACTGCCAAAGGAGAATCTGTTTCTTGTAAGCGTGTACTGTGAGTTTGTGAGTTTGTAGATTTAAATGGATGAAATTTGATTCGGCTGATGAGGCTCTTCATGCATCCCTGGAAGTTACATTAAGAAACTATTTTGTACAGTAACTGGACTCAAGGGGACAAAAACTTAAATGTTTACGACAATCAAACCTGAAAAGAAAAAGAAAAACTTGACAAATCAGGTTCACACACCAAACCTAAAATCGAAATGAAACCATAGTCCACAGACAGCAAGAATGTGTATACTTCATCAAATGAAAAACAATGTACAAAGCACGGTACACGACAACGTTCCATGGTTTCTGAATGACGCGGGATATAGGATGGGTAGGGTCGGAAGCATCATGCCCTCTTACCTGACTTTAGGACTATGGTGATTGTTTGGAATGGAAGAGGAAGAATAGAGGAAATTGAAGGCAACAAATCAGAAATGCAGTGGCTGAATGAGACAGACTCTCATGTCTCGGGCTGTACTGTGCTGTACTCTTACACACACTAATTAGCTGAGGCTTTACTCCTCTTTTACTCCTTAATCCACCAGGACGGGATATTTTGCACATGTAAAGAAAAGAACACAGACTGGATACCCTAAACACTAAATAAGTTATCATGAACAATGTCTACATCTCAAGAAATTCTCTGTATGACAACTGAACATCAGTTCCCCAACTCTTGTGCCTTTATGATCATACAGTTGTGTTTATGGTGCTGCTACATTTGTTATTCCTTGCAAAACTCCAGGTCCTGTGCCAGAATCCCATGACTCCCATGAGATGAGTAAATGCAATGTGCTGTATCTCTTTTCAAACCCGAAGAGAGCGTTTCTTAAAGGAACAGACACACAGAATGGCCAATTTACTTCATAAAGCATTTATACAATATGTGTGTATAAGGGAGGGACAACAGCCAATAGTGATAGGCTGATAATTATCTAATTATCTTCTTGCTACTTTTACTGCTTTATTTTATACTACTTTATCTTAAAAATCAAATTATAAAAACACTAAAACTACAATAAATAATTTTCTGAATGAAAAAAATATAAATAATAGGAAAAAGAATAGTAAGATTTTTGATTAATCAGTGCCCATGATTAATTAAATATAGGGTTTTAATATTGGGCAATAAATATCCAATACTGCACGATGCTGAGTAATAAATAAAAATAATAATACAAAATCATAAATAATAAAACATAATAAATGATCAATACAATAAATGAAAAATATCAGTCAAAAATCAATATGATGAATGCCTTAAAAAACAGGGTATGACCCCTTTAAAGAATAAAGCAAAAAGAGAGTCACATGGCAACATCCAAACCAAACATTTTTATCACATGATTCTTGTTTTCACTGAGACATAATTTACTTTCAAAACTTAAAATCCACTTTTACACCATAATGTTAAGTCATTAGATAAAAAAAGTGTCCTCTCAGTGACAAATGCTGTTATTGAACACGATTGTAATTTCCTTTTTCGTACTGTGAAATCGTACTGCATTATTGAATGCAGTCAAACTTCTGTTTGTTGGAGGGAAAATCCCCTGAAGCGAGTTACATGTAGGTTAAACATTAGCTACGGCCTTCTCACTCAACAGCACACGGTACTGAATCAAAAGATGACAGCAGGCAGCCAAGAAACAATGTAAATAAAGAGTGTACATCCTCTAGATAAGACAGGAATCAGGAACTAACAGCTGGGTGCTGAGGCCATGAATACTCTCCATTCAGAAACCAGATCTTTTAGATGATAGTTATTGTGAGTGGATATTCTTTAAGACATCTAATTTTGTTTTACAGGGGAAAAAACCAGTCACATGGGTCAGGAACAACATGAGGACAAGCACAATTTGGGTCGACTGTCCCTTTAAATGGTCTAACATCTTGTCTTATCTTATGCGGTCTGTTAATCTGGTCCAACGGTCCAGATATTGTGAAATGCTGTCGTCCGAATACCTAATGTATGTTTATTAATCCTAAACTATATTAGTAGGGAATTAGTACTGATACTTGCATACAGCCTGATTCCTATAGATATACTGATGTTAAGAGTATGACTCAATTGTCAAAACTTCATGACTCAGAACTTGTGGTGTTTGAACCTAAAACCTTGTACAATTAAAAAATATTTTGACTTAAATTTTTGTATTAAAATTGCATATATAATTTCCATAATTTCTAGTACAAGAAATGAAATAATAAACTGTGTGAAGCATATTTGTCAATCTGCACTCTCAAAAAAAATAAATAAATAAATGAATAAATAAATAAATAAAACAATCAGTTTATTATTAACTATTTGTGAACCTGGACCACAAAACCGGTCATAAGTAGCACGGGTATATTTGTAGCAATAGCCAAAAATACATTGTATGGGTCAAAATTATACATTTTTCTTTTATTAGAATATTAAGTAAAGTACATTTTGTAAATTTACCACTCTAAAATATATTAAAATTCAATTTTTGATTAGTAATATTGCTGTGGACTTTATACTCAATATGGACTTTTTTTTTGCACCCTCAGATTCCAGATTTTCAAATAGTTGGCCAGATCTTGTCTTATCCTAACAATCCTAACTACACATCAATGGAAAGCTCATTTATTCAGCTTTCAGATGATCCCAATTTCGAAAAAGTGACCACTATGACTGGTCACATTTGCATATTGAATTAAGTAATCACCTTTTCAAAATAAATTTATTTGGGTTGCTTAATTGCTTTAATTGTTCAAGTAAAAAAGCATGAACATGATTAAAATATGGAATATTCAGTTTTAAGATTTAAAGAAATTGATTAATTTATAATAAATATATAAACCTGGTTAATGTGTATTTAAAACAAATTCATTTTATTATTATTATTATTATTACTATTTATGAAATCCTACCTGTTTTATTCATGTATGACTGACAAATAAGCATCATGTTAAGTTTATTTGTTAAAACAATATAATTCAAATGGATGGAAAATTTATATGCAATTCAAATACATAAATCATAAATTTAGGCCTAAATATTTTTTGAGCGCTGTAGCACCTACAGCTTTACATGGTGTATGTCATGCTGAAAACAGTAACGGATGAAGTGTAATTTTCACAATAATGTGAAGAGCTGTTTAGACGTCACTGTCTGCATGTTACCTGGCCGTACGGGCTCCGACACTGAATCCCACGTATCCTTCCTGAGGGAGAGAGTCGTCTCCGAGCTCTCGCAGGTCTTGCGGTCCCAGGTACTTGTCCGTGTCTCCTGTCATCGCATCCTCACCTGTCAGCAAAAGAAAGAATTACTACACCCTTCAGAGAGACACTGACCCCATAAAGTCATGATGAATGACATTCAAATCCCATTTAACTTCCGTCATGTTTTCCATTTTTCTTTGGAAAAATGTGCGCCAATGAATCATGGGGAGTGAGACGAAGTAAATAGGGTACATTTTGATTTTATGTTGGCGTTAAGAATGAATGGCTGGATTCGACCAAAATACCCCACACCAATCCCACAATCCCGCAACAGTCACTGGCACACTTCCCCAACTCTTTCACAGCTGCAGATTCATGCAATTTTTGTTTAGATTATATTATTATAAGTCGGGGAAATGTAAGCAAGGCACTTAGAGAACATCAAGACCATATGTTGCAGCTCGTTCATGGTGACCATAAATCTGTTTTTAATATGCATCTCTGACAAGATAGATTCAAACAGGCCATCCATCCTCAGACGTTGCAGTTAATGGACACTACAGCAGAGCAGCAGTGAAGTGGGTCACAGAAACAGAGAGAGGAAGACTAGAATGCAGAGAAAGGAAGAGGAAGGCTACAGTCGCGCTGCAAGAAAAAGCGCCCAATTATGATTTTATGAATTTTGAGGAGACTTTTCACATGCTAATACTAATACTTATAATAATAAAATATATACTCAATCTATAAAAATATATATTAATAATTTTTAATAAATACAGTATAAATATATGTAAACATATATTTACATTTATATAAACATATGTTACATAAGATTACAAGATTTATATTTAATATATATTAAAGAAAAAATATTTAAATGTTTCTGTATAATACATAATAAAAGGAATAAATTATTTGATCCAAATGCAAAAAAGACCATTTCAATACAATATGCAAATAACTGAAAAAAAATATGACCAATCATAATTCAGCATGCAAATAGTTCATGCAATCCCATTTTGTACACTGACAAAAATTTCTCAAACAATTACAAAGAAAGGGCAAGTAACACATTGAATTAAAAGTGACGTTTGAAGTAGAAAAACTAATATTGTAAAATAGAACACTCTTGCAAAACCCAAAAAACAAAAAAAGAAAACATTTAGAGTATATACCTAATATTGCAAAAATGGCAAAACATTTAATCCTGAATTTCTTAAAAAATAAAAACCATTCAGTTAAAAAGAAAGAAAAAAAAGTACACATTGTAAAAAAAAAAAAAAGGAAACAAATAATCTCACCCATTAAAATTTGTTTTGTCTGTATAAATCAATGAATATAGCTTGGTTCAGTTAAATAATAGAAATAATCATTTTAAATAACATTTTTTACTTTAATAAAACCCGTTAATTTACATTACCATTTTTGTTTACCAATTTTTTGCACTTCTTAGCTTAAATTATACACAAACCAAAAAAGTCTGAATGCCTGTTTGTTCTTTTGAATTTTGAATGTCTGTTTGGGCTAAATTAAATTCATAAACATTTAAGTTTAAAGATTTAGAGCCAATTCTAGCCAGAATGTATGATCGGTGTTGAATCAGATTTATTTCCACTTTTGGAAGTGGCCCAGAATCAACATAATTAGTTTTCTGTTCACATTGTCATTCACAAAACAGCTCTGTCACATAATGTTTACATAAAAACCATAATTGGGCCACATTCAACTATGCTGTGAATGCAGGTTAGGATAGAGATTGGGGAACACAGCATTCCTCCATGCTCGCCCCCCCACCCACTCCACTGCTATTCACCCCGGCAACCACCTCCCCCCAAAATCAGCCCCAATGAACTGCAACTTTCACTCTCTTTCATGCAAACACACACAATGATTAAATTGTGAAATGTCCTAAAAAGAAACCCAAATCTGTTCTGCCTCTTACACAATAAAGCAATTCACTAGCACCCTGAATACTATCACAAGTTAACAGGTCAGCAAAACATTTCATTTTACAGCCTTAAAAGGAACATTTACTTTAATTAAAGATGTCCCAAAAAGGTTAAAGCAAACTTCTGGTCACAGTTTTGTGAGTAAACTCAAACACACAGACACAGATAGCATCTTTCTCACACTTCGGCTTCCCTACCACTTCTAAAACTATCGTTGTTGTGTGTTTTTGAACAGAAATAGCCATTCGTGATGAACAAGATCTCTTACACTGACCAGCCAAATCCATCCTTCATCTTCACACCAGCTTTAAAAATATTTACAGGTCCTCTTTGTCCTCTTTCACTCCCAGAAGCCACACTTCCTCAATCCAGTAAACTCCAAACGGCACGATTACTTCCACATGTCCACTACGGCCCTGTCTACAGTGTCTGAAACGATCCAGTTGCCTCTGTCTGCACACACACACACACACACACAAACACACATACACCCCTCTGGCACGGCCTGACAGGACGTTCAAACGGCGAAGGGCCGGCGCGAGTCTGATCCGTGTGAGGTCATCACGGGAGCGAGGTAGCACTTGAGGCAGTTTCAGAGCGAGTGTGGTGATCGGATCTCGGCATTCCTCATGCCCCAGGAGCACTCCAGCTGGGGTGGGACACAATGGAAGTGGAAGGGGGCGTATTTCTATGCTAATTTGTGCTGGTGCTGAGGTGCTCTGTGTAATCAGACCCTGTTCAACAGAGGGACAACAAAAGAGCCCTTCTAGAGGCAGCAGAACAAATAGTAAAAAAGGAGGGAGACCAACGGAAAAAGACCGCCTGCCACCTGACCGCGGCCCCCCCGGGAACAGCGTGCTTGAGCTGCCAGAGTACAAACTCCAGGAACTCACAATCCTGTTCCGTTCGGGAATCACTGAACACATTGCGACACCTGTTAATAATCCCTGCAATTTTAAAGTTGGCATGAAATGAAAAATCACTATTTTCTAAATGCATAGAGATTATTGTGAAAATTCATTTGTGTATATGTTACATTTTTAATTGTATTTGTTTTAACCTCAGAATGTAGAAGTCGTCATAACTGGACATTCCAGAGAAAATGACTGACTTCTCTCTGATTACGTATGCAAGATCAATCTCCAATCAGTTCACGCTCATGTTCATCTTGCCTCCACTTTTGAGTGCCATGCCCACACCTGAAAATCCAATCAACAACTGATAAATAGAACCAAGTCCCCACCCTACAATTTTCATCCTTCTATAATACATTACATTTGGATGTACTTCAAAATATGTAAAACCTTACTACTTTTGTTCCACTGCAAATTTAAACATGTTAACGTACACAAATTTTAGAGATTTGCAACTCATCAGCAACTCATCTGATCTAGTTTTAACCCATTTTATCATGTTATTTTAACACCCTCCAAGGTTGCATGCAAAAACCAACGACCATGACCAGGGTAGTCTGATTCACAAAAAAAATCTGAGAAAAAGACTAAAACAATTAGGTGAATCCAGAATACAGTAAGAACGCAAGGCACACAGTTTCACGTTAAGCATATTCCCATAGAAAAGTGATTGAAATAGTGAGCAGGTGCTGCATATGGATCAAAACTTGCAGTTTGTTCAGACATCGTTATCGTTCTTCTTTTGAGATGTGATCTAAATACTCGTGGCTTGAAACACCTGGGAAATTGTGCTGCAGTTCTATAGATGCTAGAAAACTATGAATTGTGACATATCAGAGTGAAAAGAATGCTAAAGCTTCTCAAACACCTTGATTCAAGATTATGAAAAAAAATTGTGCATGGAATTTTTTTTTTAGCTCATGCTCAATAAGATCAAGAAAATGTGTATTAACAAATTAAATATGTTATATTTTGATTTTCTGTTGATAGATAAAAGCATGGCTTTAAATGTAAGATACTGGTGCTGTTTGCCTGGGATCTGAGTTATTAGTACTGCACCTCACGCCCGAATAAACAGAGCTGAGCTCTTTCACACTGCCAGAGAGAGAGAGCCAGAGAATCAGATGGAAAAAGCGAGCAGCGTCAGCAATGGCAAAAGGTTTTATGCCAAACAGACGTTTGCATTCAGTTGCCAACTAGCGTTGTGAGCAGAATTGATTCATCATTTTTTTTTTAGTCATCCAACTAAAAGATAATCTAAAGAATGCACCATCATACAGGAAATAAATGACAGAATGTTGAGATTATATTCATGTGACCATGTGTATTCTGGGCACAGGGGTGTAATATGTAAATAAGAAGCCATGTGAGTTATGTCAGTTATGCCTCGGGAGTATGCAGGAATATCAGTTTACAGTAATTAAACACCATGTTCCAGTCTCTATAACACACACACACACACACACACACACACACACACACACACACACACACACACACACACACACACACACACGCACACACACTGGTTTAATGAAGGCTGTATTCTAGTTACACATAAACTATATTCACCACATGCCAGAACTGTTGAAGGTTTCAGACAGCGTGTTACGCACAGCTATAAACAACGTAATGTGACCAAAATATCATCGAGACTAGAAGGTGGATTCTTTCGATTTGGCCAAGTAAGAAACTGTATAGCAATGCCCTAGCAACCACATAGCAACACCCTAGCACCCTTTCCTTGATATGCATTTTATCAAGTATTAAATGCATTCATAACCATCACGCTACAGTATGAAATAAACAGATACACAAAATTGTCATTCATGGCACTGACTTTAAAACTTCTATTCAATCCTTCTAGCTTACACTGAAGCTCTGTGGGTTCTGACTGCAAAACAGAATCAAACTGAGCCAAAGAAACGTCTGTCGAAATATCTAACAGCCAAGACTTCTGAAGAAAACTATCCTTCACATAGAGGCTGGATTTACAAAGAGAGTATGTGTGAAATTGTAATTACACATACAGTTGTTAATAGAATAGCAAACCCCAGATTTAATATATGCAAGCCAACAGAGATTTGCATATTGAAGAATTTCATTTTCATAAAGAGTAGCCTAGCAACTAATACAAAGCCAGCAAGAGATAGCCATGTTGTGAAAAGAATCTATAACAGAAAAAAAGACTGAATAAGAAGATCTGGTTAGTTGGAAAAGGTGAAAAAAAAGAAAGAAACAAGCAGGTGCTATAAGAACAAACCACACAAAATAAGAGATACCTTCATCAACATCTGAAATATAGTCCTCATTGAGTATTTCAGGCACATTGGCTCTACGAACTGTGTAATTTAAATGAAAAATGTTAGAAATAATATGTAAATGAACAAAAATAAACTTAAATTGAGACAAAAATAGACCAGAGTCATATGAAAGCTTGTTTACCTTCATCATCTGACATGTCCAAAACCTCATTCATTGTTTCTGGAACATTCAATTTATGTTTCTCCGTCACCGTCTGCAAAAACCCGGAAATAAGTGATTAGTTGATGTGGCTTCATTTTGCTTTGCATCAAATATAATCTTATATTATTATCATGTAGCATTGTTTTTCCCTGCTATCTGTGACTCTATCAGAACGGACCTGTTACCAACTTTTGTGTTGCGATCCGCTGTCTGAGAAGCACTATATTAAAGCACAATAACACCTGGTGTATGGTATTCTGTGGAATAGAATGTGTTGTGACACAAAGTCCCTCACCACAGTGTGCGTCTCCTCTGTCACGACTTTGAGCGTGTCAACCACAGAGATGTAACCCAGGCGCCTGGCAATGGCCAAGGCAGTGTTTCCATTCTGTAGGTTAAGGGGAAAAAGAACAATATTAATGAAATAATGAATTAATTAATTAATTAATAAATAAATGTTTTAGAATATTAAGTAGTTATTATATGCAATTTATTACATACACAATTTTATATAATATAATATAATATAATATACATACAATTCTGAAAGAAATGAAGGCTAAATCACAGGGACATGTTCAAAATGAAGATAAAAATGAATTACCTAGATTTTTATATTTGCTTCAGTAAAAATAATGCATGCCTATGCAAGATTGAAATTCCCAGAAAATTCCTGCCTGCTATTTCAATGCAAGCCTAAAAAAGTCTGAATGCTCAGAAAAGTAACAGCAAACTTCTTCTTAACATGACTTGTGCAGCTTGTTTGGAAGAGCTGTTGTGACACACTCACCACTGTCAGCTCATTAGGAGAGGCTCCGTGCTGCAGCAGAAGGTTAATGATGTGTGTGTGACCCTGCTGAGCTGCCTGATGAAGAGGTGTGTATCCATTCTGAACATGAGAGACAAACCGAGATTAAATCTGTATTTTGGACCACTAGCAATCAGAAAAGACTGTTCTGTAACAAGAAACGGTTAAAGAAATGCAGTTCCTAAGCCTCAAGCATCCTGCAAACTGCATTACCTTAGTTTTGGCATTGACTTTAGCCTGGTTCTTCAGCAGGAAGTGCACCATCTTTATATTGCCATAGTGACAGGCCACATGCAGGGGCGTATATCCCATCTGAACCAGAACACAGAGACACACATTACCCTTAGACTTCTTTTACCAGTCAAGCACATGAATTATGCACACATAACAAGGTCATGAAATATTCAAAGACTGATTTAACATAACACAATCACACCTAACTGTATTAATTGGCTTTTCACACATAAACTTGATAACCCATAGTCATTTTTAGAGATTTAGTCATTGCTTTTGGATAGTTTTTATAATATAATATGAATATAAAAGTTCTAGTTCAAAGTCTCCAGATCATTGTTATGGGATGTTCTGTAAAGCTTTACCTTTTCTGTCCTACAGTAACTAAGAGGGCGGGGCTCAGCAGAAGTGTTAATTCACCACTGAAATGAATTTCTTGCTAAATGCCACACATGAGCATTAATGCACGTGTTCTTTGTCATGCCTCTGCCTCATTCCCTGTGCTCAGTGAGGGAGTGTTTTGTGTGGGTCATTGTGCTGTAGAGTATTGATCTGTGTGCTGCAGTCTGTCACACTCTCTCACCGTCTGAGAGCCAAGCTGAACGACCTTGAGCCAGGGGCGCTCGATGTTTATACATGACTGACCAATGAGGGACTGGCCAGACATAGCGTGTGCAGATGTGTGTGTGTGTGTGTGTGTGTGTGTCACACATCTATCTATCTACCCATCTGCTTGTCTGTCTGTCCGTGTGTGTATTTATTTGATCAAAATCACAGTAAAATTGTGAAATAGTATTACAATTTCAGGTAACAATTTTCTATTTAAATTTATGCCATGGTCTGTCTGAATGCTCGATTCTGATTGGCTGGCAGGTGTTGATTAAATTCGTTGAACTGCACAGGTAGTTCCAGGTCAGTTTAATCACGTTCTATATTAATGCGCTTCCTATAAACATTGGTAACCGTAGTAACATACAGTTACAGTTGAATAGTAATACAGACGAAAATAACCGTCATTTTTATCGTTCCGGTCAAATATTGCAGCGCAAATATTATTAACATCTTTAATATGTGAATGCTGGGAAATGACCATGGCATAAACGGGATAATCATGGCTAGCTGTGCATTAAACGATTTGAATGCACTTCGCGGAGATGCGTCCGCTGCGTGTCGGGTGGTTCTTCGCCTCCACGTCGTGCATTCAAATTGTTTAATGCACAGCTAGCTGTTGATTATTCCTTACGTATTTAAAAATGTAATTGATTTCTGAATTGTCAGCATCAGTACTACAGTCTTCAGTGGAAGCAATCAAAATCAACAAAAGAGCAATGATATGCAAGTGCTATAAGAAGTCTCAGTTAGCTTAACGCAGTACACGTAGCAAGGTTTTTTTTATTTTTGTTATATAATAAATAAAAAGAAAACAGATATAATAGAAAAAGAATAGAGCAAGCTAGTGTTAGAGACCTTTTTGCTTTTGTTAATTGTATAATAAATAAAAAAAAACAAATAGATAAAATACAAAAAGATTAGAGAAGCTAGTTATTTTTATTTTATTTATTTTTTTATTACAATTCAAAAGAACTGCATTCATTCAAACCGTTTTTTTTTTTTTTTTGTATGAGTACAAATGTATTTACTGTAAAGTTTTAATTACTTTAAAAAATTACTGATACCAAACTTTTACACTGTAATATGTGTGTGTGTGTCCTGGTATTCTCTATGTTACTATACTTGTCCCCACAAGTATAGTAACACCAGTAAATATAGAATTTTTTTTTTTTGGTCCCCATGAGGAAACAAGCCTATAAATCATACAAAATTATACATTCTTTTAAATCTAAAAATGCAGGAAGTTTTGTGGGAGAGGTAGGTTTAGGCGTAGGGTGAGGGTAAGGGTGTAAAAAATACAGTCTGTACTAAATGAAAATCATTATGCACATGGAATTTCCCCATAAAATATGGAAACCCAATTTGTGTGTGTGAGGTCATTACCTTAGTCTCTGGGTCGATTGTGGCACCGTGATTAACCAGCACTTCTGAAACATTGACTTTGTCCTCTTGAGCCGCCAAGTGAAGAGGGGTCAGTCCACTCTGACACAGATATTCATTAACCAATTTAGTGACATAAACAAACAGATGTGACACATCACGCATAAATGAAGCATCCATTAATCAGCATAGGTAACACTTAATGACTGAGCTGATTATAGCCATAATTTGACACTGGTGACCTTGAAGTAAACATGAAATGTGACCCTGGACAACAAAACCAGTCTTAAGTCGCTGGGATATATTTATAGCAATAGCCAAAAATACATTGTTTGGATCACAAAAAATTAAAAGTCAAATTTGAGAGCATCATTATTATATTTTTTTTCCTGAATAAGACCAGCAATGTGTATTAAGCAGTAAATATGGTCAGCTTTGATTGGATGTTGGTTTTTGTTTTCAGCACAATGTGAATAATTGTGCTACTACTTTCAATAGCATGTTAAAGTATATGCACAAGTCAAAAGTAAGGGTTTTTAAGGTTGCAAGGACTTCATGGAAATCATTTCCTGTTACATATTTCACTTACCCAAAAGGAAAATGTCACATACAATTAAGAATATTACAATAATGTAGAATATTGTGCAATAGCATTTATCTTTTTCACCTTGTTTCCCAGATTGATGGCAGTTTCACGGGCGAGCAGAAGCGTGACCATGTCAACATTGCCCTCCTGGGCCGCCAGGTGGAGAGGACTGATGCCCTGGCGTGTCGTGGCATTGGTATCAGCTCCATACTCGAGCAGTGTGGTTGCTATCTCCATCTGGTTCTTCTTGGCAGTTATGTGCAGTGGAGTATAGCCATTCTGGGAGGGAAAGCAAGTGAAGGAGATCATAATAAATGAATATCTATGGCTATCCAAATATCAGCGATAACATGCCGGAGCTTGTCCTGGATCGCTATGCACTCCCTGAACACCCCTTAAATTTTTAAACAAATAGTGTAGAGGATTGGAAGATATACATTCAATAAGGACTGAAACATATCAAAATTGATACATTTTTTGCTTGTCCAGTCCTACGCAGCGCTAACTTGCATGCTGCCAAACCACTGTAACCACACTAAAACCTTAGATTTACGACATTTCCAAAACAGAAACATGTTGAAAGCAGCGCTTTGCTTCTAACCTCACAGACTGAGAGTGGAACGATGACTGAAAGGTGGAGAAAAGCAGTCTGAGTGAAGAAAATGATCTCGGTTCTTAACAGCTAGCGAATGCTAAGGTATCAGCCAGTGAGGTCCACGGACGGCGGTCCCATCCAAACCGCAAGTCAGTTAGTGTTCTGCACATGCCAGAACTAACTGTTCTTTGTGGAGGAACAAAGGCAGTATCTGGGTCACTGTATTTGTTTAGGGTTTACATTGAGCTCTTTCAGGGTGGACAAAACAACACAAACGGTTTAAAAGCATGAACACATGGACTCTATTCAAGTTTGTACAAAAAACTGAGGAAAAACATGACAGATACAATTAAACAGGCTTGTAAATTAAGACTAGGAGAGAACTGATTCTGTAAACTTCCAGATCTCTATGCTCAGTTCCAAAACATAGTGAGTGGCCTAGATAGAAGACATCTAAGTAGGAGAACTGGCCCCCCGAATGAGCCTGGTTTCTCCCAAGGTTTTTTCTCCATTCTGTCAGCGATGGAGTTTTGGTTCCTTGCCGCTGTCGCCTGCACAGATACTATTTAAACTGAACTGAGCTGGACTATGACATCACGGAATTCAATAATGAAATTCCTTTAACTGAAAATCGAGTGTTTAATCTTGTCATTTTACATTTTACATTATTGACACACTATTTTCCTATTTTGATATTGGAAAGTTGCTTTGACACAATCTGTATTGTTAAAAGCGCTATATAAATAAAGGTGATTTGGCCAACATGCCAAATGTCAAGAGTGCATTATTGTAGCGCGAAAGCACATAAATATAATGCCCAAGCTCGAATCTCTCCGCTCACACGTGGATTTCCTTTGCTCTAGCACAAAACCAGACGCGCACACTCAGATACACGCTGCTCTCGTTCAGAGACGGTGCGCACACTTAAAACACATCTCTTCTCTCACTCAAAGTGTGCGTGTGCGCTCTCAAACTGTGCCCTGTGCACTTGCAAATCTCTCTATGCTCATGCGCTAGATATGAATTATTTTCGCACCTGAATTAAACGTTGTCAAAAGTTATCAACCAATCAGATTTCAAAGATGGATCTGTAATTTCTTTACAATTTAATACTACTTAGTCTTAATAATCAAATATTAGAAATCAGTCGGGTGCTTGGATGATTTGAAATTAACAGTTTGGTCAAACCTCTCTGAACGATTTATCTAAACACAAACAAAAAAGCATATGATTCTTAAAGTTCTTGTGGTCATATATGTATTGTGTACTTGGAGATATATATATATATATATATATATATATATATATATATATATATATATATATCTTCTGATTTAAGACAGAACTATTTAGATAAGGGTTAGATGCACTATTCCCTAAACCGATACTTAAGATTTGGAGACCAAATTTAACACTATAATGAATTTCTCATATTTGTCATACACTATATTATATTCTATGCGTTTAATGCATTTACAGACAATGTAATTACATGTAACTGTCATATATTCACTGTTTTAGAGGAGAGTGCCATTGAATGTGTAGCTAATATGAAGTGGGGTTTCATGAAAAAAAAAAAAAAATCTAACTAAAATCAGAACTGAAAACAAACACTAGCTTAAGAAAAAAAAACTCTGAATAAATGTCCAAACAGCGATGCTATCAGAACATTTATTGTGAACATATCTTCGCATCATTTACATCTGTTTTTGCAGTTGATGTTGATTTGATTAGAATTGTTACTTATTGGCATCATACCAACTGAAAATTTGTTGCAATGATTTTAAATTCAGTCGAGGTATCTGACATATGTCATAACACTGATCTTTTATATGAAGTCTTTAGTCTTTATATTTGGTCTCCAAATAAGTATCGGTTTACGGAATAGTGCATCTGACCCTTGTCTAAGTTCTGTCTTAAATCAGAAGATTCAATATCATATCTCAATCTCAATCCAACAATACATATATGACCACAAGAACTTTAAGAATCATATGCTTTTTTGTTTGTGTTTAGATAAATTGTTCAGAGAGGTTTGACCAAACTGTTAAACTAGGTTATTTTCAAATCATCCAAGCACCCAATTGATTTCTAATATTTGATTATTATGACTAAGTAGTATTAAATTGTAAAGAAATTACAGATCCATCTTTGAAATCTGATTGGTTGATAACTTTTGTCAACATTTAATTCAGGTACAAAAAGAATTAATATCTAGCTCATGAGCACAGAGAGATGTGCGAGTGCACAGGGAACAGTTTGCGTGAGAGGAGAGACATGTTTTAAGTGTGCGCACCGTCTCTGGGCGAGAGCAGCGTACTGAGTGCGCGCGTCCGGTTTTGTGCAAGAGCAAAGGAAATCCGCGTGCGAGCGGAGAGATTCGTGCACATGCATTATATTTATGTGCTTTCGCACTACAATAATGTGCTCTCGACATTTGGCAGTAAAATAACACCATAGACTTGACTTGACATCATATTGACATCATAGGCCTATTCGTGACACAAATGCTGTTTAAAAAAATGATCATGCTGCATCTAAAGAAACTTCTTTTGGACACATTCTGAGAAAAATTAATCACATACACAGTATAATTCACAGAAAATCAATTCCAGAATGCACTGCACAAGCTCAGTGAAAAACAAAAACAAAAAACAAATCCAAGATTGACTAAAGAGAGACATACTGGATAATTAGTTCAATACTGACAAATATTGATAAAAAAGTAGGACAATTTACACAGCATTTCTTGGGTCTCTTACCACTGTAACATCATTAGCTTAGCCACATGCTAACATCAGTCCCTACTGTCTCTTGTACAGTGTAATATTTTTCAAAACACAAGTTATTGCCTATGTTAATGTTCCAATTTATTTAGGATGCTTCCTTAGGAGGCATAGTTGCCTATGTAGGCAGTAAATAATGAGGCTTTAGAACAAAGCCTACATTAAATTTTTATTATAGATGAATCCAGACCATGTTTTTCCCATTGATGGTGTTTTCAATGCAACCAGCTGGAACTTGATAAAAAGCATTTATTCATGTTTTTTTATTTATTTTTATTTTTAGTTTGCAGTCATTTCCTGCACATATTACGGAACTGACTGGCAGATCAGAGAGAAATCATGACAAACCCCAGAAGCACGGGTGGGCGGAAACAGGACTGATAATTATTAAAAGGCATAATTCACCCAAAAAAGTTCTTTAACCATTTATTCATTCCTCATGTCATTCCAAACTTGCATGACTTTCTGTTTATTGTGGTGCACAAATTAAAGCAGTTATTTTGAAAAATGCTAATGCTGCTCTTTTCCATGACCGATGACTTTCATTTTCCAAAATGTTCTGCTGTAGAAATAAAGTCAAGCAGGTTTAAACTAATTTGAAGGTAAGTATATAATGACAGAACTTAAGATATTTGGGCGATCTATCCCTTTAAATGAATATCTAAAAACAAAAATTTCCTGAAAATTTACCATCCAGATGTAAATGAATTTGTTGCTTCAACTACAACAACCAAGTACATAAGTTTTCAAGAGCTTTCTTTTTCAAAGCAATAAAATGTGCATAAGCTTACCATCCTCTGTGGTTACAGTGGGTGGACTAGAAGTGAAATGACGAAAATGATCAAGAATGTGGGGTGGAGGTGGTTTTGTGTGAGCATGTGTGCAGCCGTTTGGTTTGCAGCCATGTTTCTTCATCATTTGTGTGTGTGTGTGTATGGTTGCTTTTGGATGAGATTTGTGTGTACTAGTTGAGAAACCGTGGTTTGTAAGGGTTTCCTGATACCTTCGCTGCAGCGTGCGGAGACGCTCCTTGGTCCAACAGAAGGAGGGCCACTTTCTGGTTATCGTAGTGTGCAGCAACATGCAGTGGTGTTAGTCCACTCTAAAAACACATACATACACACATAGATATACAGCTATTATTGGCCAAGAGCGCAAAGGTGGGGTGTGTGAAACAGGTGCCATCATAAATCAATCAGCTTTTACATTTGGACATTGCATGAGAGTAAATTTAGCCAGAACGCATTAGTGAATGAAACCTCTGGAACTGGAAAATAATAGTATGTATCCTGATAGCATACAAATGGCTCTTCTCGTCTGGATGACGTCATTTTTAAAGCATTCACTAGCTGTCTGCAGTTAGAAAGACATTCAGTGGATGGTTTTACAACATTTGATAATAATAATAATAATAATAAGAAATAAATAATAAATAAATTAAATTTTATGGATTTGCAGATGATCTCTGCAATTTTTTTTTTTGTAACATTTTACATTGCAGTGACTACATTTTTAATGATAATAGGAATGTGTATTTGTAAGCAGTTCTACAAAATATTAACAATAAGCACATGATTTTGTTTCTATGTATTAAAGACCCTATGGAATTAATGTTTTAAATGCATATAACTGCTTTTAATTTCTTGAGGTTTTAATGGTTCTGTCACGCTTAATTATGCGTTTCATTCACTTCCATTCATACACATGAAAATGCATGAGACTTGGAATGAGAGTTTACTTTAAGTGTGAACTATATGATACCAACATTCATTAATGAGTATACATCTGTCTGTATGTCAGATTGAAGATTAGCCAGCATAAGCATGCTTCTTTGATGTTTCTTCTTTGTGTTAAATTTAATTGGTTGGGAAACAGATGTAACCATTTTTAGGCATTACACAAAGAATTCTGATTAAATGTCCAATGCCCATGTCTCATCCAAAATCCAAAAGAAAAATGAATGCTTCATTTCTTACCGTGGTCATGTTACCATACCAGAAACTGAAGATCGGCCATGATGATATAGACTCATACTACAAATCTTGTACATTTTATGTTGTGATCATCAACCTATAACCATTAGTGCAAAATAGACACTTTTACCTTTCCAGCTGCATCAGGTGGTGCTCGCTTCTGTAGCAGTAATTTAGCAACTTCAATCTTCCCGTATTTGGCTGCAACATGCAGGGGAGTGAATCCTTTCTGCAAAGACAAACATTACATACTTAGAAATAAAGAAAAAAAAGAATTTAAAAAATAATAATAACCAACAGAAGGGGGAAAAAAGAAGTTTACCCACTAGAATATTCAAAGACAAGTCATCCGTTGTGACATGCAAAACTCATTTTGGGTGGGGTTAAAAAATTGTAACTGACATTGGGAAAAAAAAACTGATCTGTGTTGCACAAGTTTCCTACTGTTAAGTAATACTAAAGAATAAGTTTTGTTTTACACAAGACAGGCCATTTGAACACAGCAGTGGCCTGCTGTTCTGATCAGACAAAGTTGATCTATTAAATGCATTATATATATACAGTATTTAATGTCAATATATGTCTGTATATATAGAGTCAAAGCATGCGATTAATCAAAAAATGTTAACGCGTTAATATTTTTTTTAATGCAAATTAATCGTTTGATAAGGTTTGACCCCAACTTCTTCCCGTCATGGCAGCACGGAAGGTTATGTATCATTGTGTGATGAGGGTACAGCGAACAGTGTTGCCAGGGTAGCGGCACATGTGGGCTATTTTGAAAATACAGTCGCAGGAAAAATTACAGAGCCGTGGGTTGCGTTTTTTTGGGCTACTTTTATAATGTACCACGGCCGCCCAAGGTGTATATAGACAAACAAAAATGAAAATAGATCCTTTTACTAGTGTGTATTATAGTTGGAATGTATCCCTGGGAACTTAAGAACGGAGGGGCGGTTGTAACATCACAAACAACTTGAGTTTCACTCAGAGCATACATGTTAAGGCTTTTACACAGCAGAAATAAACATGACAACAGCCACTATATATTATATATAAGATTATATATATTATATATAAGATAATAAACACACGATTACGATAGGATATTTGTATGTGATTTTCTGGAGAGGAATGTGTACATCTGAAATGTTAATTTGTGCAGCGATATAAAAGCATATTTTAACAACAGTAAACGACCAAATTCCACATGTGACCACAAAAGTATGTTATTACAAACACTCAATGGTGGTTTGAAGTGAGTTCTGAGTAAAAGTGTACTATTAATCTCATAAATTGTCTTATGAAGCATGATGCTAATGTTAGCTCTAATGCAGCTGCAGAACAGGTCCAATTCTTCTTCATAATGCATTTTGTCATAATACTTCACATAAGGTCGCAAGAAAATGTTTTGTTGTATTTATTTGGAAATACTTTTGATAATAGTTGGGTAAATGTATACTGGGATTGAAGCGATGTGGCTTGGTTCTGTTTCCTTAAACTAGTTTGTCATGCATTTCTCAATTTCAACACATTTACAGGTAAATCCTAGTATTTTAAATTTGTGTTTAATCATGACTAAATCACAGTCCATGACGGTGATTAATGCGATAAATTTTTTTAATCTATTGACGGCACTAATATATATATATATATATATATGACTACTATTATTAGCTGACATGAAAATATAGCCAAATATAATATAATTTATTATTTATTTCAGATTTTGATACGAAATGTGACCAGTTTTGATGAGATTTACTCAAAATTATGGATCCAAAACAAAAACAGATTGTTTATAACCGCCTTTTTTCATAATCACTGATCGAAATTTAGTGTAAATTCAATCTTCAGGTTTTTATATTGCATTTATGAAACTGGGAAATGTTGAAGTTTAGCTGATCTGGAGAATACCATATGCCTTTCTAACCTGAACAATTATTACATACACAGAACAAACATATCCAGTGACAGCGGTGTTATCAGAGGGCAACTCTGCTCTGCGGTGAATGGAGTCGTGGAAAACACCATCAATTCATTGTCCTTCCTCAGCACATTCCCACACTGTAACACTTGGCAGCCTCTCAGTGATGGTTGTCTCGTATTTTATATCCATCTCAATCACACAGCAGGACACTGGGGGAATCTTTTATTACTACAGCTAGAAAATAGCTGCTGAGCGTCACTGTGGTCAAGGCTGAGTTTTATTGGATGAAAAAAAAGGTAATTGCTGCAATATACAAATTTAGATGTATAGTCTCTTCTAAAGATTCATGGTTTCCAGTTTCCAGTTCTTTCTTTCTTTCTTTCTTTCTTTCAATATGATGCATATTTTCAAAAGACATCACAATAAACATTAAAGTCTTTCTTTTTGTTTGTGTGTGTGCGTCTATGTGTGTGTGTGTGTGTGTGTGTGTGTGTGTGTGTGTACCTGTTTTAATTGGCTCATGGGGACTCGTGTCACGGTGGGGACCTAAATTGAGGTCCACATGGGTAAACAAGCTAATAAATCACACAGAATGAAGCTTTTTGAAAATCTAAAAATGCAGAAAGTTTCCTGTAAGGGGTAGGTTTAGGTGTAGGGCAATAGAATATACGGTCTGTACAGTAGAAAAACCATTACGCCTATAGAGAGTGCCCACAAGGATAGCAAACTAGGCGTGTGTGTGTGTGTGTGTGTGTGTGTGTGTTTGAGAAATTAAGTATTTTTCATTACTATCGATCAAAATTTAAGGTTTGAACCAAACCATGAATGTAATTTGAGAAAACAAATAAATTTGACTAACAAATTCCAGTATTTTATAAATTCAAAGTATCACTTTTTCATTGTAATGTCTCCTGGCTATTTACAAAATAAACCTCCTGTTTCAATAGGAAATACAGTATATCAACACAAAAAAGGGAACTGCACTTGCCAAGCCATTACATAAGGTCTTTAATGTAAAGCTTATTTCCTGTTTTAACTAGAGAGAAGAGATGTCTTGTTATCTATGTAATCTGACAGATGTTTCAAACTATGTTTCAGTTTGAGTGTAGGCGAGTAGCGATCTGGTCCACGGACCTTTATTCACTGGGAAATGTGGAAATGAAAGCCCTGTGCTCAATAACATAATGAAAACGAACATCAAAATTTAATACATCCCACATGCAGCAACTCCAAATGATCCTAAACATCATCAGATGTTCCTTAATAATGGACATGATGTCAACATCATGCTGTTCCATGAAAGCATTTTGCAATATATTCCATCTAATGGAAATATAACAGCATACTGCTAGCAAAATCCTCCGTCAGCATGGCAGGTTGGTGAGCTATCGTGATGGATGAGATGACCTTTCTTTATTGTGCAAGAGTTGCAAACCCATCACTGATTTTGATTTGGTCAGCTTAAATGTTCAAGGTGGAGATGTAAAGCATTTCATACAGAAAACATTTAGTAAACACTGATTTAAGTTTAAGCTGTGATTTAACACTGCTGTGTGATAAATGCTAATACTAAATGTGTCAGGATGCATGATTTATTCCAGTGATGAACTGCTGTGTATTAGTGTTGGGATATCTATCTAGCAATCCGAAGAAGTTTCATGGTGAGCTAGAAGTGTTCACAAATCATTTCACACACTGCATTAGTTTCCATTAGTTGTTCGCACTGACAGCAATTTATTAATTTCTGCAAGAAAGCAGATTACTTGACAAAATAAAACAACATTTTTTTTTTACCATTTCATACCATTACCAATCAGCCCACACGCAATGTTAAAGCATCCAGTGGTGTAGATTTAAAATGCTTATTGTTATGTTTGTATATTCACTGTAATGTATGTAATGTTAACTTTAATATACATTTCTTATTAAACAGGTAAATGAATGCATACAATTTAACAATCTAATCTTTTAAAATGTAATCAATTGAAATGTGCACAATTTCTTTCACTTCTTGGCAAACAAAGTGCTGCACAACAGAGGTTCACTGTTTAAATTAAAACATGGATACTGCTTACTGTAGTGATAGTGTGTAATATTATTGTTATTAAGTACATTCTACTGTACAATAGGAATAGTCTTCAAGTTTAAAAAAATAAATAAAAAAATTGGCAGGCTGTAGCGAAGACCTTTGAGTTTCTTAGTATATCTGACAATAGTTTTATAAAAATGAATTAGGGAAGTGCTTCTCTAGCACCATATATATATATATATATATATATATATACACTCTATATTCAGTATATATATATATATATATATATATATATATATATATATATATATATATACAGTATGTATATATATATACAGTGCCCTCCATAAGTATTGGAACAGTGAAGACAAAATTGCTCTGTTGGCTGTGGAGTCAAGACATATGCAAATATGATTAAAAGATGAATATGAGACAAAACTACAGAATGTCACATTTTATTACTGGGTGATTCAACACATAGATGTTTTACCAGCTAAGAAGTTCAGCACTTTTAGAAGTTCATCCCACTATCTGATGTGAGCATCAGTGTTGGGCACGTTACTTTAAAAAAGTTACAAATAGTAACTGAGTTACATCATTATAAAAGTAATTAATTACCAGGGAAAGTAACTATTGCGTTACTTAAAAAAAAAAAAAATTGGAATAAATTATTATTATAAAACATTGTACACTAATCTATTTTAATATTTCTGTGGGACAATGTGAGAGACACCTATCAAATTCAATATATTATTGTAAATATTATCATCCAATTATATATATATATATATATATATATATATATATATAAAGCTTATGTTTGTAAAACGGCACAGTTTTTAAAAAAATATCTGACACTTAGCATCAGCCAGTTAAGCATTATAATCTGATATTATGATAATTTAGCATTATATGATGATAGAACTTTAGTAATTAGAGGAAGTCAGTTAGAGCTCGAGCAAAAACAAAGGGCATGGAGAAATCAAGAGTTTGGAAACCACCAGCAACCAACAACGACCTGATCGGCTGAGAAAACAACAGTAGTTGATGACAGACAAATCATAAAAGCTGTGAAAATGAACCCTAAAAGACGTGTCTGTAAAATCACCAACAACTTCCAGAAAGCTGGGGTGATGCTCTGACAATCTACTGTCCTCAGGAGACTTTGACACAGAATTACAGATGCTACACAGCAAGATACAAACCTCTGACCAGCTCCAAAAACAGAAAGGCAAGATTAGAGTTTGCAAAAAAGCACAAAGGTGAGTCAGAAGAGTTTTGGAACTGTGTTTATGGACCGATGAGACAAAGATAAACCTTTATCTAAGTGATGGGAAAGCAAAAATGTGGAGAAAAAAACAGAACTGCAAATGGCAGGCCCTCTCAACTTTACTGATGACTTAATGTATGATGACAGTAGCAGAATGAATTTGGAAGGCCAGTTTAGTCAAGGAGTTTATCAGGGCAATACAATGTAAAGTCTTAAATTGCCCAAATCAATCTTTAGATTTAAATCCGATTGAACATGAATTTCACCAGAAGAAGAGGAGACTAAAGGCAGAAACTCCCCAAAACAAGCAACAATTGGAATTGGCTGCATTAAAGGCTGGGAAAAGCATTTCAAAGGATGAGACCAAGAGTCTGGTCATGTCTATGGGTAACAGACTCACTGCTGTCATAGTGCGCAAGGGATCTGCAACTAAATAATAGCTTTTAATCTTTTACATCTGGATGAACTCTAAAAGTGTTGTCCTTTTTATTTGGCAAAACGTGTATGTGTTGAAACAGCTAGTTTTGCCTCATTTTCATCTATTCATCATATTTGTAAATGTCTTGACTCCACAGCCAACAGAGCAATTTTGTCTTCACTGTTCCAATACTTTTGGAAGGCACTGTGTGTGTGTGTGTGTGTGTGTGTGTGTGTGTATATATATATATATATATATATATATACACACAGTATATACTGTATATATGTGTAATGTGTTCTACATTGCAGAAATAATAGGTTCCTAACTCTAATGTAGCACATTTAGTTTTCAGTTATGACAATTCAAATATAATTTCTTGGTAGTTCTTTGGGTTGGGCTTGTTCATTGTAAAGTAATGGGCAAGACACACATCTGCATAGTGATTAGTTTTACAGAATAATCAATTTAATCATTTGAAACAGCTTCCTGTCTGAGTGATACAACAAAACACTTTGTCAGCAGAACGCAGCTCACATGTTCAATTTATTTATAATTGAATTCATTTACTGATTTTTTTACAAACACAACTGCAGCTTGATGTGGGAGGGGGCTGTTCACTCCATTAAACCACATAAAAAGAAATCAACATCCCATCACAAGGGATGTCACAGACAAAGCAAAATGGTGGAGATCTTGTGGAATGGATGCAATCAAACAATCTTGTTTAAAAACGACGAGTGGAACGGGAGCATAGAAAATAGCGGCAGGACTCACTAAACAGCACAAAGTGGATCAGTTTAATAGTGCGTTCAAAGTACAATCTATTTTGATTCATTGAAACCACATCAGCGTTAGCCTATCTGAAATAAAATATATTTCTGAAACAAAATATACCACAGAAACATGATGCATTGTAACACTAGGACCAAGGGATCGTTAAAATTGGCGAATGCTATTTTCTTTCCTGTGTTGTATGTATTTCCTGAAACAGTGTTAAATGGTAAAGAAAGTTGAAATTGGACATATTAACGGGCTCATCCTTTTTTTTTAACCACAAAAAAAAAATACTTAAAAAAATAAATAAATAAAGATACAAATAAATAAATAAATAAATAAATAACAAGTTATATTACAAGTAAACATTATATTACAAACATTAAATATTACAACTAAAATGTTTTGGGATCATTTTGTTTGTGAGAGACTAGTAAGATCACATTTTTACAGCATAGACTGTGCAGACTGCATAATTTCTGGGCGGTCAAAGAGGGAGGATGAATCTTTCAGGCAAAATCAAATCAATCAATATTTCTTAGATTTAGCACCTTCAGTGGATAAAAAGTGCCATTGGATGCTTTTCACTGTATGCTCATCATTTTGCACACAATTTACTCTAGTGCGACAGTTGGACTCATCTCATCAAGGTGTTAGGTCTTTTATATTTCATTTGTACTGTATTGCAAACTGAGCAAAGACTGAGCATTGTTGTTAAACCCTTAGATCTTTGAAAATATGTATTATTTGTCAACTTTAATTTCCATTTTTGGACAGTACACTCTCAGAAAAAAAGATACAATAGTTGTCACTGGTTGTACTTTTCACAAGATAGACCTTTTTACCTTATTTACCCATAAAGGGTACATATAAATGGTACATCCCAGTGACAGCTTCTGTACCTTTTTTGCTGAGAGTGTAGTCTATATAGTAAATATAAACAAAAGTATAAAGAGGTTAAAAATAGCCTAGTTGGCAGCCAAATCTTCTCTGATTATCTGACCACAAGCTACAAACAACAAGTTTTATGAATTGCCCAGCTTTGTTGGTGTGACTGACCTTGGTAGTGATGCCAAGAGATGCTCCGTTGTCCAGCAGGATGGATGCCACATCTTTGTGGCCATCGCGGGCGGCCAGGTGGAGCGGCGTGTATCCAGATGTGGTGGTGGCGTCAGGTGAAGCCCCATGTTGCAGTAGTTGCTGGACTATATCTGGTTTTCCCAGACGACTGGATATATGCAGTGGGGTCTGATCGTCCTACACACACACACACACACACACATATATATATATATATATATAAGACGTGTTAGTCTAGTTAGTGTTTTCTTTGAAGAGGTTATAAGATGCTAGACCTTTTTAGTATTTCCTTGCAGGACTGCAGAACTCAATTCAATGAGGCAACGCTAAAGAAGATCAGGGCACTTTTGACAGTCTTTGTGTCAGCGCAAACAAACAAGCAACTGTTTCCTATTAGTAGAGATTGACTGCATTACATTACATTTAGTCATTTAGCAGACGCTTTTATCCAAAGCGACTTACAAATGACGACAACAGAAGCAATCAAAACCAACAAAAGAGCAAAAATATGCAAGTGCTATGACAAGTCTCGGTTAGCCTAATTCAGTACACGTAGCAAGGTTTATATATATATATAAAATGTTACACTCCACTTTTAACAATACAGTAGTTTCATTTCAATATACACTATATTGCCAAAAGTATTGGGTCACCCCCTTCTAATGAACAGGTTTGACTACTTTAGTAATTTCCATGAGTACAAATCTTAATGTTTAAGCATATAATGATATTCTAGGGAATTGTGTGCTTCTAATTTTAAAGTAACAGTTTGGACAGGACCCTTTTCTATTCCCTAGAATATCATTATATGCTTAACACTAGCATTACACAGTCATTTTAGACACTTCCAAAACTGTTGCAACAGAGATGGAAATGCAATTTTTAAATACATGAATTATGTTTCCATCTTTGTTGCCACAGTTTTGGAAGTGCCTTTTTGTGTTCTAAGTAAGGGGGTGTCCCAATACGTTTGTCCATACAGTGTATGAATAAGTGCTTGGTAAAGAGTTTTTGGCTCAAGATCTGCATTTAAAGTCACACCAGAGGTGTTCAGCTTGGATCAGGATTTGGCTTTCTGCAGACCAGTCAAGTTCTTCTACACTGACTGAATCAATCATTTCTTTTTGAACCTTGCCTTATACACAGAGGCATTGTCATGTTAGAATAGAAAAGGGTCCTGTCCAAACTGTTGCTTTAAAGTTAAAAGCACACAATTCCCTAGAATATCATTATATGCTTAAACATTAAGATTTGAACTCATGGAAATGACTAAAGTAGTCAAACCTGTTCATTAGAAGGGGGTGACCCAATACTTTTGGCAATATAGTGTAAGTCTCAGGTGTTCCCAGAATCTGTCTGTGAAGTTTCAGCTTAAAATACCCCACACATCATTTATTATATCATTTTGAAAATACCTATTTTTAGTGCCTATTTTTAAAGAGACTTGCACGAAAACAGTGTGTTTCTGCTATTCTTAGAAAGATGAAAAACTGCTTTAGATTTGATTTTCTAAGAAAAGCAGAAACACACTGTTTTCGTGCAAGTCTCTTTAAATGCAAAAAAACATCTGCTTGGTTTTGATTATCATGTCTTTCACACAGAAATCATGCGTTTTAAAGCCATATCAGTTTACAATTCTGATATACGGTTTTCTGAGTGCACATATCCGAAGCACACATCACAAGCGTCTTGTCACACAGCATGTGAGTACTAAACAAAGTTCTCTTTCATGTCTTATTGTGCTTAGACTGTAAAATACACACAAGTTTATGTTAAAACACAAACTTAAGTTACAAAAGTTGGTTATGTCTGTGAAGGTAAATAACCGGAAAAAAATAACGTTTACATTAGATCTGTGTATTAAGTGACAGCAGTGTAATATACAGTACCTATACTGCTGTCTACGCTGACAATATGATCCAAACAATAAAATAAAAACAGAAAATCACTCACTGCTCTTGAATGAATCATTTCTGTAGCTACAATAAGAAGACATTTCTCTCTTGAATGCTGCTTTTAAATGACTGTGAAGATAAACATGGTGGATTGTGTGTTTACGGCTCACTCAGGGAGGGTTTTCTGCTATCACGGCAGTGTCTGTCAACAGTTGTGGGCTGGGCTTGTAAAATGTGGTGTCACATTTTGTGGATTCTGCGAATTTCTTGTTCTGAGACACTGCTTATGATTTATGAAGATTTTTAAAAAGAAGAAGCGGCTTGATTTTGATCATTATAGGGTGGCTGTGTACACACATTTATATTCAAAAAACACGTAAAAGTGAATTTTTCATAATAGGTGCCCTTTAACACGAAGGGTTATGGCTTCATTCAAATCACTCTCTTTGCAACCACCAATAAAGCAGCACGTACTTAGATTCATATCTCTCACTCACCTTGGCTTTAGCGTCCACATCTGCTCCATTCGCCACCAGGAATTTCACCACGTTTGCCTGTCCTGCCCTGGCAGCCATATGAAGCGCCGTCTCTCCCCTCTAAAACACACACAGAGGAAGCTTCTGGAAAAAAGGTACTACTGTTTGGACAGTAAGCCTTTGTGTGTGCAGAGCTCTTTCATCAGTCTCGGCCCCTCTGCCCAAACCGTCTTTCTTTCTTTGTTTTGACACTCAATAGGCTGCACCCCAACAAACCCAACAAAGCTTAAAGCATGTTTCTACGGTAACAGTGGCTCGCTGTTGGCCCACCGTCTGTCTGATGGGGAACAGTCGAGCATGATTACAGTCTGACTGTACTCTAATTACAGTAGACTATGGAGCTCCAATCTGCGGTCAGACGTATGTTTAAGCACATGGACGGAGACTGTTATTACCCTAAAAGGCTTTATGAAACGGGAGACCAAACCAATGTGGCAAGCAATGACACGTTCCAGAGAGGAACAAGGCTAAACTCTGGGGCTTCACTAAAATGTTTTGTTTTTTTTCATTATCAAAAGGAAATGGTTTGTTTGGTGCCGGTGGGCTTGGGGACGGCTGTACTCACCACATTCATCGTGTTAGGAGACGCTCCGTGATTTGTCAACTGAGTCACAATGTTTTCATGGCCCATAAAAGCGGCCACATGAATCGGCGTGAGTCCAGACTGCCAGAGACACAGAAATATGCAGCTTTGAAGCACTGGGAACTGCATGCTAAAGCAAATATTACCTCATTTCAAAATGCACATGTTGTTTTTCAAAACAACAGCATATCTGATTGAAACACTTTACGTCTAACTCTATTGTGAAATGCTTCATTGCTATGTATGAAAACTAAGTAGCAGTTTTGATATGTAAAGTCACATTGCAAAATATAAATTGACCGGCAAACATAAATTCATAAATTCAATTACATAATATAAAGTTGGCAGATATCAGCCACCCAGTGGCAATTGTGAGGTATAATGTTGCACAAAAAAAACACAAAAAACAAAAAAAAAACTTTTTTGAGACAAAAACAGTCTTTGCAATCTCATTTAACAGCACAATATTTCCATTTGGGGCAGAGAAGCAATCGGAAAGTAGGAGGGACACTTTATAAACCTTATCAACTTTGCTCATGAATATTAATTAGCTGACATAACATTCATATTTGGCTGATTGGTAAAATGCAGGTAAATGGGCAAAAGCTTGCTTGTTCTGAAAATATAGCCAGCTGGTCTTAAAGTCATAGTTCTTTAAATCATATACAAGCCAAATAAAACCCTAAATAAATAATTATGTGGAGACAAATGCCCCTCCATTTATAATGGTTGCTACATCTAGTTTTCACACACACAACCAACATTTCTTACAAAAACATAAGCAAAGTTTCTTGCATTCAGAGTTATTAAACTGTAGAGACCAAGGTGCATGGTAAAGCAAGCTCTGCCCAAAAGTACGTAGATATTAGGGAAAAATCTTGCTCTCTCACCTCAGTCACAGCCTGAATGGACGCTCCGTGTTTCAGCAGCAGCTCCATCACTTTAATCCTGTTCTTCTTGCAAGCGATGTGAAGTGGTGTAAAACCATTCTACAGAGAGAGAAAAAGAGATTCTGGTGGCTTTTACTCCAACTTACTAATGAAAATCTGGTTGCTTTCTGCCCGTAACCAGATGACTGAAGAGTTAACAAAGCTTTGTTTCCAGACGAATGAAAACACGTGGCTTCTGCTGCTCAATGCTTGGCAGACTTGTCTTTCTACAGTTTTCTTTCTTTCTTCCTTTTTTCCTCATAAACTGCAGAGACACGCCCGTTCTGTAACCATTACTTCAGAGCATGACAGTATTCACTGCGCTCTTTGCCAAAAGAGGCTTTTTACAGATCGCCATGGCGCTGTGCAGAAACAAAACATGTTACATGTCATAATCTTCCCTCCAAGTGCTCACATATAAAATTTGGAGGGTACCATCTAAGGTGGAAGCCAAAGGAGGGGGGGGGCAGTTTATGAGAGCAGTAAGCTCTGTTTTTTACCTCAGTGACCACATTTAAGTAGAAAGTTTTCCTGAATCAACATATTTCTCTCAGTTAATCAGGGTTTGGACTACAATAACATCTGATTGTTTGATTGTATACTGTAAAAAATGAAGTTGTAAAAAAAACAAGATATAAAAATATATTATTGCATTAATGTAGAATGTTTTACAAGAAAATAGTATTTCAGGTCTCCAACTTTAAAATCTTATGTTTAACTCAATGTGTTACTTGCTGTTTCTTTGTAATTCTATGTGAAATTTTCTAGCAATTTCTGGGTGAAAATTGTTTTTACATCAATCCTTTTTCAGTGTATTGTTTTTTTCCCCCCACGCCAGTCTATTACTTACTTATTGCATATAAGATAAACTAGCCACTAAACAGCAACAAAAACAAACAAACATTGCTTGCTATACATCAGTCATTTAGGTGGCCTTTTCCTTTTAATCATTTACTTTTTAAAAAAAATTTTTTTTAATTTTATTTCTGCTGAACAACAAAGAAGAAAAGTTGGCTGACGGTAGCCATTGACTTCCACAGTATTTTTCTGTACTATGGAAGTCAAGGGCTTCCATTAACTGTTTGGTTACCAACATTCTTTAAAATATCTTTTGCACTCAACAGCTTTAAGAAACTCATACAGGTTTGGAACAAATTGAGGATGAGTAAATGACAGAATTTTCTTTTGGGGGGGAACTATAGAACTATAAAAGTGGACTGTCTCCTGTAAAGTGTTGTAAAGTGTACCAGACCTTATGCCTACAGTCAAAGGTCTGGGAATGGGAGACTACGATTAGGGCATTTTGTTTGTTAGACAGGATCAAAAAAAGAAGCTGATTCAGAAACATTTTACTTGTTAACTCAAGACTCACCAGTGCTTTGGCATTAGGATTGGCCTTCTTGTCCACAAGGACCTTGGCAACTTTGTAGTGTCCGCAGTGTGCAGCAACGTGCAGGGCTGTCAGATAATCGTTGGTGACGTCGTCCACGGGCACGTCATGATGAAGCAAGAGCTGAACGCAGTTCAGATGATCTCCTTGCGTGGCCATGTGCAACGGTGAAAGGCCATTCTGTTGAAACACACAATAATCTAGGTTTTGCTGAAATTAAATAACTGAAGAACTTTCACTTCTCTATTCTCTATTTTGTAGGAATCACAGATGGATCAAATCTAAAGCAGTTTTTCATCTTTCTAAGAATTCTGAGAAGCAAATGTAAACTTTTAAAATCTAATAGAGCCATAATCCCCCCTCAAAAAGGACATCTGGGATTAAAGAACAGTGAGAGGGTATTTATACGTCACTATTTGCACTAAAACAATTGCTCCATTGTGACACTAATCGGCTGGGATATTATCTAATTTGGCGAGAAGTCTGTGACCATGTTTTGCTTTGCTTTCAGATTCCAGGAAAGTGTTCAGTGATGCAATGGAAAAACAGTAGAAAAAATGATAATGTCACATCTGCATACACTTAAAGGAACAGTTCATTCAAAAATGATGTCATTCACTTGCCATCATGTCATTCCAAACCCATATAACCCTTATTAGAACACAAAAAAAGTTGGTTTAAAAGACAACTTGCATCCATTAATATTTGCATTTATGTATTTAGCAGACACTTTGATCCAAAGAGTAATAAAAGCAGTTTGTGTGAGTGTGTATAGTAAGTGCGTTGGTTTATGGGTGTGGGGTGGTTAAGCGCTTGCGGAAGTGGTGTGTCTTCAGCTGCTTTTTGAAATTTGTGATGTTCTCAGCAGTTCAAGACTGGCAGTTCATTCCACCAGAGAGGGTAAAGGTTTTGGAAAGTGACTTTTTGCCTCGTTGTAAATTAACAACAATGAGATATCAATATTATTGTAGATTTGACTGCACTGACACTATTGGAAAACAACAAAACTTCAGCTGAACTGAGCTGGACAATAACACTAACTTTGTAACATTGACATAGTTATTGAACAGAATTGAATCAACACTGAAGTCACTGTAGATCTTCATATAGCTGAATTGAACTCTTTCATAATTGATGAACTTTGCAACACTGACACTTTTATTGACACATCCATTACCCGGGCCTCGGCCACATTGAGATACCCAGGAATGTAGACAGCTCTCAGCGAGAAGAGTCTTTCCTGGGACCACACCCCTTGGTCTTGAGCCACCACTGTAGGGGTCTCATGTACAGCAGGTCAAGAGGTACCACATTGGATGCAGCTGCCATCAGATCCAGCAGTCTCTGAAACTGCTTGACAGTGAGTGACAGGCCTTCTCTCACTCTCTTGATTGACGTGAGGATCGACTCGACATACGTGCCTGCATCGTGATAGAACCATGCCCAGATAAGTGGATCTCTGCCGTTTAGTCTTAACCCCAGCTATTTCATGTGAGCGAGAATGACATCTCTATGTCGAATCGCCAACTGCTCCAATTGAGCTAGAATCAACCAATTGTCGATATAGTTCAGTATGCGGATGCCCTAGAGTCACCTGCATCATGGTAGAACCATGCCCAGATAAGTGGTTCTCTGTACTGGAGAAAGCACACTTTTCTTGCCGTTTAGTCTTAACTCCAGCTATTTCATGTGGGCGAGAACGACATCTCTATGTCGAATCGCCAACTGCTCCAACTGAACTAGAATCAACCAATTGTCGATATAGTTCAGTATGCGGATGCCCTAGAGTCGCAGAGGAACCAGAGCAGCATCCACACACTTCGTGAAAGCGTGGGGTGAGAGTGCAAGGCCGAAGGGAAGAACCCAGTATTGGTATGCTTTGCCCCCGAAAGCACACCTCAGGAACTTCCTGTGAGTGGGAAAGATGGAAACATGGAAGTATGCGTCTTTTAGATTGATCATGACAAACCAGTCCTCAGACCTGATCTGAGACATGACCTGTCTGAGTGTGAGCATCTTGAACTTCAGCCGTATGATTGTGCAGTTCAACTGACGCAGATCTAAAATGGGACGCAACCCTCCATCCTTCTTTGGAACTATGAAGTACCGGCTGTAGAACCCGGACTCTCTTTCGTGAGGAGGGACCACCTCGATGGCCTACTTCCTGTTCCATGACCAGAGCTCGGGGTCCACCAGTGTGGGAATCACCACGTTGAAGGGCAGTGGCGGAGAGCCAAACTAAATGCGATAGCCTTTTTTCTACAGTGCGCAGGACCCATTGAGACATTTGGCAGTAGTTTCCACGCTTCCAAATAGTCTACTAAGGGAACCTGTCTCTCGAGACTGGCCTCTGGTGTACTTAGAGCTGCTAGCTTGGTGCCCTGAAGTGTCTCCGGCAGGAGACGGCCGGACCAGCTGCTCTAGAGACCTCCGAAGGGGGCGGCGAGCCTCTCAGCTCTGCTACGATTCTGGGCGGAAGTAACTTAGAGAAGCGCTCGCTGGAAACCGCTGCGCCCTGGAACCCTGGCAGGGTTGGAAGACTGATCTCCTGAGGGCACTGAGGAGAGACGGACACTGTGTAATGCGGTGTAACCCACTCTTCCCCAGAGGGGCCTGCCCTCATAAGCCCTGGGCCATGCCTGTCAGGGCTTCTTGGTCGAGGACTTCTTAGACTGAAGGACGGTCCGCAGATCCGGCTTAGCCTTTGAAGGCCCTGACCCAGAGCTTTTGCCACCTCGGCCCCGACACGGGGGAGCGCGAGTGGCGACGCTCTCCTTTTGTGCCTCTCTATATGAGGATCTGGTACGTGGCGAGGGGGTGCTCCCGCCCAGGAGCCCCCGTGAGCTAGTGATCGGCGAGGGAGGAACCGCTGGAATGCCGCTGCTTGTTTATGGGTCTCCAAGTAGCTGTCGACGACAGAGTTGACTGCGTTGCCGAACACGCCAGAAGGTGCAAGCGGGGTGTCTATGAGGAAGACCTTATCTTTTTCCTTCATATCAGATAGAATCAACCAAAGATGTCTCTCTGCTGCCACCAGCGCTGCCACAGACCTGCCAATGGCAAAGGCCGTCTCTTTGGAAGCACGGAGAGACAAATCAGCGGTTCTGCAGAGCTCAGTGATGTCATCAGGTCTGAGCTCCTCTCCCTCATCTAGCTCCTTTAGCAGGTCGGCTTGGTACGCCTGTAACACCGCCATGGTGTGCAGACACGCACCAGCCTGACCTGCAGCCGTGTACCCCTTGCCCACCAGCACTAATGTTGTATTCAGAGATGATGCCACACCGGGAGGACAGATGGCTCGTGAGCGTCTGTTCCACCCGGGGCATCGCTCTGTATCCGTGCTCATTCAACCCCCGCCACATTACCGTAGTAGTCAGAGGCGGGGATGAAGAGGCGAGCCGAGAAAGGTCTAGCCCACGATCTCAACACCTCGGTGAAGAGATTGGGGAAGAACGGCAGGCTCCAGCGTGGAGGAGGTGGCTTAGTTCGTAGAAAGCGTTCATCGAGTTTGCTTTTCTGCGGTTCAGCCTGTTTCTCGGCGGGCCATACGATGTTCAACTTGGCCACAGAACGAGTAACCACCTCCACTAGCTCCTCATATTGGGGTGATTGAGGGTGCGAATCCTCGTCGGCATTCACCATATCAACCTCCTTGGAGGAAGACAGGCGAAGGGTCGAGCCGCGTCCCCGGGGGAAGAAACCGCAGAGCGGGCTTCTGGTCCCAGACAGCGGCCGCTGGATCTGTTGGGTGAGGAAGAAGATAGGGACTCGCCTGTCTCCATTCCCTCCACCAGATCCACCTGCGAACCCCACAAGTGCAGCCGCCGCTCCGCCTCGGCGGCAGTGGGACCAGCACCACGGGGAATGCTGGTGAAGGCTCCCTCGCAAAAGAAAGCCTTCCGGGAGCAAAGTGCATGCAGTGAGAGGTGCAGAGAGAGCTGACTCTGCGTGACTTGCTCCCAAGCAGACCACACACAAACTGTGTGTATCCCCAGCAGTGATGTAGCATTTACAGGGAGAAACATACAGCCTGTAATGTGATCTGCTCCTGCCTAAGTGCTTAGTTTTTGCTGCACTTTTAGACATAAGGGAGCGCTTATGTATTAAGGACAGACAGCACTAAATAAGACTCACAACAGATATCGACAGACACACACAGAGTAGCGGTTGCTGAATGACAAAAAGCTGACGCCGGTTCCACCGCACGTTCTTTTAAGCTTCCTGGTCGATTACGTCACCCGCCGTGACGCCTCGCCTATCCATTAGACAGATTACACACATGGTTCAGAGCGCGGTCACGCTGAAGGCGTTCCCATAGCGTTTTTGACGCAGCTCGAGTTCCTGAAGGGGAACAGGAACAGTTCGTCCGAACTCAAATGGTTTTGTGAAAGAACGCAAAAGATTTGCGAGGGAATGCAAATATTTTTACGAGAGAACACAAAAGTTTTGCGAGAGATCAATTTTTTTCCACTGCCATGTCCTTTTAGGGTCTCCGTTTTTTTTGCATTCAGCATTTCATTCTGTTTGGCACATAAAATTCCCATTTATTCTCAATATAAGGAAAAGAGCAGCATGAAAATTATTCGAAATATCTCCTTTTGTGTTGCACAGAAGAGGTTTGGAAAGACATGAGGGTGAGTAAATGATGATAGAATATGCATTTTCTTTAAGTGCAGAACACCATATCTAACCTTTGTCTTAGAGAGGATGGGTGCTCCACGGTCTAGTAACATCTCAACTACTTGCTCATGACCGCTCCTCGCTCCACAATGTAAAGGTGTCAGGCCGTCCTGGAGATTTGAAAACAAGCACACATATATTACACACTGCCCCACCGGCAGGTGCCAGAATCTACAATCATTTGCCATAATTAACATTACAATCCCTCCCATGCGACATGTGCCAATATGTCAAATACACAATGAAAGACAGCATTCCTCTTCTGGAGACAGAGAAGAGCGCAACATCTGTATGCAATTTCTCTTCGACAGTGGTGCCAAACACATGTAACCTGAGGGCTGCGGTTGTTATCATTTATTAGAATCAAACGGCATGTATCCCTGAATTATCCCTTCCAAATAAAGTCTCTTTTCATCTTGAAAAGCATCTTGTGCTTCTAAGAAAGCAGCTGAAAATGGCCACAAATTAACAGCAACTGAATTAGTTTCCTCTGAAACTTAATAGGTAATTTGTTCATAAATTACTGCTTTTTTTCTTTACAAGTCTTTCTTGACTATAGAATATACACATGCCGTTGTGCAATAAATGCAATGGGGAAAACCATGTGCTCACTTCCTCTGATGAGTTAAATATAGAGCTGGAAAAGAATGACAGTCTGTGTGGTTCCACTGCTTGCGGCACTGACCTTGGTTTTGGCGTCGATTCGGGCTCCTCTCTCCAGCAGCAGCCTGACCATGTTGGCATTTCCTCTTTTCGATGCCACATGGAGAGGTGTGATGTCATTCTGCCACAATAAAAAGACAAAACTAATAGTCAGACACATTATCAAGTTCAAAAGAACAAGGTTGACTACAAGTAAACACATACTATATTGGTGACTGTATTAGAACTGGCATTTTCTTTGCATATCTCATGAACTAATAATGACTTTTCTATAGATATTCACAAAAGTTATTTTTAAAGGAGGAATTTCCATAATCATTTCATTGAAAAATAGGGCACTTTCCCATTAAACATCACTTATTTTTGTTAAATAACTCTCTCTGCAAATGTTTATTAGTCAGAAAACAGAATTTTTCAGTTAAAATGTCCTTTTAAGGGAAAATGGACAAACTCTATGGTTGTTGTTGTTGTTGTTGTTGTTGTGTTAAAAATTTAATTATTGTATTTTTCAGTTTTAGTCATTTTACTCCATGTAAACTAAACTAATGCTACTACAAATGTCAAAAAATATATGGCTTAATAATTTAATGGCAGCAAATATTATGTACACAAAATTGCTGAAATGAAAACTTAAATTTCACTGTAAATGTTTATTATTCATTGACAAGGAAGTCAAGAATCACAAGGAGTAGAAAACCTGTAGTAATCTGTACCAATCAACAGCATGCATTAATGTTTTAACAGAGATTGTTTTATTTTACTACTGTATATTTCTTAATAATAATAATAAAAAAAAAAACAGCAAACTGATGTTGTGAGGTTGAATTACGCCAATGCTCTAAAACCATACTGTACATTAATACAGTATTCAATAATAGTATCTCTAAATCTGTTTACTTTGAATATAGACTGGTCTTAATTTGTCTGCATGTGTGATAATATGTTGCTGATTGAATATAAACATGATATGAAATCATTGGTGGACATATGTGTTCCATCTTAGAGATTTTTAATAATGTCACACAAATAAGAAATTCTGTCCATAGTGGCATAGTTTCTGTCCAAATGAAGTGCACAGCGTCACAATTGTAGACACTGTAGTATTGGGCTACACCACCCTCTAGTGATAGCTTACAAAATTTCTAATTTACTATGACAGACTGCTTAGCATTTTATAAAATATGGCGGACCCCACTGAGTCTGATGTGAGGCATCATAGGAGCATTGTTTTGTCACTTATGTTATGCTAAAACTGTGTGGGACTGAATATTTGAATACATGATAGTGGATGCTTTGGCATGGATGGATGTAGTATATTCCACAACATGGAGTCAGATCTATGGGACCAAATTCCACTTAGTGTTAGGGTCAAAGAGCTGCAGAGAGACACTGGTAAACATGGTCTAAACCAGTGCGGGGTCAAACTGTGTATGCGGTGCCAAAATGGTGTCTGGATCATATATATATTTATTGTTCTGAGTGCAACATTGATTGGAATTTATTAGCTATCATACAACTGTTATTTTCAGGACACTAATTTGTTTGGCTAAACAACAGCAATGGGACGCTGCACTGATTGTATCATGCATGTCAGTGTTCAAGGCATTCCAGATCAAAGTATGTGAGAGTTTCTTAAAAAAAAGAGGATATGCACATTATTCATTAAATAACATGTAAATATACACCACCCTTTTTGGAGCAATTTCAGTGCATGCTTTAAATACTGTATGACATGGTTTTCCTCAGGCACCACATTCAGAGAATGACCCTGTTCTGACCCCAGTGTATTTCATAATACTATGCACTCCACTCTTCAGAATCCTTCAGCTGGAGTTCATGTCCTTACCCTTGCCTTGAAGTCCACGGCAGCCCCGCGGTTCAGAAGCAGGGTCGCTACGTTGATATTACCGTAGTGAGCCGCAATGTGGAGAGGGGTGAAGCCACTCTGGAGAGGGACAGAGAGAAATAAAGCACAGGGGTCAAAATGTCACATACAGAACTCTGAATTCCCTAACCCCAAGTCACCTGACCTGACCTCATCCTCTACATATGAAAAGACGACACCAGGCCAGGCGTGCTGCAGTAAATCAGTAAAACAAATCTACACAGATGACCTTAGCACAACACTGAGGGAAGACACATCCTTCACTTGATCCCTCGCATCATGTAAACTCAATCTGGCTGAGTAATTCTTTTGCTTTGATTTGAACATTAGGTTTAATTTCTTTACTTTAATCTTTAGTGTTTAATCTCATACTTTAATCTCTCTGTTTACACACCATGCTGTGGTTGCAATAGATGGGAGGGTTTTCCATTTTAAAGGATATGCTTTCCTCAGATATACAAAGCATTTATAACAGCAATCTTCAGCTCAAATTTGAATGAACATTTACATACAAAGCTTTAGTGGAGGTGAACCCATGATGTTATGAGTGCAAACATGCATACAGTGCACTGCATTTAACAATGTGCTGTTAAAACATCAAAAATCAGTTTCTCTAACTATAATCACAAATACGATTTTAATTATTGGAAAGCAAATTTCAGCATGTTACTGAGTTATGTAAATATATAGTAAACAATAGTTTTAGTAGTCGGTAGGCCACTGTAAAACTGAGAGAGCAGCTGAGCTGTAGCTGTAGATGAAATATCATACTATAATTCTCAGTTTTGTAATTGGTTAATACTGTATTTAAGTTACATCTCATGCAGTGCAAATCAGAGCTGTTAAATTGCAGGAGAGCTGGAAGAAATCTGGAAGCCATGCTGACTGTGAAGAGAAGAGAAGAGAAGAGAAGAGAAGAGAAGAGAAGAGAAGAGAAGAGAAGAGAAGAGAAGAGAAGAGAAGAGAAGAGAAGAGAAGAGAAGAGAAGAGAAGAGAAGAGAAGAGAAAATAGAAGATGAAATAAGACAAAAGAGATTAAATCAAAATAAAATAAGATTGAGAAAATAAAAATGAAAGTCTTTTTTGGACTTATTTCTTGTCTCAAAATGAGAAAAGTGATGAAACAATATTAAATAAGAAGAGACGAAACAAGAAGAAATTAATAGAAATGAGAATAGAGATGAGACGAGACAAAATCAGAAGAGAAAAGAAAAAAAGATGAAACAAAACAAAATAAGATGAAAAAAAAAGAAAAAAAAGAAAGAGAAAACAAATAAAGACAAGAGACGAGTCAAGAAAAGACAAAATGAGAAAAGTGATGAAAGTATTAAATGAGAGGAGATGAGACAGGAAAAGAAAAGAAAGTAAACAGATAAAACATGATGTCAAGAGATAAGAAGAGACAAAATGAGTAGAATAGAGGTGCAAAAACAGAAGAGAAGAGAAAAGATTAGACAATCCAGATAAGAATAATCAAAATGAAATCAAAGGAAATGAAATAACAAGTAAAGAGAACAAAGAAATGAAACGAAAAGAGACATAACGAGAAGAGAGTAGAGGAGAAAAGAAATGAAGAGATGAAAGTAGAAGAGAACAGAAGGTCAGTAGCTCTTTCTGCTGACACCTGCTAGGAGGGGAATGTCATGCATGAGACGGGACGAATGCTCTGCAGCTGAGGAGTCTGATTCTACGCTACCTTCTTCTTCAGGACAGTACTAGATGTCTGGGCTTTGGTCTCAAAGGGCATTTAGATTTATAGTTGAAAAGAGTTGAAGTATAAAGCATATTCTGACATATTCAAAATTCAAGCTGGTTTTAACATGAAGGCTCAGCACACTATTCTGATCACCAGAATGTGTTGTGTTTTGGGATATTTGTGTGTAAGCTTCTTCACTACGCTAACCACTAAGACTTGATCAAACAGCTTTATTGGGTACTGCAAGTAACAGCATGAATTTATTGGTCCATCAGCTGGCATAATTCAGTTGGAACAGCACAGACATTTGGGATAAAACTATCCTAGTTTAATATACAGAAGCAACCAGCGGGCCACTGGTGGGTTGAGTTCTTCAGCAGGACTATCTGTGCGACCAATGGCAAATGTCGGAAAACACACAATCATGATCTTGCAATTCCATTTGGTGCCACTAGTGGCACAGAAATTACACAAGCAAAACTTAAAACTCTCTCAGCTGCAGACCTCGGCCGGCTAAACCAGATTGTTTCCTCTCCATGCTAGTTTTCCGCTGTTCGTTAGTAATAGAAGCACCAATTTACTGAGACAAAAAAAGCAATGAGCAGGGGCAAGGAGGGGATGGGCGGCAGCCACAGCAGCAGCGTGATGTGGGCACTTAGTGAGGTGTGTAACATTTGTACATGTATACCTCTGTCGTTCTATTCACCATCATCTAGAAGGACCACCAGAGCGGGAGGAGAAAGAATGGTCTGATTAGTGTTCACAAAGTCACAATGGGAGCATCAAGCTGTACGGTGGCTACATTGTGAGGGAGAGCGACAAACCACACATCACACGACACCACAAGGGCTTAACTGGATGGTGCATCTACTAGTTGCCCACGGTTTAACTGTTTGGTATTTGCTTTAAACTGGCGTGTGATTGAAGATGACGTTTTAAGTAAATTTACAATGAGCATCTCCCATCATGCACCATTGAATTACAGCCACCACAAAGTTTGTTTAGATGTATGTTGTGTTAATTCCAAAATACAATAATCATCCGATGTGTTTGAATGGAAAGCACCATCAAGTTCTAGATGTAAACTAAGCCTTGACTGTATAATGACGGAGGTACCTTGGATTCGACATCTGCATTGTGGTCGTTCTGCAGGAGCAGCGCCGCTGCTTTGGTGTCGTCCTTACGGGCGGCGATGTGCAGGGCAGGTAGCCGCACCTTCCCCTTGGTGTCGTTCTCCAGGAGCAGAGACACCACCTGATCATGACCCTGCTGAAGAGCTACGGCCAGTGGAGTAAAACCATCCTACAAGCACACAACACAAGAATCCTTGAGTAGTCCAAAAAGATGGAAATCTTAAAGGTAAACTACAGAACTCTGGGCTCTCCATCTGTGGTGGCAACATTCAAATTTTCTAAATAAAAAGAATATTTATACAAGAATATAAAATATCAATCATATCTTGAGAAAAACACAGAATATATGAATATATGACTGTATCAGCACACTTCCAGTAAATGACAGAATGTTTATTAAGAGCAAAAATCGGTAACACTCCCTGTGAAGCCCATATTTATAATACATTACAGGGGTATTCTTAAGGCATGATAATGAATGCATAATGCATTATAAAAAACTGGCCACTGGTAGGTTGACTTCTTGAGCGGGACTATCTGTGCAACCAATGGCAAATGTAGGAAAACACACAATCATGATCTCGCAATTCCATTTGGTGCCACTAGTGGCACAGAAATTACACAAACAAAACAGAAAACTCTCTCAGCTGCAGACCTCGCCCGGCTAAACCAGATTGTTTCCTCTCCGTGCTAGTTTTCCGCCCATATTTATAATACATTATAAGGGTATTCTTAAGGCATTATAATGAATGCATAATGCATTATAAAAAACCTTATAATATGTTATATCATCTTATAAATAATCATACCAACAATTATAATACATTTTAATGCTTACGCATTTGTGCTTATAACTTTTAAGATTATGATTATTTATAACACAATGAACACCATATTAAATGTACTTTTACATTGATAATGGGACTATATATCTTGGCATTATTTAAAATCTGCATAGTATCTTACTACAGTACATTTTGTAAGTGGTTAGGTGTGGAGTGTTATTTGAGTGTTATTTGAAAAAAATGCAATGTTTATATGTTAGGTTACATTTTATTTTGATGGTCCCCTTAGTCTATGGACTATAAGCAACTTTGCAACTACATGTCAAATAACTCTCATTAGAGTATTAGTAGGCTCAGGGTATGGTTAGTGTAGGTAGTGTTGACGTACTTGCAAAGTTGCTTATAGTCAGTTTGTCTTTTGGGGAACCATCAAAATAAAGCGTTAGCATATATTTAGCAGACATACTACTAATACTCCACTGACTGCCAGTTGACATGTAGTTGCAGAGTTACTTATCAACAGCTGTTTAAAGGGTACCATCAAAATAACCAAACTGAAATTAAAATAAAAATAGTTCAAAGCAGAGATGTTCACAAGTCTTTAACTTGGAGTCCGAGTCAAGTCTCGAGTCTTTGGTCACGAGTCTGAGTCGAGTCTCAAGTCATTTAATGGCTCGCTAAAAAATCCCATTCAGAATCCTCATGTATTGAAATCTTCCCATTTATGAAGCTGTTTTATAGGCTATAGACAAAATATATGATCTATGATCTGCTTTGTACATTAAGATGTAAGGTTAATATACATCCAGCCTGTTACTTATGTTTTAATCCATTTAATCATGTTCAAAACAGTTTTTCTGTAATCAAATTCTATAAAAAGAGTCTGATCTACCATGACACATAAGAAAATTTACAAAAACCATACAAATAAAGTTTTTCTTTAAGATATAAGTCAAGGGTATTCAATTAAAGTTCCAAGAGGCGCGGCCTCTATATTTTCTTCCAAGCAGAGGTCCGGACAAAAATGAATAAATAAAAAATTTAAAAAAGTATATTTTTACATATATTTTATTTATACATTTAGATACATACGAGGCCATGTGACAGAAAACATACTGTTCAGGGTTTTCCACCTGAAATCTATACTATTTTAATATTTTACTTAAAAGCATTATCTACTAAAAACAATAATCAAAATATTCTTGTCTTGAGCAGAAAAGAAAAATAACTAGCAGCTTCAAAGTTTAAATTCTACCCTAGCCATCTAACAACAGTTTTCCCAATTATAATTACACGATTCTTTTGAAATGTTCTTAGCCTACAGATTAATAATGCTAAATGTAGATCAGAAACGTCTTGTCACATCTGGTTTGAACAGAGTCATATGTTATAGATAGATAAATAGATAGTAAGAAAAAAAACTATATTTGCAGCATTTTTTTATTTTTTTCTGCTGTGTTTTAGTCAAAGTCACCTATAATTTTGCTGCTCACCGTGTTTCTGTTGTTGTTAAAATAACCGCATCATCCACGCAGGCGCGCGCCCAAAGATAGAGAGAGAAAGCCCACGGAGCTGAAAGGGCTTGAATTAAGCGCTTTTGGCTTTAGATAAAAATAATATAGGATATAGCGCTGAAAGATATTTGCCATAAACGACCCTGAGCACTTGTTATGTGATCCGTTCCACTGTTTTGACGCGCTGCTCACTTTAAATGGTGCTGCTGTTACGACTCGCGGCTCGGATGGATGCCGGGGTGCAGATGCGTTCCGTCTTTTGAATATCAGTTATATAAGTATTTAAGGATAAAAGACTCGAGTTGCTTTTAAAATATTCACGAGTCCTTTTCCTTGAGACTGAGTCAAGTCTGAAGTCTATAAAAATGCGACTCGAGTCCAGGTCACTAACTCAAGTGCCCATCTCTGGTTCAAAGCAATCTGATCTGATATCTGATCTTATGGCTGTTTATTATTACTATACTTATAAGTGGTCATTGATGGCTTTAAGTAAAGCAGCATAAGAAAGGTGGCAAGATATGAGACTTATAACACATTATAACTATAAGAAATATAATCCATTGTAACTTAAGTGGATGAAACGTGTTCACTGTGTTATAAATCATCATACTCTTAAAAAATCTTTGATAATTCTCAGAGAACGGCTTGACATCAAAATTTTAAGTCTGAATTTCAAACAGACCTTCATTCTCACCAACATGGATCATTAACATGCAAACAGCTCTTCAAACACAGAAGTGTTCTCTGGTGCATAATCACTGTCTGAGAGACACGAGGGCCTGGTACATTCTCAAGGACAGTGACGTCTGGCACCCTGCTCTGTCATGCACCCACACACACACATACACCACACACACACACACACACACACACACACACACACACACACACACACACACACACACACACACACACACACACACACACTCCAAGCCAGGCATTCAATACCCTCACTGCGCAACTAGTGCTTGCCTGCTGCCTTGAAAAGGACAGCAAGGTCACTGGGTATTCTGAGCTGGGTTTGTATGTATCATTGCTAGAAATACGTTGTTTCAGAGGGCTGCTGGGAATTGCAGTGAGGTAAGTGATGGATGGAGAGGAAGAGAAGGTTATGCTCACTTCTGTGGCAATGCTCTGACTGGATCCATTATCCAGGAGGAATTTGACGACGTCCAGGTGGTTTTCCTGGGCAGCCATGTAGAGTGGTGTGAAGCCATTCTGTAGCAGGAACAAAATTCTTAGAAATGTGTTTCATTCATATTCTCTTTCACTTTATTGTCATGTACATCCCAGGTTTATCTGTGACTTGAATGCAAAATTAGATCACAGCACTGCCTCTGACATACAGTAGCCTCATCTGCAGGATCTTACTGCTGTGATGCTGATTTCTCGAACAAGTTTAAGATCTTATTTGAACTATACAGTATGTCTTTTCATTAGAATTTAACAACTGGCTTCATTTTAATTCATGAGTATGAATTGAACTGACCACGCCCACAGGAAGTTGAACTGAAATGATAGGAAGAAGAAATGCAGACAACCAAGAAAAAAGAAATTTAAATACAAAAGTTTGTACATATACACCATTCATTTTGACTATGTTTGTTCATTTTTAAGTTCAATATTGAACAAAACAATAAAGACAATCAAATGTCCACTGCATTGTTCAACATTAAAATAATAAATAATGAACTCAATATTTGAGGCAATCTGGAAAATTAAGTTTGTTAGCAGCATAGTCGACAAAATTAATGTTAATTTATAAAATATATACATGTCAGCTCACTTAGCTTAGCTTAATCACTTCAGTAGCAGACAATGCTACTGCATATAAACACAGCTACATTTTCACTTAGCTATATGTATGATACTGAATAAACAATGTTTTAATTGTTAAATGTTTCATTTGTTGTTGATATTAAATGTCAAAGATAGCTATGATTAGTTAGCACAGTTATTAGCAGGTCCAGACAGAATCTTCTGACATTTCTCACAATGGAAAATTCACAGAATTCTGTGAAAATGAAAGTACTAAAAATGTGTACTACTCTCATGAGTGGCTGACAGTGTAACAAAAAAAACAAATTCTGTGTTGATCTGTAGAGTTTTCTGTTATGCAAACACAAATGTGGCCCTGGATGACAAAACCAGGCTTAAGTGACAATTTTTCGAAATTCAGATTTATACATCATATAAAAGCTGAATAAATAAGCTTTCCATTGATGTATGGTTTGTTAGGATCCGACAATATTTGGCTGAGATTCAACTATTTGAAAATCTGAGGGTGCAAAAAAAAATCAAATATTGAGAAAATTGCCATTAAAGTTGTCAAATTAAGTTCTTAGCAATGCATATTACTAATCAAAAACTAAGTTTTGATACAATTACGGTAAGAAACTTACAAAATATCTTTATGGAACATGATCTTTATATCCTAATGATTTTTGGCATAAAAGAAAAATGGATCATTTTGACCCATACAATGTATTTTTGGCTAGTGCTACAAATATACCCCAGTGACTTAAGACTGGTTTTGTGGTCCAGGGTCACAAATTTAGTCTCGATGTAGCTTTTAGCACTAACATACAGTACCACAGATGAAATGAGTCAGCTATAAAAGTAGCTAGCTAGCTAAAATTGACAAATGTGGGGTACACATAGTGTACATAATTTTTTTTATACTACAGTGCAAAAAGAATAACCTTGTAAAAATATACTGTTCCAGCAAACCCCTGTAGCAACCTTTATTCAAACATATAAAAATTTGCAATCAGCCTCCTCATTTACCAAGCAAGTGTCTCTATTTTAAGCACTGCAGTGTGAGAAAGCAGAACCAGGCTGCACTTGTGATAAGTTCTGAAGATAAAACACAGTCTGTCTCTAGTCTCCCACACACGTGTGTTTAATTTTGGACTCCCTGAGGATTGTTTCGGTGACAAGGCAAAAACGCACGCACTACTACAACTATCGACCATACCAGCTCCCAAATCCCAACAGGTTCTCCTTAAAATGGAGACATAAGTAGGTTATATTTAATGCAGCACTTCAAATTTTTTTTAGATCTGTTTGAGGACAGACTGAGAACTTAAGTATCAGAACCTGCTGCAATGCAACGCAGGAGCAACTCACATTCTCTGGGGCCAATACAATGGATATTGTCATGAACTAAATTTTATGGTTGGTTTTCTCTTTCGGATCAACCACTGTCATGACAGAGCAACAGAATCTTTTGAAGAGAATATTGCTGAAGTTAGTTGTGTGTATAGAGTAACTGTACAAATAGCTACTTGTACAATAACACATCCGGTTAATTAGCGGCTATAAAGTAAAAGTGTCTACATTTTTCTGTGGTGTGACAGTTTTTTTTTTTTTTATAGCAAAGTATTTATCGACTATGTTTTCGACTTTTTATTGTTGAGTTTTAATACTGTGACCTGGTTCAATCATTTAAAACTCATAGTTTTTGTAATAAATTATATAATCTGAAAAGGTTACCATTTTAAAAGATGTTGCCCCCTTTTAAAGCTTCAATGTAGTTTGTTACATCTTATTATACATCTTATAGTTATGTAATCTGTTGCTGGTCCCAAATTATGGAACACTCTGCCTCTGTATCTATCAGAACTGCTTCTACAGTGTCTGAATTTAAATGTCTGTTAAAAACTCAAACTTTTAATTATAGGTGATTGGACTGTTTTAAGGTTATATGGATTTTACGATTGTATTTAAGCCTATGCAATATTAATTGCAGCAATTAGGTCTGTGCAATTTTTTAAATGTTGTAATTTGGTTTATGCTTAATGTACAGCACTTTGGTCAACAAATGTTGTTTTAAATGTGCTTTATAGATAAACTGAACATTGGTGGTGGTTGAGAAGAGACCCCCCCACATGATTGCAAAGCGCTTTGGGTGTACAGCAATACACAATAAAGCGCTATATAAATGCTTCATTCATTCATTCATTCATTGAACATTAGTTGTATTTTCAAATGTGTTATGTTAATTATGTAGCTAACCATAAGTTAGCTAAGATTAGCTAGCATTGTTATTAGCAGGCCCAGACAAAATTTGCAAACAATTTTGCAATTTGCAACTATTTTTAGTGTAGCTACCGTAAATTACTTAAAATTCTGAGTAGCTTTTAGATTGGCAAGCTACTGTAAATATCAAACTAGCTTCATAAATACTAGGTTCAATGGCATACATTTTTGAGACTTGTGCAGAGTGCTTTTTTATATTTAAGTGTGTTCAAGTCCTCCTGGGATATTCATATTTATGAGTTGGAAAGTATTTATGATGGAAATTGGAAAACTGGAAATTCGTATTTGCGAATTAGAAAGTATAAATAGGATTACAGGAATAGGAAAATTGGAAAATTAAAAATTTGTATTTACAACATCATTTGCATTCAAGTCATATAGCCAGCCGAAGATGACGATGTACCCTTTCTACAGTTTTTTGTTATTTATTTTTTATTTTTTTATTTATAGATTTTTTTATTGTACACGTTGAATAGAAAAGTGTGTCAGTTTGTTTTGCTTTTTTATGTTTTTATTTACTTTAACAGATGCTACATCTATTGCATTCACCATATGTTCTCACTGACAGGACCCCAACTAAGAAAATTGGGGTTTAAAGAAAGTTTCCCAGCCATAATTATGACTTTGAGGTGGCATTTATGTGTATTCAACTTGTAAATGCATTCAAATGCATAAAAACAGTCATTATTTTTACAATTTAGTTCGGTGATGCTATTGATGTATAAACTACTCCAATTCACCTTTAAATAAACAATTGTGTAAATTTTTTAAATGCACCCAAACAAACTACAAATGAGGTTGTAATTATTTCATTTGGGTTATGTGCGTAAAAACAATCTTTCTCACATGACTTGAATGCACCATAAGAATGGATGTGTTTTACGGTAAATTAAAAATGAAAGCGCTCACTATACCTGAGACTGGGCGTTGATATTTGCTCCATTATTCACGAGTTCCTTGACAACATCCACCTGTCCAGCGAGAGATGCTATGTGCAGAGCAGTGTTGCCTTTCTAGAATCAGGAGAACACGAGAGAACGGTTTGACTCAATGTATACAGTGACCCCATGTTTTTTCATAGACCAGCTGTGTTTTGAAATGCTTCCTCGCTATTTCTGTCGCTGTTCTAGTACATAAATATCACTTCGAAGAATCCACTTTTCTTCAGAGTTTCTACAACCTCTACAGAAATCCTCCTCTTGAAGATCCTCAGCATGAAAAAATAGATCCAGCTCTTGGTAGAGGCTCAAAGTCAACCTGAACATCAGGCAACAGTGACTTTGAAGACTTGCTGATGCAGCAATGTCATGCCTATGAAGTCATGCACAGCTGAGTAACACACTTGTCATCTTTAATTCATATGCTCAGTCATCTATACTAGTGCAAATAGTGCCTTTATAGTGGGGTGTTATAATATATGATCTGCTGAGGGGGGTCTTACCTTTGTTGCGGCGTCCACACTGGCACCAAGTTTAATAAGCTCGGCCACAACCTCCACATGGCCTTCTTTAGATGCTAGATGAAGAGCGTTCAACCCATTCTGCATCCAGAGAAACAGATGAAACATGAAAATATATTCATTAACTGATTATTTACATAATTTTGGATTATAAATAGGCATATCAGAGACAGGAAATATTATTTAATGGTCTAAATCAGAAATAGAAAGTCTCAAGAGCCGTGGATATGTTTTTGAAAGAAGTCTCTCGTGTGCTCACTAAGACTGCATTTATTTGATCAAAAATACAGGAAAAACAGTGGCTTTGTAAACATTATTATTATTTAAAATAACTGTTATTTATTCCTGTGATGCAAAGCTGAATGTTAAAAAATGTTAATTTTACAAAAACAAAGATGTATAACCTGGTTGCAGATGTTGATGTCCACACCAGACTTTATATAATCGAGGGCCTTCTCGAGGTTTCCAGCTCGGGCCGCTCTGAGGTAACTGGCATTACTGTCAGTCTGAAAGAGAGAGAAAAAACATTCAGATCTTCCTCTTCACAACCCCTGACTGATGCTGACGCTTTCAATTATCATGAGAGAGAAGAAAGTCCTCGAAAAAGAGAAGTTAACTAAAATGCAATCTATAGCATCATCTGCATCTAAGCAAAAACCAAAAAGATAAAAGAAAGAGATAAAACATATTATTGCTGGACATGGCAACCACATAGCAACATGCAGACACAGACATGCACCAAAAAAAAAAAAACTATTTTGCCCATGTATCTTGAGAAGTGAAGTGCAGCTGAGATCTGATCGTGCAGCAGGTCATTGCCAAGATTCCCGCTGCCGCTTCTGTGTCTGATAATGGGCTAGATGACATTTGTAATAACACAAACACAAATAAACAGTAATTCCGTGGATAAACTGGCTGTTGTTATGTAAAACAGGGCCTGAGAGGGGACAGCAAGGAAATGTCACAGCTCTAAGAGCGGGATTCCAGTGGCATTCACACAGGAAGTCATCAGAATGAGGAGCAGTAATGGATGCTTTCATCCTGTCAGAGTAAAGACGTCACACACACCTGACTAAGCATACTGGAATTACATGAGTGTGCTGGTCTTTTCCATCCTCCTCATCATTTTTTCCATTTGAAAAAGTGGTTTTGCAGGTGCATTTGCTGAACCAGTGAAATTGTGAATCTCACAAAGAATATAAATACCGTGGCGTATTTCCCAGAATTCAAGTCATGTTTCTAAATATGTGCTGTGACTTGTATTCCACAGCGATATATATAATGCAATTATTGACATAATTGATTGGTGAAAGGTACATGAGTTTGAGTTCATTTGTATAGTGCATTTTCTCACACCACGATAATTTCAGCTTCACTTAAAATAAATTTGTTTAGGCCTGGTTTATAAGAAATGTTGTTTATAACGAATGTCACTATAATTTGTTTGTTTTATGCTTATATTTTTCATTCATGCTCTGTTTTGCACCCATCAAACTAAAGTGGGTACTAAAATGCATGTTTCTAGTGTTTCTTTAAAGGTTTGCTTTACCAGTATTTTACATTATTTATATATGTAATAATAAATTGTGAAATGTGTAAAATGTGTTTTTTCCCCTCAACAATGTCAACAATGCATATATATATATACACACACACACACACACACACACACACACACACACACATACATTCACTGTTATATACATATGTTTTATTTTAAGTTTAAACAGTAAATATTATACTTTTTTTCACAGAGCAGTAATGAGAATTTTCTAAATAAATAAATAATAAATTCATAAAGAAAATGAAAAAATAAATAAATTCTTATCTCTTTACTTTCATTTTTGGATGATACATGACCAGACATTTCTTGACAGTTTTTGTATGATTCTAATAAAAACATGAAAGGATTTTATGTTTTTTTTTTCATGTGTATGGTAGCCTATATCATGATAAATAAATAACTTCATCCACGCCTTCCGCTAAAGTCCAACTTTATATTATAAACATGCAATGAAGGAAAACTGAAGCTTCTAGTACGTGATGATCCAGCCACATGCTAATTTCATCACTGTGTGTCAGCTGTAATGAAATAGATGTTAACAACAGCTGTCCATCCTAGTATTGCCAGACATACCTCTCACGCTTTACTGTTACATCTGTCTGTGCATTTCAATATTAATAGGTCTCAATGCACGAAACATTTGTACTCTAAAGATATGAATGAGGTACAACAAAAACAGGCCACGTAAATACTCTATTCTAAAAATTCAACACAGAGCTAAATGCAGCTCTGATACATTAATGTGCATGTAATAACTGTAGATCTGAGAATAAGGAGTGGTCTGGGCCAACAGTTCAGAGTCCAGATATTCACCCACTGACACAGAGAGAGAGAGAGAGAGGGAGAGAGGGAGAGAGAGAGAGACAGACAGAGGGTGTGTCTGCTGTTGCTGCAGTGCTGTAGTCCGGACACACCCCGACACACACATGAACACATGCTGTCTGCATCACAATCCATTCACACACTCTCCTACCCCACACCAGTCACACTTTAACATCTTTGATTTACATAACTAAAACTGGGGATCAATTTTCAAAACCTTTTATATTGATATTCCAGATCTTCATTCTTTTATACTCTTCCTACTTAAATTCTTCAAACAGTTTCCATACAGTTTGGTAGAATGTAATCAAAAAAAGGAGCACATTATAAAACATATAGTACACTTGAGATAAATAGCATGCTTGTAGTATGTCTGCATTTGCAGTATTCATAATATTTCATAATATTTTGATCAATGTATTCTTTAATAATGCAAAAAAATACTGTTTTAATGGTCACAAATGTTGTTTCTCATTAACTCTTTCCCTGCCACTCATGATACTTTCCATTCATTGTTACACTGACAAGTTATTCTGGCAATCCATGTTTTCAATGTTATATGGTAGGGGGCGCTGTTACGAATTTTCTGAAATAGTATAGCACTTCCAAATCCAAAAACAAGTGAAAAAGAAGATCTGCATAAACCAGAGGGAGTGGATAGAGGTTGTTTACCTTACTGTTTAAGTAAGGTAACATGATCAAACATTCGGCAGCATATAAATCAAAAAAACATAGCATATGAAGAGGTATTCAACTGCACAAGCTTTAGAGGTGTTGATAGACTCGGACTCTTCTGAATCTGACCTGGATGAAGTCTTTGACAAAATGCAATTTCCTTTTTTTTTTTTTTTTTTGATGGAATCATCAGTCAAGTGTTGATAAAAAAGACTATCAAACTGTTGACTGTTTGAACATCATAGTAACACAGCAGCACTGGCTTAACCAATGGTGTGGAGTTTGGGGCGTGGCTATCTGTTAGTTTAATCAATAGCAGCTAATTATTTTTACAATTTCGTTTGCTGATGCTGTTGGTGTAGAAACAATGCAATTCACCTTTAAATAAATGATCTTTGAAATGCACCCAAACAAACTATAAATGAGGTCATAAATATTTCATGCGGGTTAATCAGTAATCATTTCATACACTTCCAGTCTTTCAGTCTTCTAGCAATATCAGTCCCTGGCTTCTGTCTAGATACTCTAGCATGTAGAAATGTCATCCTCTGTCTGTGTAATGTGGGCTCAACCTCTGCAGTGTGTGGGAGTTTCCTTTGAACATCTCTCTCTGTCTGCCTCCCTCTCTCTCTCTCTCTCTCTCTCTCTCTCTCTCCTCTCTCTCTCTCTCTCTCTCTCTCTCTCTCCCCCTCTCTCTCTCTCTCTCTCTGTATTACTAGGAAGCACACAGTGTGTTCTGGAAAGGACTCAATAAAACCTGCGTGGTCTTTTACTTTTATCTTCAATATAAATGGAATAATTAATATATTTGTTATAACGCAGGCCATATAAAATGAGGCGGCATCATACACATTGCAATAATTTTAATGAGTTTTTTTTTAATTATTATTTAGCCAATGAATTGAACTGAAATTACAGTTTCAATTCATAACTGACTCAGTGCTTCATTTGCATCAGCACTCAGAAATGTTTATGGCATGTGCCATTTTTGTGAATTAAATTGTTGGTAACACTTCACAATATAAATTAATATTTTTTTATTTTTTTATTTGATATTTTTCTCATTATTTTAATTTTAATTTTAGCTAAAGATTTAGGAATTTTGCTGGTTTTTTTTGTAATTTTAAGTCAATATGTCTATTTTTATAAATTTTATTTAAATTTTAGTTTTAGTTCTTTAGTTAAACGATGAAATACTGCAAATACAATAAATGAATACTGGTGTTTATTGTTTTTGTTCACGGTCATATATTTAGATAAAAAAAAAAAAGTAATAAATGCTATAAAATTATTGTCAAAAGTTATATTGCCCAGCTCTAGCTAATGACACAACTGTTTTATCCGACACCAGCTCGGCCACGGCTCATTGATTTAGCTGTGGGTGTCATGCAGGATTCCGTAGAGTAAAGTAAAACTCGATACAAAATGATCAGTTCAATACCCCGGCAAGGAATGGCTATCACAGGCTCATGTATAGATTTAGAAAACAAGATTTTTCTTAGAAAGATCATGGAACTCGATCGATGCATCACTACAAAGAAGCTACCTTCACTTCTAAAGGACCAAAAGGTGAAATGAACTTGAGAGGCCAAAACACAGCGAAGCAAGCTCTGTCCTGCCGCTGCGGTTGACAAACAGCTCAGATCATCAGAGTGAGGCAATGTCCCGTCCCGCAGCACAGCACTGAATGGATATGGGCTTTATCAGGGCTGATCATCAGACAGCATTAGCAGAAGCCAAGCACAAGCATTACAGGAACACACATCCTAACACACTTCCACAATGAGGCCAGTTACAGCCAGTTAGAAGGGCTCATACACATCTTGAATGCTAATTTGCCAGTGTTATGATGCTACTGCACAATTATTAGTTTTTTGTTTGTTTGTTTGGTATTTTATCTGGCTAGCAATATTACTTTTGAGAGAAGACCCATTTTGATTATGAATCACGAGGTAAACAAAACGTTCAAATGAAACATATGCATATGCAAAATTGCAAATCATTCACAATAATATCAATAACATGCATTTAGAAAATAGATGAGGTGAATTTGCATTTCATGTCAACTTTAAAGGAATTTAAAACTGTGAAACTGTGTTTATTACTAAATCTGCAAAAAAGTATGCTGTGGCAATGTACCTGCTCATACTGATCCTACTGTAATTAAATTAAATTAAATTAGACTATAATTATTAATAATATAATAAATTGTCAATGATTACATTATTGATAATTATAAATAATATAATAATTTTAGAAAATAGAGAGTGAATTTTCATTTCACTTTAAGAACATTTAAAACTGTGAAAATGTATTACTAAATCTGTAATAAAAGTCTATGTTTTACCATCTAATATTAATCTTACAAAAATGAAAGAATAATATAATTAATAATTATATAAGTAATTAATACTTAAATTGTTAATGTAAACAATAAAAAATGTAAATATTATGTTATATATCTATATTATTAATTAAATATACTATTAATGCTTAAATTGTCAATAATTCTTAATAATATAACAAGATATTATTTTATGATATCAGATCACCACAATGACATTTTTACTTTATGCCTTAAAAATATCAAAATTAAGTTTTGAATTAAGTTTAAGTTATTCAAATTATGCAAATTATTATATAATAGCCGATTTATAGAAGAAAAGTCCCCTGCAGCATGCACTAGCAAGAAATCACATTGTCTTCAGAAAATGTAAAAGTTTATAATTATTAATGCAAGTCCACACATGTTAAGCGATGAAAACCTTGAGAACTTGTCTTCATGCTAAATGTATTGAGATTATATAAAGGTTGATGTTGCAGCTCTTTGAGAACATCTTGTTCTTTGAAACATGATAAGTCTGGATTCATGTAAATCAGTATATATGACAAGTACAAGCCATGATCTGTATGCAGCTGGCCACTTAATCCATATGACAAGCAAAACATGTAAAAAAAAAAAAATTACTGGAGATTATGCAGTTATCCAGTCAGGAATGTTCCCTTTGCAGCAACAAAAGAGTCGGATGAGCACATACACTGATTGTTTTACACACACGTCGTTGTTTGTCTTTATAATGGGAGTTGTCTGCAGCGAGGCGAGTGAGTGCAGTGTTTTAAGCCATAGAGAAAAGCTGTCAGTTGACACTGCACACACACACTATCGCAGCGTGCTCGGATAACAGCGCATGCATGAAGAGAGCTGAGTGTGTGATGTATCTGTCCTCATTCCTGACGCTCTTCAGTGTGGAGTGCAGATAGAGCAAGACTGCAGAATGAAACGGCGTCCTGTGTCACGCTTTCTGATGATGAAGCGTTAGCACATTCAAATCTCATCAAGCATGGAGAATGAAAATAAAGGTGTAGGTGTTCACATCCCACTGCCCAAACAGAATCAGACCATCTTTTCTTTAAAAAGGGATTTACTCTTATTTATATGATACTGCATATTAGAATGGCTTCTGAAGGATCATGTGAAACTGAAGCCTAATGGCTGCTGAAAATTCAGCTTTTCCAGGACAAGAATGCATTTTTTTACAACACTTTTGATCCCACTATTTGACCGGGACATGGAGGCTGAAAGTCCTTGATGTTTCCTAATGGTTGTGACACATTTTTTAATAAAGTGCACTGATGAATCTGGTACAATAATTAACATGCCACAATGTTTAGAAAAGCCACATTACTGTGCCTTTTGCCAGTTGAACCAGTGACTGGGTGAGCAAGTAGTACAGGCGACTGTATACTAAAGCCAGTTTTGCATGCATCAAGCAGCTGTTGAGAACATTATTATACGCAGATGCACTGCTATAAGACGTGATTCCATGTTACATGATCTTGGGCAAATCCTTACTGTAATTCCTCATACAGGCCAAACCGTGGGAAAGCAGCCTACAAAGTTAGTTCACACTGACAACTGTAGAACAACAAAACAGAAAAACAACTGACAACTGTGAAAACACATGAGTGCCACAGAGTAGTGACAGACTCGTGTTTGGTTATTTTGAGATTACTGGCATTAGGGTGAATGACACACAAAGATGCCATCTTGAAAAATCAAACAAAAAAAGTGTTTAAAAATGAATTTTTTGTATTCCCGTTGAATTCATATGGTTAAAAGCAAGGTTTATGTAATGACTCTAAGATGTCATGTAGTTTAACCATCAAGTAAAAGATTTAAAAATGGAAAAAGTGTTTAAAAATGAACTTTTTGTATTACTGTTAATTTCATATGGTTAAAAACAAAGTTCATGTAATGACTCTAAGATGTCATGTGGTGTAACCATCAAGTAAAAAGTAATAACCTATTTCATGTGAGTGTACACATTAATTTCAAAAAGTGCTCAAATTCTCTTTTCAAGGTAAACATTTACATGCATAATTAATTCATAATTATCACTGAATTTTGGGGAGTTGCACCACATGACATTTTATAACCTCAACTAACTTTGTCTTGTCATAAAAAGGTCAAATTTTCTTATATTTTAGACTTATTGACCATGACAGTCTCTTTATGATGTCATTTCTTATTTTATGTTTTTGTCTGCATGTTGGTTGCACCACATGACTGATTATCAACCCGTTTTTTTTTTTTTTAATAAGTACTGAAGAAGAGTTTTGTGAAAGTATATTTTACAGAAATGTAACCTGAGAACGTTTGCACTAGGTTAGACCACTTGTTGCTTTCTTACTTAAATTCTTGTAATATATATATTGTAACAATGTATGATCGTATATATTGGTTTTGATCCAAAAAAATGTATTATGTACATATTAGTCAACCCCTGGTCTCTAGATATCTGCATCGGTCATTTAAACACCCATATCGTTCAACAACTACCACAGAGAACCAGGTTAGTCAGTCTACTACATGCCATGACAGTTGAACAGAACCTGATGCAAAATCGGATCCACTCTCCAACAAACTGGACCACATACAAAATTCAGCCTCTGCACTGAATGACCCCAGCAGTAGTTCAGATTTATATCAATCTAAATTAAAAGCTTGCCATTGAAACGTATCCCACTGCCTTCCTGTTGCACTGTCAAATGAAACCGGAGCCCTTTCGAGCAATGCACCACTACACATCAACCATGCCCGGTAAACAACACACCATCCACACTCAGCCAAACCTCCCATCTCACTCACTGACCCCAAACAAGATCAAACCCACCAGTGTTACAGTGTTTCAAAGTGGAACTTACTGATTCTACATCTATCCCGTCCTCCATTGCAATGTTCTCCCCGCAGTCCTGAACGATCCCAGTAATCAATGAGCTAGAGTTTGGAATCGGCCACTCCGGAGGTGCATTAAAGCTGAAAACACATGTCCTTGTTAACTTTGAGATACTACGATTATGTAAAAAGGAAGTTGGGACGCTCCCAGACACAGTCCAGAAGCATTACTGTACCCTACGTGCCGCACAAATCCACTTTATCATCAATACGGATGCGGGACGTTAGCACTATTCGACATTCCCAGCTGTCACCCTCTGCTCCAACCGGCTCCGCATACTTTCTCGGATGGGACGCCACTTACCATATTTGTAGGCACTAGTGGTCTCTCTCCTGGATGAGCGTAATCATGATCTGGTGGACCGAAATAGCAGCGGGCCCCTCCGTGTGGCAGGCCTCCCCGACTGGAATCTGTCCTGCGCGAGTCTTATTGTCATCCTGCTTATCAGCCCTTTTTACGCACCCCCCTCCTGTCCCCTCCGCTGCACAAATACCCCGGCACAGGCGGCCAGATTCAGCACAACTCAACCCGCCGCTACTGTTAGGAGCCAGTCAGCCATGCTGGAGTACAGCAGCCCAGCTTAAGGGGGATTTGGGGGCATTTCCCCAGGTATTATGAGCGCTTGCGGTGTTGCCCTGATCCTGGCTCTGCCAATCAGCACCTCGGTGCCTCTGGACTAGACTGGACTAGTTTGCCCCTGTCTTTTATCTCTCTCTCTCTTGCTCGCAGTGCTCTGGGAGGTTGCAGCAGTCTCTGCCCGCATCAGCAACATTACACCACCAGCACCAGCCAACCCCCCTCGCCACACACACACACACACACACACACACATTCCTACCCTCGTGCCCTTCCAGTCGCCCATCCCATTAATTAAATCAATGCCACCGACAGTAATTCACTGTGGAAATTTCAAATAGCCTCATCTTTTCGCAGTTCGAGTCTAGATCATCATACTGTCAAAAAAGAAACATCTTTGAAGACAATATAACTTAAATGGGAGCCAAAATCTGACGTGTGTAATTTGCACACCGGTAATGTCACCAAACTGAATTGATCCTTTGCTAAGTCCCGCCTTATAACATTACTGACCAATCCTATCTTGGCAACTGTTGCAGCCATATTATCAGAAAAGCTTTTGCTGTTCAGTGTTATGCTATGGATCTGTGTGTTGGGATAGTTTAAAAAGCAGATTTATGGTAAAATATTGTTGCTGAGTCACACTGACACAAGGTCCTATGTATTTGCAAAGTGTGAATTTCAAAGCATTAGATACGAAATATCAAACCAAGCAGCATTTGCAAATAAATGACACTAGAAATGACACTTTAAGTGTTATATTTTCATTTTCCATCTTTGAATGTTATAGTGCATGCTGTGAATTAAACTGCACTTCTGTTCATTTTTAGGAAAAAAAGGTACAAAGCTGTCACTGGAGCAGGTACCTAAGGTTCAAAAGCCAAAAGGTACATCTTTGTACTTTATTTACCCATAAAGGTGGTAATATTAGGCTAAATACTACATACTGTAAAAGTTAAAGGAATATATTAGTACTTTAAAAATACAAATTAATACCTTAAGTGCACATATTACCTCATTGACAGTTCTGTACCATTTTCTTCTGAGAGTGAAAAGTCTGGGATCAGTAATTAAAATAAATAAATGTATTCAGCAAGGACACATTAAATTGATCAAATGTGAGAGTAAAGATATTTATAATGTTACAAATGTTTGTTATTTCAATAAACAAAATACATGTTGTTCCTTCAAACTTTCTATTCATTAGCAAATCTGTAAAGTAAAAATCCAATGGTTATAATTTGCAAAATAACTTACAGTAATTATCAGTCCAAATTAGAATAATACTTAATCATTTTACCACTTAATAAGCACATTTTACTCATACTCAAAAATAATCATTTCTATGGAGTGTTCTGTGTCTCCTGAACACTCGCTGTCTGCCATTGGTAGAACCAACAGAAAGTCCCGCCCCAAACTAACACCATTGGCTGAGCCAGTGTTCCTGTGTCAGGTGGACTGGATTCTCACACAAACACAGCCATGTTTTGATACAGCAACAGAGCCATAGTGTTGCCACTTTGTGCTATTATATTCGTCTCTACAAGTAAGCTTGATAGGAGAAAGTATTTTCACAAAAAATGAACGAATGACAATCAGAAAAGCAAAATGAGTGATAAAGAGGGACTTGTCCTGACTGGTCAATAGCCCACAAACCAGAGACCAGTATCAAATCATCAAATCAATGGTCCACTCGTGGTCATAGACAGATGCTCATGTTTGTGTTTACTGAAGACTGACCTCAAAAAACATGTTTAAATACAGTGGGACGCAAGTTCTATACGTCTATACGTCTCCTCAGCAGTGCAGTGTTGCCATAGCAACCCAACCCTCACTGCAGAGGGGACGTGAGCCCTGAAATGAAATTCGCCTTCACACAAACACACAGTATGAGAAGACGTCATCTGCCACACCAGCTAATCTATATTTCTGCATAAATTTAACCAATCATTTCTGAACTCTGAAACCATGAGTGTGTGGTTATGTGTGCATATACATCTGCTAAGATTCATCTCTTACTCTCTGTCTCTTTGAAGGAGCACTTCCTCTCAAAACTTCTCCCTTTCCACTCCTTCCATTTAGACAATTAGTGGTCAATGTTTAGAAAGAAGGCTTTATCAATCTGGACAATCAGTCTTGTGCGTCAGTAAGTACACTCTGTCCCCTTCAGTCCCACCACTTCAAACACCAACACTCAAAGAGTTTGTTCACAGTGACCCTTAGGACACAAATAAAAATGAGCAGCAATTCAAACTCTATCTAAGGGGGAATTAACGAAGAATGAATTACCCACTGATAGCTAAATTCATTTGCACATGCTGTGTGTTTTTAGCACTAGCTCAAGTAAAGGAATTGGTTGATTCTTAAACAGAATATTTTTATTTTAGAAATTAAACTTTCTTAAAGCAATTTTACACATTCACTAGTTGAATTAGTTTGTCTATAAACATGCATGCATCACAGGAGAACTATATCCTTATTGTTCAGTCTGATGAAAATAAACATGTTTACACTATAATTATTACAATTGTTTATAATAATTTTACACTTTGGTTAGATTAGTATAGTTAAAAAAATAATTCATATTTTTATAATGAATTTTCCAACAAGATTTCATGAAAAATCATAACTATTTTACAGGGTGGTGATTACATATGAATTAATGTTTTGATTTGTATGAAAATACAAGCTAGAAGGTCCGCATGTAAACCTAACTGTCAGTAAGCGGATTATACAAAAATGTACAAAGGAGGTCATAAAAATTTATACAAATTAGCCTTGTCACCAAAAAACTATTTGTCAAAAAGTAAAATAGTTGCAAAATTGCCATGAGAGGGTGTTGGAATTTTCCTATTTTAGGACTGAAAGTGTGTAACAAGGTTAAAACATAGTTATACAAATGTCCTCTAAATAGTACCGAAAGTAAATATGGAGAACATAATAAAAAAGTTTTCAAAATCTTTTAAATCCGTGTGCTGTGCTGAAAATCCTTAACCTAATTTGGTGTTCCAAGTCAAAAATGACCATTTAAAAATTGCTTGTAAATATTTAGTCAAGGTATATTATCACCATATATAGCTGATCATTTCTGACTGGAAACACAAGAAGTGTTAGGAACACCACAAGTTGGGGAAAAAATCTTTAAAAAGTACAAAAATTACTCAGTTTTTTGGGGAAGTCCGTAACACTTTAGTATAGAGACCAGTTTTGACTATTAACTGTTCTGACTATCCTTACCAGGTCAAGAAAATATGATCATATTACCCCAGTTTTACAGTCTCTGCACTGGCTACTTACATTTACATTTACATTTATGTATTTAGCAGACGCTTTTATCCAAAGCGACTTACATTGCATTCAAGTTACAGTGTTTACATTTTATCAGCTCTTGCTTTCCCTGGGAATCGAACCCATGATCTTGGCGTTGCTAGCGCCATGCTCTACTATTTGAGCTACAGGAAAGCCCTACTTATTAAGTTCCGTATCAGTTACAAAATACTATTACCTATAAGGCCCTTAATGGTTTAGCTCCTGCGTACCTAACTAGTCTTCTATCTTGCTACAATCCATCACGCTCCCTAAAGCCAAGCGAAGGCGAGCGGCGGTCGGGCTGGTTTGTTTGGTGTGTTCCACTCGTCGGGCTCACGTCAGCGATAGTCAGCGTCGGGCCATCGCGAACCGTCGGTGAGAGAGAGAACTCTGATTCTGAGTCCGTGCAGTAGAATTAAAGCAAAAGTGGTGAAAACGGGCAGGTAAATGAAGGCGGCACAGACAAAAGGCTGTTTTTTTGATGTGACATGATCTTGCCCAAGCATTCCAATATGCGAATGTTTTCAAAACAACATGAGCTGCTTAAAAAAATGAAAGTTATCAACGTTACTGACATTCAAAATGAGCGCTGCTTCATATACATTTCGTATATCTGCATTTATCTCGTATATCTTTGTTTTGGTTTCTCCGTTTGAATAACGAATATTTACTATATTGATAGCTCCCGGTGTAAACACGGTGTAAGCCACCTTTCGTTACGCAGATGTTTTCCTCTTTTATTTTTTATCCGCCATCTCTATCTTTCTGTCTTCACTCGACTCGGCTAATGTCTGTCATGTGCACTGATGAGCGCTCTCTCCTCTGCATCATGAGTAGACACGCCCCTTACTGCGGATTGGCTACAAGTTTGTTTTGGTACTGGGCCCGAGTTTTTGACAAAATACATACCCCACCTTTAATAATAGTAAATGTTGAATTAACACATTTTTGCAAATTTTTGAGCAATGTTGCTGGGCAACTTTGGGAAATGTAGCCATCAGCGGGCAACCAGGTGAGACACAGGGCCCACGACCGATATAAAATATCCAGATAGTTACCCATTCTCAATGTGAAAGTGTCCAAGCAACATTGCTCAAAAAAAGGTGCCCGGCAAAATTGCTCAAAAAGTTGCCCTGTGTATTATCAGCCTAACAAGGAGCAATACTTATCAGCTTTCATTAATCTTAATGTTACAAATGGACTCTTATTGTACAGTGTTACCATTTTATTTCAACAGTCATGCTTAAAGATGGCCATCTTTAAATATCTACACAAAGGCCATAGCATTGAAATTGCAAACATATGGATATTGTATGTACAGTATACTCTCACAAACACTTGATGATTATCTAATCAAAATAACAAAATATGGCAATCAATCAGTCGACCTCTCAGGCCAGTTATGTTGGGCTGCTAGTGGTTTTGAGTTAGCCTCACAGTTTTGTGCATACTGTAAATACAGCATGCAACAATAGTGACATATAGTGAATTACGGCATCCTTATGTTGCCTTCCAGGATATTTTCTGTGTAGGATTACGTTAGTTAGGATGACTGCAAGGTGTTGACCTCTCCAGGTCAGGTCAATCAATACTGACGCATCTCTTGGGTTGCTATTAGGAGACACCGTATGTATCGCAGTTATTCTGTGCCATTACTTGAGGTGGGATTCACCCACCAACTCACAGATACAGAAACAGATAAAATCATCACATCTTTTTGTCAAAATAAAAAACCAAGTAGCATCTGCAAATAAATTGCTCTTTACTCAATACTAATGTTTCTTCATAATAACACTGATATATTTTTCTACACACATCTGTGGGCCAGTCCAGCTGCCTCTGCTGCTCTGTGCTCCTGTTCAAACTTCTAGATATGTATGACACAAACTCCCATGATTCTGTGAGATTTAGTCTGCACACACAGTGTACATCTGGAGTAAAGCTCTGATGGATCTCCAGAGAACCAAACAACCGCACAACACACACACACATCTAAGACCACTGTTTGCCATACCGTCAAGAGTCAGAGTTGCAATATTACCAGAATATTTGGTTTACTAGATATATACTAGATACAGCTCATAAATATACAGGAAATAGTTTATAAATGTCTACAGGTAATAGCAGAGGCATCATGCCCATTCACAGTGAGGGGGCACGTGCCTCCTCAGATTTCTAGACAAAATATAGCCGATTAATATTTTCTATATTTAATACAATCACACCGGTGTGATTGGAACGTTCAGCGCATCATATCATCAGCTGCTAAATTCAAATCTGTGTTCGCTGGCTGGCTGCAGCTGAGCCAGCACAGGGAAAGCCATTTTTTCTAAAAGTGTGTATCATCTTTTGAGTCAAATTCTTGCATTTGGGCTATTACCAAGCAAATTAAATCAGTATCAACAAAATTGATCTTTGCAATGCATCTGAAATGGCATTTAGATGTATTTACACAGTTTAATGCAGCTCAGAGGGACATAATGCATAAATAATGTTTTGATATTTGAAACATAAAAACGTTGAAAACTGATGTTTGAAATTATTGTAAAAAATGAAGATACTTTAAATGTAAAACTAAAACCGCCAGTAGGTGGCAGCAAGTCACTGTTAATAAATGAGTCATTGCGACTGAACCAAATCATTTAAACCGTTGATTCAATCAGGAACGAAACACCGCATGTTGCTCAGAGACGCAAAACAGTGCCTTTGATGTGTTTGGAACGATTTTTGATGGCGAAATCGAGCAAATGCAGGAAATATGGTGTCTAAAATGTAAGTCTCTTAACATTAACTTCTTGTTTATTGAACTGTTGCATAAAATCATTTGTAATCATGCTGACTTTTGGAGAAAAAAAAACGGCACTCTTCCTGTGATATTAACTGTATGAAATTATATAAATATAGGCTATACATTTTCTGCCCCCATATGTAAAATTATGTGATCATAAATCTAAATGCATTTTAATAGACTGAATCATGCAGTGAAAGAATGCACTCGTATGCGTACTAGTTTAACCTATGTTAACTTACTCATTCGTTCTCTGACAGCAGGTGTCATGTTTGGCAGAAATATAACAGTTTTCCCGGTAAAGGCAGAACACAAAGCAGCGCAGCACCGGACTTTGAACTCGCAGTGCTCATGTTTATTCAATGAAAACATAGCCTTTTGAAGTTTAATCGTCACATTCAGCCATATCGCAATTCTGACTTCTTGAGATCATAATTAAGACTTTCTAGAACAAATTTAAGACTTTTTAAGACCCCGCGGACACCCTGCTGTAAGTAAATGTGGTTGTCAACCCCAAAAACTGACAGTGTGAACGTAGCCTCTGATTCATCAAAGAATCCTGAAAAAAAAAAATCACGGTTTCCACAAAAATATTAAGCAGCGCAACTATTTTTAACATTGATAATAATAACAAGAAATGTTTCTTTAGCACCGAATTGGCATATTAGTAATGATTTCCAAAAGATCATGTGACACTGAAGACTGGAGTAACTGAAAATTCAACTCTTTCATCACAGAGAAAAAATGTAAAATAGTTACTTTAAATTGTAATGATATTTCACAATATTGCTATTTTTACTGTATTTTTAACAAATAAATGCAGACTTCTTTCAAAAACTTTTCAATCAGTATTTTACTCACTACTAAGTGCTTCAAACAAAACACAGACTTTTACTATTTTCAAAAGATTTGAAGTTAAACTCAATGCCAATCAGTTTGAATTACAGGTACCTGTTAAACACTATTTTGTGTCCCAGCAGACTGATAAAAAGCTTTGCAGCATTACTTTTAGTAGCTGACCAGTCAGACTGGAGCTTGCAATTATCACGAGAGCTTTCCAGTTTTGTGCGTATTTCGCATCAGGCCTCAGAGAACAAACTGCAGAGACTTTGTGACGTACGTCCTGAACCATGAGCTGATCGCACAATCATCATCACCTCGCTGTTGTACAGTGGCACTCTTTGCTCATTTGAAGCCCATTAGGACTGATTATCATTACCGAAACATCCCTGTCCTGACTGGCTTGAAGCACAGTATAAGAGGACGATGCCGTTTGAGGCACAAAAGCTCATTAACTCCAGCTCAGGAGACGGCAGGCGTCCCAGCAGATCTGGCCTGGACTAATGAACAGCAGTCAGCTCATATTAGCCAGCGGTCTGAACACAGCCGTCCACCAGCACCTGACACAATATAAAGCACTGCATTATTCATACTGAGTGTATAAACTCCATATGGCTCAGAACATTTCACAATGCCTTCTTTCACACACCTTAGGTCAGCTTTATCAGTGTTAGCCGGAATTCAGCTGTCTATCCAAAATCCAAATCTGGAATTCCTGATTCTGATTGGTCAACTGTAGCGTAATTGTGGATAAATGTGGAAAAATGTGCTATTCACTGCGCCTAAAATGTATAATTGCAGAAAAAATATATACGTTGTATTGAACATTAATGGAGCAACAGATTTTGTGTGAAAATAAATCATTCAAGTTGTTTATTTTGTTTAAAAATCTTATAAATGTATGAGGTATCAAGGGGGGCCTTTTACCCCACACACGGGGTAAAAGGCACACGGTATCAATACAAATACTTCAGCTAAAATTATGTTTTTTTAAAATAATGTCTAAATTAATACTTGTTCAAAACAATCACTTTAGCAAAGTTTGTACTATTTTCTGCTTATTTTGAAATAATTAATTTTTGTTCAATAATTATATTGTCATTAAAAGAAACAAAACAAAATAATTTTAATAAGTAAAGATTCTGAAAGTATTGAAGGAGATCAAATAATAATTGAATATATATTTAGTAACAACAAATGATATTTTATTATATGATATGATTAATATTATGTTTTTTTTGTTTGTTTTTTTTAAAATATGATGGTTTTGTTCTAACCATGGTGATTATCTCTAATATATGATGTAATATGATGAAAACTGATATTCTGGTCGTATTTGTTCCTTTTACACAAAACTTTTTTTTTCCGTAACATTAAAAATGTTAATTTGATATAAATTATATATAAAAATATATAACAACTTGTATATTGTACAAACATATATCTATATATCTATCTATATATATACATAACTATCTATCTACATACATACATTATATGTATACATCTATATATCTATATATCTATATATAGATATATATATATACACACACACACACACACACACACACACTGTAAAAAGTGATAAGTTGACAACTTAAAAAAAATTTAGGAAACTTGTTGCCTTAACATTTTTAAATAAATGATAATTAAAAAATAAGTTAATTGTCAAGTTCACTTTAATTTTTTTTTTAATTATTATGTACTTAATAATTTTAAGGCAACGGGTTTCCTCAATTTTTTTAAGTTAAGTCAACTTTCACTTTTTACAGTGTATATATATATATATATATATATATAGTGCCTCATCCAGCCAAGGGCACAAAAAGAGCCACCTCCAAAAATTAAATAAATAAAGGTCCCTGAAGTCCAAATTCTCTTGATGATGATGCTTCAGAGGGAATTCCTGTTTTCACTAATACTGAAATGCACTTAATGCTAAATTGTCAAACTGGTGTGGTTCAATAGTGCATATAATTAACTCTGCAGACCCACTGATCTGTTCCCTCAGACACCACTTCTGTCTCATTGATCCAAATCCAAGCTCTATTTTGTGTTGCCTATGGAATAAAACACAGACTGACATTCAGCATGCATTTCAACAGAAATGTGTAATTTCAGATACTGTAAACATGAACCCTCAGGACATCTAAGAGCAAAAAATAAATAAATTGTGCGTCAAAAGCAAAGCAGTGTGTGTGTGTGGTAAAGAAGTCACCCGCGTTCTCACAGATGGGCGTCTCACGGTTCAGCTGCCCCCTCGTCTGCACCCAATCACAGCCTCCATTTTTCACACGCCACTGGTCAGAGACACACACACACACACGCTCTTGTCCAGCCTGCATTTCATCAGGCGCTATCCATTTCAACATTTCTTCTCCAATGAAAAAGAAAAACAAATGTTCAGTGTAGATAAAAGACTTAAAATCACTGCAGAAGGGCCCATCATGCATTGGTGTGTAGCTCAAAGACAAAGACAGCATGTACACACAGTATTTTCATCAGGACACAGTGATGCCCATAGCAGTGCTTTAACAAGACAACCTGGACACTCTCGGGACGCCAGAGTCAGGTAGAGATATTTCTGCACTCTCTGTACAGTGCAGCTTTCACCTATCACACACACACACACACATTCTGACTGGCAGCGGATATTAATTAGACCAGCAGCTCTGTTCCCTCTTACGTCAATCTGAGCTCCCCCACAGCAGGAGTGATGACTTCACTGCCTTAGCATGGGGAGGAAAACCCTGCTGAAAAGATTAGCTTCAACCAGCAGGAATGTTCACGTTGATCCAAGATTTATTACTGTTATTATATTTTTATTTTACAAGGTTAGTCTCTCGAGATTAAAGTCCTTTTTTTCAAGAGAGACCCGGGCTGAAATGTCAACATAAAACATTCAAGGTTCCCACTCTTTTTGACCACAGAATTCAAATTGCTTTTCCTGTTCAAATTTACTGGATAAGGATTTAATAAGAATTCTTTCGTTCTTTCTTTCACAAAAGTCTGGGGTCAGTAAGATTTTATTTGAAAGAAATTAACACTTTTATTAAACAAGATGCATTAAATTGATCAAAACAAAGCATATTATGTTCTTTAGAATTTTCTATTCATTAAATATTCTTGAAAGTTTTCACAAAATTATTAAGCAGCAAAACCATTTTCAACATTAATAATAATAATAATTAAGAAATGTTTGAGCAGCAAATTAGCATATTAGAATGGAAGGATTATGTGACACTGAAGACCTGAGTAATGATGCTGAAAATTCAGTTTTTTCATAACAAAAATAAAGGAATAAATTATATTTAAAATATATTAAAATAGAAAACAGCTATTTTAAATTGTAATAATATTTCACAATGTTATTTTTTTTTTTAACGTTTTTATGAACTCATTCAAAAACATTTTAATAAATCTTATGGACCCCAAGTATATTTGAACAGTGTGTGTGTGTTTATATGTGTGTATATATATATATATATATATTAACATATTAACATATATGATGGTAAATTCTGGCAAAAAAAAACTATTATAGACCAATTAGAATTAAAAGTAAACTACACTTCACAAACAACACACAATTATGAGTTAAACCCATAGACTGTAAAAAAAAATGGACGTAGTGTCCGTGACGTCACTCGTAGGTTTCTGAAAAGCATTTTTGAAGCCTAAAGTGGGCGGAGCCGACCGCCGCCATCTTGGAAACGCGTCCCCGCGCGTCACTCCCGGATAATCGAAAATGGGCAAAAAGGCGGGACGTGGGTGAAGCTGAGCTGAAACCACGCCCCTCTGTAGTGACAGCAGTGCTGCCGTGCAAAGACAAAACACTATAACTTCGTTTTTGGTCGAAAATGAGTTATTGATCATTTTGGGACATTATGACCTTTATCATGTGTTAAGTATCATGGAGAAAAGCCCCGGAGAAACCAAGGCAGAACACAGTATAACATCAGTTACAGCTCTTTGATTTTGTTTTGAACGCTCAAATGAAGTTATGGTGCTCTGCATTTGTTTGCATTCGTTCGTCAATACTGTGCCAGCCTGGAGTTATACGGTATTCTGACTTTGTTTTACTTTCCAATAAAGTCTGCCACGTTTAAATTACGGTGTAACTTGTGTACTTTTATACATCTGTCGGCACTTCATTAGACAAACAAATGAGAGAGATCGCGATCTCACCCTTTATGTTAGCGAACATTGCAAATGGTTGCAAAACGGTATCCACTCACGTTTAACTATTGGTCTGGTTGTTATGGTCAGAAAAAAAAGAATCACATTTCTAGATGTTATAGCCTAGCCAATGATCACTAGATTTTATCCAGATGTTACTAAAATGATTCTGTAAATGGTGATCAGCACCATATATAATGTGGAAGTTACTGCCTTTTGGCGTGACATCTCATCGCAGACAGTGCAAAAGCAGAATACAATATCAATATAGCGGTAGAAATCAAGTTTGAGATCATTTTCATTAAAACATCCAGTTGCCAGATTCCCAGTGTCCTACCTATAATAATTTTTTTTCTATACAAATACAAATCTTTAAAGCCAGTTTTCTAAGTTTCACACTCTAGCGAGTTTCACACTCTGGAGCAGAGCGGCAATCCACCTGTCACTCAAGTGGCCACGCCCTTAATTATGCAGAACTTTAAGGCTTAATATAATTTAAACGGATGAGTTATAAAAAAATTCACCCCCCTCACAGTTGTCATGAAGGGCGAAATTAGCTATATAGATCAAAATCATTTTTTGCACCAGGCTGTAAACATGTTTTTTTCTGCTGTAAAGTTGGGCATTTTAACATGGAGAGTCAATGGGATTGACTCCCTTTTGCAACCAGCCTCCAGCGGCCAGTCGATGAATTGCAGTTTTAGTCACTTCCGTGTTGGCTTCACAAGAGAGAGCGGGAGGTTGCCGCTTGGTTAAACCTAATGAAACCTTTAAAGTTAAAAAAAAACCTTGAACCTCTAACAGTAGCTTTGTTTGTTCTTTTTCTATTAAATCTACTTGTTTTTGTACTGTATGTATATTTATGTGTGTGTGTGTGTGTGTGTGTGTGTGTGTGTGTGTGTGTGTGTGTGTGTGTGTGTGTGTGTGTGTGTGTGTGTGTGTGTAAACAAAAAACAAAACAAAACTTGCTACATGTACTGCGTTCCTGTCGTAGCACTTGCTTATTATTGCTCTTTTCTTGGTTTCGATTGCTTCTATTGTCCTAATTTGTAAGTCACTTTAAATAAAAGTGTCTGCTAAATGACTAAATGTAAATGTAGACCTTGTCTGGTACTGGTTTAACTGGTGGATCAGTATAGTCATAGCCAGAAGTCTTGCTGGTTAAGCTAATAAGAAGCCTGGTGGAGACAAGAACATCCCATACTGGAGATCAGCATCCAAATCTCAACATATGCTGATGAGCAGCCATGCTGAGCTGTACAGCAGGACACAGCGAACGTCCAGAAACACGTTCCAAAGTTCCACAGACAACAACTGAAACAAAATACGCGTTCTGTTTAGATGGCAAATAAACACGACATCATTCCATATGTCAGACTGGATCTCAATGACGTCTAATCATGAGACGCATGAAGAGTAATGAAGTCTTTGCTCAGGAGGTCATAGAGTTCACGGTCAGGAGGAAGTGTGTACTAACTCAATGAACAGCAAACCAGAACAGAAGAAAAAATAAGGCCAATCTCTGTCCCTGATGTTTGTAGAGCTCAGCAGAAAGTGGGTGGCTCTCAGGAGTTCTGGAGAAACATGCCTGCATTCTCTAGATAACCACACTCATCTGCATTGTTGCATAAAGGCAATGCGTCTGACTGAACAACATCGATCTCAAAGATCTCAAATGAACCGGCACGAATTTTTAAAAATAATTTTGTAATTTCAATTTGATATTTTGTTTTTAGGTTGACTCTTTTTTATACAACTAAGTTATTATTTTAGGTTATTATAGTTAACTAAAACCAAAACCATAAAAAGTTTTAATAACTGAAATAAAATAAACTTTAACAGAAATAAAATAAAATACTGTATATATAGAAAAAAATTATTTTACCTAGTTGCCAAGAAAATGTCATTTTCATTTAGTAACTGATATACTAAAACAAACTAAATTAAAAATTAATAAAATAATACAGATATAAAAAAAAAAAAAAATGGGAAAAAAATATCAACAACATTTTATATATTATAAAAAATGTGTAAAATAACAAAATGTAATAAAACATAATATACATATACATATTCAACAAGTCACCTCTGTGTCTCTATCACACTGGTCTACAGCAGAAGTAATGAGCTGTAACAGACAGAGCCTGTGCCAGCAGTGCCACCTCAAGACCTAATCACTGTTTACATACAACACACACCAGCAACCCTTCATTTCATGTAGATAAAGACAGATTACGTACAGTCGTGTGTGTTTGTGTTGGCACTGCGAAATGAATCGTGATTCATTTTACTGCGTGTTCTATTTTACGCTGTATCAGCTTTCTGTCCTCGGTGATTTAAATGTGAACCTAGAAGAGCCTCACGTCTCCTTGTCTCTTGCTCTGTTTTATAATCTCTCTCTCTTCACTCTCAATTCCATTTCAGGCTTAACCCCATTTTTATTTCTTGTATTGCTTCCGTCTCGTATCTCAGCTTCTCTGTCTTTGTCCTTCTCTCGCTCATTTAAATCAAGGGGGCAAGGTTTGGCTGGTTAGCATAGTCCCCTGCTGGTGGATACTGTAACTACACCATTATGGGGTAAAAACAATCTTTCTCTACTGACACTTTGACAGACATCGAAAAGTAGAAACTTTTTTTCATATAAATACTGAGCATTTAATGATACTATAGTAAATGTTTCACGAGTAACTGAAGATTGATGTGTCTTTCTGTAAATGTCAGGATGTGACAAAACAATGTCAGAAATGTCAAATTTATTATTACTGTAGAATAGCCTGAATTTCAGCGAAGCAGGAAGACAGGGAGATGGGATCATTCAAACATCTTATAGGTAAGGAAAATTATATATAAAATAATACAATTATAATCAAATTATATTATATATTCACCATTTGTATTACTCTGCTTGCAGCATTTCTCACAGTTAGCGGACAACCAAACCCACTATAATTTTACAAATGTTTCTGTTTTTGTGACACGGAATGTAATTTTTAGGCGAGAATATAGTCTAATTGTTTAGACTTCAAATATGTAGTTTGTTAATAAAGAGATTGTCTATTTGAAAATTTGCTTCAACTTTTTTTCGGAGATGTGAGCTCCAGGGCATCAGCGGCCGTTCAGCCCTCGTGAACCCACCTCAGCCAGATCTTCTGGAATTTGCTATATGTGGCCCTGGACCACAAAACCAGTCTTAAGTGTCAATTTTTTGAAATTGAGATTTATACATCATCTGAAAGCTGAATAAATAAGCCCTGGAATCTGAGGGTGCAAAAAAATCAAAATATTGAGAAAATCACCTTTAAAGTTGTCCAAATGAAGTTCTTAGCGATCAAACATATAGTAGCTTTTTACTAATCAAAAATTAAGTTTTGATACATTTACGGTAAGAAATGTACAAAATATCTTCATGGAACATGATCTTTACTTAATATCCTTATGATTTTTGGCATAAAAGAAAAATTGATCATTTTGACCCATACAATGTATTTTTGGCTATTGCTACAAATATACCCCAGCGACTTGGCATTGTAAAATACCAAATTGTGTTAGTGATGGTAATTTTGGTTACATTGTTCCGCCATTAGATGGCGACAAGATACTGTTTTTATGAGTGAGTTAAAAGCAAAGACTTTTGTATTGAAAGGGAGTCGAACAAGGTTGTAAAAAACAACATTATTTTTACTTTCAAGAACACCTCGTAAGTCACAGCCAACAAATACACTGAGTAGAGCTGTCATCGGAAATCAACTTAACAGATGAAAGGATAGTACGACAAAGATATCGCTTTCCTCAGCGGACATTCAAATATGAGACTGAGCTGAAGAATGAATGCTATCAGATGCAGGAAATCACACTCGCTGAGTCAATCTCTTTCTCATAATACTCTACTATACATAACACACCGCTTTTAATACAGTAATACAATAAGCTTTCAATGAAGCAACTCAACGTTCCTTCGTTACTAGTTCAAAAGTGATGTTTTTGAATTAGTAATGGAGGCTTGGGCTCAGCTGTTAAACTGTCAACTTGAGTTTTGAATCCATGGCAGAAGGAAGTAGTTCTTTTTAAGACACTTCATGGTGGTTTCTTATTTATTTATGCCATGGTCTGTCTGAGTACTCGATTCTGATTGGCTGGCAGGTGTTGATTAAATTCGTTGAACTGCACAGGTAGTTCCAGGTCAGTTTAATCACGTTCTATATTAACGCGCTTCCTATAAACATTGGTAACCATAGTAACATACAGATACAGTTGAATAGTAATACAGACGAAATTAACCGTCATTTTTTATCGTTCCGGTCAAATATTGCAGTGCAAATATTGTTAACATCTTTAATATGTGAATGCTGGGAAATGACCATGGCATAAATGGGATAATCAACGGCTAGCTGTGCATTAAACGATTTGAATGCATTTCGTGGAGGAGCGTCTGCTGCGCGTCGGGTGGTTCTTCGCCTCCATGTCGTGCATTCAAATCGTTTAATGCACAGCTAGCCGTTGATTATCCCTTACTTACACATGCAGTCAAACTGTTTTATATTGAATATCACATTCATAGTCATGTGATATTAAAAAGCCACTATTTTCCACTTTCGTTGTGTGAAAAATAGCAGCATGAACACCTTTCAATATATCTCCTTTTGTATTCAGGATTTTAATTCTGGAATGAAATATTTAACGACCTTTCTGACACCAATTACAGATTGAATGAAAGGATTAGAGAGAAAAAAAATAAAAAGAATCAGTATCTGGTGACAAAGTGTCCCATCAGTTCCAGGGGGAAAAGAGGAGAGGGGCACAGAGGTCCTGAGGGAGCCCGGTGCTCTCTCCTCAAACAATGCATGCAAAGGAGGGTGGAGACTGTGAAAAATTAGGTTGGCTCTTAATAAGTGACGGGGGATTAATGAAGCAGCTTGGCATGTTTGCTCAAAAAGATGGGGGTGATGATGCTGGTGGTGGCAGCATGTGTTCATGTGTGTATATCTGGGGTCCAAACCCCATCCCCCTTTAAAACATGTGCAGTTTGTAATGCATGGCAGGAAGCAATATTGAACTCAACCCACCCACATTAAAAAAGATAAAGAGGTAAAGACTGGGGGTGGAAGAAAACGAGACGGGGTGGGGTGAAGGACACTCCAACTAAAATTAATTAACAGCTAGGGGTTAATGTTTTTGTGCTGGTGGCAAAATCTGCTGATTCAAATAAGCACTTGCTCAATCTCCATGTAAATTGAAGCAATCCATTATGAGGCTTAACAACATGTTACATTTGTATAATTTCGATTTGCTCCTCAGTTTGTAAAAGCAAATAAAAACAGTAAAGCAGTGTTTACAGTGGAAGTCACTTTTTTGTTGTTCTGAAAGTAATAAACTCAAATTATACATAGAGAGTAATAGCATTCAGCAGTAGAATTTTTTTGGAATTATTAATTTCATAACCAGATTTTTATTATAAAATTAAACAATATGTGTTTATATATATGTATATAATTTATAAATGTTCGCAAAAGGCAAGCACGTAGGGCTGTGCGATATGACGATATATATCGGATGGACGAAATAAAAAGTCTATCGTTTCATATTATGTTCTATCGTTTATTTCGTGGTGTTGCAAAATACATTGTTTACGGTAATACTTTTTAATCATTTGGATGAGTGCGATCTTTACACACCACCACGGGGCGTGAAGGGGAGACAGAACCAGGTGGAGAATGACCAGCCAGGACAAAACGAGGGACTACATCTAGCATGGGCACGCGTTTTTAAGCACTGCAGTTTTAAAACAATCGATTTTAAGCCGTTGAAACACAAACAACAGAGCTATATGCGTGCGCCATCTCCGTTTCTATGTGAGAGGACCGCGCCTTTTTTTTTTTTTGCCGCTTTATTGACTTTGAACGATTACATAAACACACTTATATGCGTCAGAATCCCCGTCTTAGCAAGTATCCTCATGAAGACAGCGATTTAGGTGTTAAGAGAGAGGAAACACCTAACAGAGAAAACACATATGTAACAGTATTGGATCCGGACTTCGGTCTTAAAGGGGAAGCTGTCCAATATTCGTTCTGTCTGCCATTCATATTAATCATACTACATTGCTAGAAAATCTCTCACTGCTCTTGACTAAATCACTTTTGTAACTTTAATAAGAAGAAATAATTATAAAAAATCATATATATATATATATATATATTAGTATAGAATCTATACATAATGCAAGTGTTAATTATATCTATCATAGATAGATAGATATAATTAACACAGTGAAGACTAATTAATTTACCCAATGTATGTAGCGTTTCTTATTTATTGTAGTTTTTGTCCTATTGCTTGCAATTAGTTTCTTATACTTATTTCATCACTGACTGTTTATTTATTTTCAGTGAGCTTGAGTTTTTATTTGTTTTTTTTATTATTATTTATTTTGTCTTTTTAGGCTTGTATTAGTTTGATATTGACATTGGTGACAAGGATTATGAAAATTCTATGGTATCAAAGATTTTAATATCATAAAAACCCTTTTAAAAGAAAAAAAATACTATATCGTTATATATATATCGTTATCGTGATATAAAATTAGTCATATCGTGATATAAGATTTTGGTCCTATCGCCCAGCCCTACAAGCAAGTAAATGATAACATTTTTGAATAATTTCAAAATGAATAAATTAATAAATCAAATCATATTGGAAATTATTGAAATTATTAAAAATGTATTAAAATAAATTATTCTTATTTATGGTATTTACCTATTTTTCCTAGTTTTCTTCCCACATCATAAGTATACAACCTGTCCTCCAACCAATACGCCTGTATAGGACGTTTGTCCAAATCCCTGAAATACGACCCATCAGAGCGTATGCTACAATTGCGCCCCTATCGGCAACAGGACATTTTCATATTAATGTTTTGTATTATTTTATCTGCGTCACAGTTCGGGTTTCTTGTAGCTCGGTTGGTAGAGCATTGCGTTATACGACGATATGTATATACGTGATCACGCGATCATGGGTTCGATCCCAGAGATCGCACGCGCTCATAAAATGTGCACTAAAAATCATGATTTTGCATGATTCCTGTAAGGGGTAGGTTTAGGGGTAGGGTTAGGTGTGGTCATTCTTACGAATTAGCCACCTAGTAAAATATGTATGAATACTGTGAGATCAGTGTAAAAAGTCCACATATTGCATTTAAATAAACACGCATTTTGATTGGTAATGACAGTCATACGTCATTTCATGACGACAGACGCAACACGAGACTGTCATTGTTTTTACGCTCGCTAGAGGGCGCTTAACTTTAAAACGTAAATATAGGTCGTAATAAGGGCTTGCACAAACGACCTATAGGGTCGTTTTTTGTTGGAGGACAGGCTCTAAGTATACTAACTTTTCTAATTCTAATATATTCTAATGTAACATATTCAACAAAGTCTACAATTCTCCATGTAACAAAAGGTTGAAATCCAAAGTTAAAAAAAAATTCACACAACTATTAAGTTTTTATAAACTGAGGGACTAAGCTAAAATGATCTTCTGCGGTAATCAACAGTATGTCACAATTTATATTGAACCTGGATAGGCTTGATGTAAATGCAGACAGTTCTTGTAAAATATATACACTGATTATTATTACATTTACATCATTTACTCTGCACCTGCCAACCAGAACACAACACATGAAGTACAGAGCAACACTAATGTCATTCAAACAAACACGTACATTACACTACACTCTTAAAAATAAAAGGAGGTTTCACAATGCCATAAAAGATCCACTTTTCTTCTATGACACTTTATTTAAGGGTCTCTTAACTAGTTGCTTATTAGCAAGAATATTACTAGAATATTAGCCATTTATTAGAAGTAATTAAGCACATATTAATGCCTTATTCTACATCCCCAGTCCTACCCAATACCTAAACTTAACAACTACCTTACTAACTATTAATAAGCAGCAAATTAGGAATTTATTGAGGGAAACATCGTAGTTAATAGCAAATAAGCGTTCCCTATTCTAAAGTGTTACCAAAGGTTCCTCATAAAACCATAAATTCCAATAAAGAACCTTTACTAAGAGTGTATTATTCGTCTACTTGCCTGAAGGGAGAAGTGTCTGAAAACAAGTTGTTTCTGTAAGGTGGGCTTCAAATGCACAATGAAGAAATGAGTAAACTCAAACGTGACTATCACACAAACGGGCAGTCATCCAGCTGCCTAAATGTTTGTTTTCATTTGTTCAAGCAGAGGACGAAAGCAAAGGGCTGCCAGCAGCCAGGAGGCATCAGACTAGAGTATGGATTTTTCCTTTCTGGTTTGCCTGCGTGCCGTAAACGTGCATTGAGCACGACACCCGATACACTGCCAAAAGCGTACGCGCATAAACTGCTCATCATCTTCAGTTATGTCAGTGTCCCAGGACAGGCACAAACCTGAAGCGCACGAGGACAGTGTGTCCCTGTGTCTTGCCAACTACACGGACAACAGCTGAAATATAGCAGTCCAACAGGTTAGACTGTAAACAAATACAAATATTTTAAATCAGTAAATACTGCTGAAGGAGGACCCTGAGGCATATACTAATGGTCAATAGTTTGGAATAATTAATATTTAAGTTTTTGAAAGAGGTCTCTTATGCTTACAATTTATTTGATGAAAAATACAGTACAAATTGTAATATGTGAAATAGTATTACAATTTAAAAGAACTGTTAGAATGCCCCGGCATAATGGTAGTGTGTTTTTGTTTGTGTAACTCACATTTTCTTTAGAAAATGTACAAATTTTAGTAGTGAAATCAAAGATGCCGACTAATCTATGTGTCTGATCTAGAAGCTGATCCATGAACAGCCCAACCGGCTGTGCAAAGCTAGTGCTTTGGCTCACAGTTCTCCTGTACGAACACCACACCTCTCAACACAATCAATAACCTAGAAGCATTCTCCTTGGCCAAAGCTATACTGGGATCCTCTCAGGTATTGATACCCTGAGCGAATGTTTACCATCAGCACCCATTATAGAACCACAGAGAGGTTCGCTCCAAACTGGAGTCTGAAAAACAGCCTACAATCTCCAAAAATTCAAGCCAAACGAAAGCTGAGCACAAATGTCCAAAAAACAGTGCTGAAACGTTTTGAGCACACTCTACAAGTATGAATACCATAGTCGATTTTTTTTCTGGTCAACTGGAAGTGTTTAAAATTGGTTCAAATCTGTCAGCAGATGTTGATGTTTGACGTTTCTCACACTGGGGTCTAAAAGTCTGAGACATTTTACAAGATATTTTGTAAGAAAATACTCTTTCAGCCTATTTCTTCAAAATTCCATGTTTAATTTAATTTATGCCATGGTCTGTCTGAATACTCGATTCTGATTGGCTGGCAGGTGTTGATTAAATTCGTTGAACTGCACAGGTCAGTTTAATCACGTTCTATATTAATGCGCTTACTATAAACATTGGTAACCATAGTAACATTCAGTTACATTTGAATAGTAATACAGATGAAAATAACGGTCATTTTTATCATTCTGGTCAAATATTGCAGCGCAAATATTATTAACATGATTAATATGTGAATGCTGGCAAATGACCATGGCATAAACGGGATAATCAACGGCTAGCTGTGCATTAAACGATTTGAATGCACGACGTGGATGCGAAGAACCACCCGACCCACAGCAACGTATTACGTGCTGTTTCTTTGTAATTATTTGTCAAATTTACAAGCAGTTTCTCATTGAAAATTGTTTCAAATTATTTTTTCAAGGTATTCTTTACAATTTTAAAACACAATCTATCATTACAAATTATATTATCCGCATAAAAATTTGAGCCAGAACATAATGAATCCAAACGATTTGAGACAATCTGAGCTTTTTGTACAAAGAAGTTCATTGTTAACATCACAAACCGAGCATTTATTTACTCAATATTTAAGTTAATGTAAAATAAAATTATTAAATGAAATATTTAATAAATGAAATACTGAAATAAAAATATATATTTTTGGCATTTTTGCCTTTTGTGATAGGATAGTTTAGACTTGACAGGAAGTGAATTGGGTCAGAGAGAGAGCAGCGGGATCGGGAAAGGTTCTCAAGCCGGGATTTGAACTTGGAACGCGATTCGAATTCGAACTTCGCACAACGGCACTGTATGTCGGCACACTGCCTACAAGGCTATCACTGAAGCAGTTAAAATAAAATAAAATAAAATAAATTTAACATTTATTTAATATTTAACATTTTGCAAAATCCTAATTAAAAAAAACTTCGAGACTGCTTTGTACTAGAATAAATACATTTTACTATGACCTGAGTCACTAATAATCTTTTTCCATGTATGTTATTCAAGTTATCAACATCCGCAACAGTTTGTAATGAGATGTGACATTGTGGGCCGTCAGAATGTGAATCAGCTCTTCTGAGTCAACGGCTTGTATAAAGTTCTAGCGTGTAGATTTTCAGCCACACGCGCACATGAATGACAGAGGTCATTGAGAGTTAAGCTCTCAGTCCTTAAAAAGGTTGACGGGAGGACTTCAATCACGACACAATGTCCCGTGAGGGACAAAGCGAAGCTGGCTTGTTAACACTATATGCGTATGCTGTTGTCTGGTAAGGTTTCATACAGGATTAACAAGAACGTGATACGTTAATATTATTCAAATCTTTTGTAGGATATTACCGTTATTAGAGCCAATTTAAGAAGGACTGTATGATATTAATGTTCATTGTCTTATACATGAACACAGTGAAATCAATTTTGTGTAATAAATAATTCACTCAGAAATTCACAAATAATTACAATGAAATGACAAGTAGCACATTGAACTAAACACAAAATTTGACTAAAATTGTATTTTCTTGTAAACCTCAACCAGCAATCAAAGAAATGTACAAAGCAGTCTCCACAACTCATAAACAAAAGAATGGGATGTCAAATATCTAATTATTTCTGACCATTTTAATCTATTCTTTGGTTGATTCTAAGAGAAGAGCAGCTAAGACAAAAGCAGATGCGTATGTAGATAGGTCGAGGTGCCGAATGCTGAACTGTGACTAATGGGATGGGTTGATGTGGGTTTGTAATGGGATTGAAGCTGGCTGGGACGGGGGTGGGGGGGTAATCTTTCATAAAGCCCGTGGGAGAAGGTTCGTGAGCCCCCGGGGGTCTGGATGCATTGCCTGCGATAAAAATGACACCAGTCACGCATCAGCCATGGATCAAAGACAAAAACACACTCACCCACACGCATCTAAAAAAAAAAAAAAAAAAGAAAGAAAGACAACCGCCACTTCAATCTGCAAAAAACTCTTATCTTATGGGTTGGCGTTTCAAACCTGTTTAAGTTCAATAAACAACTATGATATACTACTATAAAGCATTATTTGATATCTAACTAAGAGTGAGAAATGTTAACAATATAAATAAAAATTCTGCCCTCAAAAATGCTGTGAGCACGTTCAACTGTGTATTCTGCCTTCTTTCTGAAGCACATGTTCGCCCTATAAATAAGCGTTTCCTATCCACACAGGACTCAGCAGTATTACTGCAGTCCACTTGAAAACCTTATTTTTATTTCCAAAAACAATTGTTGAACTGTATTGGCCCTCAAAGTGACATCCCAGACCTTTAAGATGCTTCCAGACATCCCACCCAACCTGCATGCCAGCGCCAAAACGCACCACCCTAAGAGCCGTGACCTATTGGTACCTTTTTCTTTGGTTCTTTGGACCTTTTTCTGAGCTTCTTCTTCTTCTCTTTCTCTTCCTCGGCAGCTGTAAGTTCCAAATCGGCTTTTTTCTTCAGCTGGGATGCCGCGTGTGCCATGATGCAAAGCTCAAGTGAGATATCCTTTCATAAAGTGAAGTGTCTTCCAGTCAACAAAGATTGAACAGAATCCCTCTAAAGCACAAAGACAAAAAATCTCTTCCAGGCACCCTCTGTAGGGTCTATGTGTTCCTGTGAGCAGCCACCGAAGAGCTGAAGCTGGGAAACTGCAATTGTGTGAGAGGAGATGAACGTTTCAAGGAGACGGTGCTTCCCTCTTGGTGCTTTTTTTCCTGGGTCCTTCTGGCCCTACCTGAACCCATCCCCACCGTGCAGTCAGCCGGGACGGAGTGCAGCGGAGAGAGCGATGGGATGAGAGAAAGAGAATGGGTGGAGGGCAGCTGGGATGGAGAATCTTACGCGCGTATCCTTCGCCACCAGCTGGAAGTGTCTAAGTGAGGGGAGGAATGGGGGGGTTGATGCTGATGGGTTCTGTGTGCGGATTAACACGCCCTCACATGCATGCGTACACACACAAACACACACGCGCGCGCGTGCGTGCGGGGGACGTCTGTATTGAACCATCATTGCTGTCTTGAGCTTTCCCGTGGAGCACAATAAATTACTTTATAAGGAAATGATCATCAGTATTTTTTTTTGTTTCCCAGTTAAAAACAAAACAAGACCAATTTACTGGAGATGCAAAACTGGGTATGATATTAAGACTTGTTTTAGAAAAAAACTAAATTTGCTTTTATTATTTTTAAAAGGATAGTTCATCCATAGATTAAAATTTTAACGCCCTTTACTCACCCTCATGTTGTTTCCAACCTGTGCAACTTTCTTCTGAAGAACACAAAAGGAGATGTTTCGAAGAATGTTCATGCTGCTCTTTTCCATACAATTACAATAAATCTGATGCATCTATGCAGCAAAAAGGACACAAAAGCACCATAAAAGTGGACTAGTGTGCTATGTTTTGCTTTATATATTGATCATTTGGATTATGAACTTATCTCATGAAATTGCTAAGAAAAGCTATGGAAAGATGTCAAGATTTTTAAAGAATAATAAGACTTGAATTTTGTGTCTCTTATATGTCTTAAGACACTAGAAAGAAACATACAGGTTTGGAAGGTGATGGGGGGGGGAGTAAATGGTTGAATTTTCATTTTTGTTATTTTGTTTTGTTACAAACATATTAAATATATTTTTTTTTGCAGTTCCCTTGTTGTGGTCAACCACAACAGAAGGCATTTAGTGGCTGTTTCTTTATAGCCTCGCAACACGCTAGTAAAACATACATTAGTTTTATTTATTTTTTTATTTATGCTTAAAACAAGAAAAAAAAATTCAATGCATTAAGAAAAAATGTGATATATTATCTGTAAACAAGTCTTAATTAATTTGCTTCTCAAATAAATCTTGTTTTATGGATATTTAGATATATTTACTGGAAAAAAACTACAGACAAAAAAACAATCCTTTACAGTGCAAGCTCAGTGGAGGATTGGAAGAATAGATTTCCCCTCACAACAGAAATGAAATGGAAGCTCATTCTGCGATGAGACTCACTGCTGCTTTACACCTCATTGTAAGACAAAGAAAAGCATCTCAATCGAGACCGAAGCCTTACTGCTGTTCATAGTGTTGTTTTATGGATGCGAGCGGTGCGTGCTTCTGTATTCACACTGTTCACATGTTCCCGCTCTGTTCTGTGCACCACCTGAGCCCATGATGGGGGACTGCAGTCGCTGAATATTAATGAAGTGACAGGGGGTGGGATGCATCCTTCTGATTGGATAAATAAGAAAGAGCTGTGCAGCAATAGGCTGAGGAAAACAGCGGAAGACAGCAGAAACACAGCAGCCAACGCCAAGTGAAAGCACATTAACTGTGTATCTCAGTCAGTCCAGCATTTAAGAGCATAATTCCAGTGTGTTGCTGGGCAAATGTCATCTCTGTCACATTTTCCTCCATCTGTTTCTTAAAAAGAGTGATTTAGAGCAGGTCGTTTGTAAAGAGATAAAACAGAGAAATTAAATGTAGCTTGCGTGCAAATGTGTTTTAAATAATTAAATCCCTAATTACATCTATTCGGCACATTAACAAGTTTCTAAAGAAAGATTCCTTGTAAGGCTTTTAATAGGATATAAAGGCCATAGAAAAAAAAATTCTGCAAGAGAAAGATTTGGCTGCTTAATTCTGACTCTATTATCTAGATTTCTGACTATGAGCATAAAGTCTGGTCCACTTTACATCTTATTCTAGCCAAAAACCTTCCACCTAGACGGGACGAGACAGTCTAAATGCATGAAAATCTATTGTGTCTAACATGCCAGCTAGATGCAGGTTATCTGAAATAGCTGATATTAAATAGGCTGTTATAGAAAAGAACTCCAATAATTCAGCTTCAAATAATTGCACAGTAAGTCCAGTAAAAATAAAAACTCTCAAAAAAAATATTTCAGTTCGGACATGAAATGCCCAGTGAAATGCCCTAAAAGCTTAATGATCTATTGTATTTAAAGGGGTCACATGACGTTGCTAATAAGAACATTATTTTGTGTATTTGGTGTAATGCAATGTGTTTATGCGGTTTAAGGTTCAAAAAACACATTATTTTCCACAAACTGTACAATATTGTTGCTCCTCTATGCCCCGCCTTTCTGAAATGAACCGATTTTTACAAAGCTCATCGTTCTGAGAAGCGAGGCGTGCTCTGATTGGCCAGCTATCCAGTGTATTGTGATTGGCCGAATACCTCAAGCGTGAGACGGAAATGTTAAGCCCCTTACCATATTGCGATGCAAAGTTGGAATCGCCCCACTTTATAGAAACAGTCTTTGAGCATAGCTGGCAGGCTACTCCCAGGTTCAGGAAATAGTCCTCCGTAAAATGTGCTGCACACATTCGAATATTTGGGTTGAACTGTTCTGGAACAGTGCTGTAAATACAACTTAACCACTGATTTGTAGTTGTGTCCTCTTTTGGAAGCCCAAACAAAGTAGTTTTGCTTTCACAACAAAACACAGCATCTCCACGACATGGCGCCTGCGGCAGCAACAACACTACAGCAAGAATAAAAGTCCCGCCCTCTTTCATTGCGTATATGTTTTGCAAATATTCCCACACTGTGACGTAGACATGTGGGGCCGTGTTTGAATGAGCCGTTTTAGGCGCCGTGGTCGAGTCTTAACTTTTATAAAGAATATCTCTTTGGTTTTGAGATTTTGCAACTTCAGGGATCTTATTTATGCACAAACTGCTTTTAACACTCCAAAGAGAAAGGAAAACTTGAAATCGCATCATATGACCCCTTTAAAATGAACGTACTAAACCCAACTCTAAATCTAACCAATTATAAAAACAAACAAATATAAAAATGCATTTGCTGAAGCAACCATCCCATTTTTGCTTGGTACTACGAGTTGTGATCTTTTTTAGTGTAACATTGCAAATACAATGCGGTACCAGGTGAGCTATCAAGCAAGTTTATAATATCAGAAATGTCATATACAGAGCTGATATTGTGATGCAAACATCACAATATATTACTTTACAATTCAAAACACACTATAGTAAAAGTGTTTTGAGGTCATAGCATAGTATAGGCACTGCATAAAAAAATCTTTAAATAATACATCTTCATCGTTCGTGTGAAAAGAAACACATTTTGTTGGTGTTTTACTGACTCTAGTCTTCATTTCAGCTAGAAACTGGCATTTTGCAAAAATGTGGGTAGAGGCACATATTTCCAATGAGCCTGTATTGGACTTTTCAGATATAGCAGAAGGCCACTCAGAGATTACTTAAAGAGATTCAATAATTCATGATGAAATATTGACCATTAACTCCTGAGAGCAGAAGACCACCAGAGCACTGGAACATGTATGACTACACAGCTCCTGAGTCACCAGATCCAACACCTGCTACTGTGAAAGAACACTGATCATCCGGATGTCAGCACACACATAACTCATACAATGACAAACATCTACACAATGTACTTTGTGACCACACAACCACCAGCATTTTACAGCACATCAGAGAGCATCTAGACATATGGTCATATGACCAAAAACTCTCTATCCAGTGAACCACAAGATGCCTTCATTAAATTTTAAGCAACAGCCAAAAACGTAATTCAAATATTCATTCCATTTATTATACACACATATCAACGTAAAGGGACGAAGTAAATATTGTTACATTAAGACATTTACAGATGAACACCTAAAGACTGCAGAGGCGTCAGTCCAGCTGATATCTGTGCAAATTTTACTGAAGCTGCGTTTAAAGTAGGTCAGACTGAGAAAGACTCTGAATAGAAAATATCCCGGGTATTCTGCACAACACCGCGCAGGTCTGCGGAAAGACTACTCAGCGTCGCTTAATGAGATCAACAAAACAGCACTCACGTCCGTACATCTGCATCACTACAAACCCTCAACTAAAGATATTTTTATGATATTTCTGATTAAATCTTTTTATCAGATATCGGCCTGGTAATTGAGCTTGGAATTTGGAATTAAATCAACCCATCCCAGGACCACAAAAGAATTATAAATAGTCACCCTATAAGCCTATTGTAATAATATGACAAAGCATGCTGTGGTTACTGAGGCCAGATCTCTCTGAATGCAATGATATCATCATAACATGATAAGCTCCACCCATCTGTGAGTGATGTAATCAAATGGATTAAATGATACTGTATTTTCTGTCCATTGTCACAGCTATTTATAACTTGTCATTACTTGAATAACCCATAAAGCAGTATAAGCACTGCCCACTAGATATATTCTAGAATCTTCAGTGTTTCGAAGTGAGAACAATCTAGAGCAGAGACAAAGACGTGCAATAACTAATCTGTGTCTCTGTCTCCATCTACTGGACGACTGGAGAAATACGTCATTACATGACGAACAATAACAACAAAAGAACAGCACAAAACATTTCATTTACAAAGGGTGTTTTGGCAGAATATGCTCAAAACATGTAACTGAAACTGCTTATGTAACAACGATAACACGAAACAGTGCTGATGTAACAGGCTTTTGTGATTCATCAGCAATAAATATTGCCCTCAATTGACCGAGTCAGTTGTTGATATGTTAAACAGACAGTTTAGACCTAAATACACCATAAGAGGTCTGGATATCACATGTATGATATGTATATGTACAACATTTGGTGTATTCCATAGAATATGCGCATACTTTGCATTTTCCTTACAAAAATGGCTCCATCTACGATATTTAATTTGTTTCCCATTAAGTTGCATACAGTACATACTAAGCTAATTATATGAAACTGCCTCATAATTTTTAATTATTAATTATTAATCAGATGATACTGCAAATACACTCAATGTATTTATTTAAAGGAGTTAAATGATCAAAATTAGCTACAGCTTTGGAATGACATCTTCATTTGTCATCTTCACATAATTTTTGGCTTTCAGGTAGGGCATGTAGTATTTTTTATGGTTAATGGTTGATATCCAAATGAATGTCACACACCTACAGCGGTGTTCTGAACGTGTGGCTTTCAGCTAGAAAGCTGAATGTTTGTTTAACATCGTCTAACCTCTACTCAATGCATCACCACTGTTTAACCACTAGAGGGAAGCAATAAAAGGCCAATAGGAGCGATTGATAATAACTACCTCAAAATAGATAGAGAACCAATAGTTAGAAAGAGACCAGATTCAGTGTCCAGTCCTGCAGTACACGTGGACAGAAGAGGGCAGGGTCAGGGGAAGATAAGATCACAGCGAAGTCTGTTCTTTTACAGACAGCAGGGAACAATGGAAAGAATGGCTTGATTAATGAGACCGTGGAGGATTCTGACAGCCATTAGATGTCTGGTGTTTCAAATCTGGACAGATTAAGTCAACTTAAGTCAAGTTATCTGGCTTGACAACAGTCAGACACCTCAGTGAGGAGCATCAATCAGCACTAGAGCTAGTTTCAAACGAGTAAGCACTTTACATTGTTACCTCATCAGCAAAATGCATACCGTAGCCTAAGTAAAATAGCACTTTCACCAGGTTTCATTAAACACAGACGTGTAAAATTAGGCCAGCATATTAAATTCTGCAAATCGCATATCTTGGTCAAAATGCATTTTTAAAGCAATATGTCTGCATTCCAGCATTGTTGTGAGCAGAACACTGTACTAAAATACTCAATGTCCTGCTGTAACAATTCGTATAATAATAATATAAAAATGTATAATAGGCCCTATAAAATAAAAATACTATTGTACTGTACATGAAGAAACTCACCAAGTTATGCTCCACATTATGTGAGAAAATTACCAAAATTGGGACCTTTTCTAAATCTAACTTGAAAAATGCTTAACGTGGCTTAATGCATTAAGAAAGAGTTTTTAAAAGTCCAAACTCTGTATTTAAAGGCACTTTAAGCATTTTTCACATTAAGTGTTTTAGAATATCCCCCAAAATTTGTTTGCTGTAGCTCTCACGTTTTACTAGGATGATCTAATACCAGTCAATTCCTCACAAAAAGATATAGGGCTTCAGAAAATGTAATAAAGAATAGTGTATGAGCTATGTGGGTCATGCAGGATTGCAAAGACATGAGAGTGAGTATATGGCAACAATTACATTTTTCTGGGTGATCTACTCGATCAAAACTCTATTAAAATGTCATTTAGAATCAAATTAAGGCATTAGGTGCATGTCTGGCGTATCCTAAAGCCACTTTGCTTTTTCTTTGAATTTATGTGACTCAACTGAGGTTACAGAGGACGTTTATGGCCTCTTACGGCTGATGCTGATGCAACTAATATTAGATGTCAAGAACCGGACTTGAACCGGTTACTCACTTGAGTCTATAATGTTTATTTCCTCCATTGAACACAGTTGATGAGGCGTATCAAACTTTCACGTGGTTGTTATCTTGTTTAAATATACTGCAGCTGCAGAGAGAGACTTGTCTACATGAGATTATATTTCTATGTAAATATGCAAAACAAAGGTCAAAAGAGTTCACAGTTAGAAAGCTTAGTATGGTGCGTCAGTCAAAATTCAGTTTAAAGAACATCATCTCAAAGAAACTTGAGAGAAAAAAGGAACAATCTTTAAAAGTCATTAAGCTTACAAAGCTGTTACTATGAGTAATGAGGAAAAATTAACAGCGATAATAGAGTTATCCGCTTGTTTTCAATCTGGGACAAAAGCATAGGAAGCAAAGCACCGGGATATGGCCTGCAAAGAAAAAATTCAATGGCAGCATGCAGAGACTGCACAGACCTTCCGGCCCATTAACCCAATTTGTTTGAGAGTGAGTGTGTGTGTGTGTGTGTGTGTGTGTGTGTGTGTGTGTGTGTGTGTGTGTGTGTGTGTGTGTGTGTGTGTGTGTGTGTGTGTGTGTGTGTATGTATCAACTCTTTGTAGAGTGTAAACTCTAGATATATGCCAGTGTTTGAAGTCCTGTCAAGTTTGAGTCAACATGAAAAGGCATTTGCAACCCATTTTATGCCCATAATGTGGTTCATTTAAAAAAATAAAAAATAAAAAAGTAGGACAGGACTTGATTTTATCCATCAAAAATGGATTACATTGTAAAAAGTTGACTTCTCTTGCAGAATAGAAGCAGACATAAATACGATTGCGGAGAACCACTCACCTCCTGAAACACCGCCAACACACGCTGGTTGAAACTTAAGCAGCCTTGGTGATGTGATGTCTCATAAAAAGGTCATTTTTGAGACAGAGCAAATACATTTTGATCAAAGTTTAAGAAGACTAACTTTTTTTTAGGATTAATTGTGCACCATAAGACCAAGAAGAACATGTATTAGGTAGTCAATAGGGTCAGTTTCCATGTTGACTCTAAACTCAGATTCTGCTTGCCAGAAGAAATAAATCAAAAGAGATCCAACAAGAGCTGATGGTGACAGTCCTAACCTAGCTGTCTGAACTATTTCTGTTCACAACCAGTGACCCTTGTTTAAATGGTAGCTTAGTTTTGAATTAAACTCCAGTCTTGTAGCGTGAAATTAAAGAGCATTTCAGTTGCTTGTGTTAGTTTAAGATGCCACTTAAGAATAAGAGCAAATTTGACCATCAGCCAAGTTTGCCTGATCTTTCGTGGATTGCATTATCATTGAAAGTACTGGAACAGCAGTCAAAACGTATCATACTGTGTCTATCTTCAAAACCACAAACCCAACAAAACAACACAGTACTGTGTTTATGTGGCTAAACTGTCAGATTTTATATGTGCACTTATTATGGGTCATTCCATCTCAAGTGGTCCAAAAGTTGCTTGCTTGATTTCTTATTTTCCTACTTTTTGAAATGAATACCACGATTTATAAATATTGCTAAACCACCAGTATTTCTCTTTCTTTCTTTCTTTTTATTTTTCGCTGTTTACTGTCTGGATTACTTTGTGGATTACTTGTGATGTTTTTATCAGCTGTTTGGACTCTCATTCTGACGGCACCCATTCACTGCAGAGGATCCATTGGTGAGCAAGTGGTGTAAAGCTAAATTTCTTAGAATCTCTTCCAATGAAGAAGCATGGTCTTAAGTACATTTGGTAACTGTTAAACCACTGTTCCACCGATATGCTTTTTGAAAAAGATAATTTAGCCAGCTTTGACGATTAGTCATCACAAGTATGATTTTGCCCCTGTCTCAAAAGACGCCCTCAATCCCAGGGGTCCTCCTACAAATCCATATTTTTGCGGCGTTATGTTGCACGGACTGTTAATCACAAATGCACACAGCAAGGGCCATAACGCCACAGGTTCACATTAAGTGCATCATTTAGACATGGTCTACAAAGTCAAGGAAGTACTCGAGCTGAGTTTTCATGTACTTATTTCTTCGAAGCTAGTAATTAAATGCACAACTTGTGTGATAAAGTTTTTGGAATCCCATAATAAACAGGATGCAAATGAATTTCAGAAAATTATTTAACAAAGAGTTGTAAGCTTTGAATCAACCCATTCAGCTTTGAAATAAATCACAACAATTTCATACATTGATTAAAAGTAAAAAAAAAAAAAAAAGTATTTGAATTTTTTTTTAAAAAGTAGGGCTTCACGATTAATTGAAATAAAACCAAAATTGTGATATGGCTTAGTGTGAATATAAAATTGCAAAGACTGCAATTTACATATGGAAATGAAAATATTTAAACATAAATATTAGTAATTTAATTGTACATTTGTAATGTAAAATAAAATGGGTATTATTATTTTTTATTTTACAGTGATATATTAGAATAGTCACATATTTCTTCTTTTTTATTTTTATTATGTAGTTAGTAAAAATAATACTTTTTTTCAGAAAAATTATTTTTTTTCTACCAAATCATGCATCCCTCATAGCTTTTAGAAAATCTGTCTTGAAAGAAAACATTTTACATTTGTGACCCTGGACCACAAAACCAGTCTTAAGTCGCTGGGGTATATTTGTAGCAATAGCCAAAAATACATTGCATGGGTCAAAATGATCAATTTTTCTTTTATGCCAAAAATCATTAGGATAATAAGTAAAGTTCATGTTCCATGAAGATATTTTGGAAATTTCTTACCGTAAATATATAAAAACTTCATTTTTGATTAGTAATATGCATTGCTAAGAACTTCATTTGGACAACTTTAAAGGTGATTTTCTCAGTATTTCAATTTTTTTGCACCCTCAGATTCCAGATTTTCAAATAGCTGTATCTCGGACAAATATTGTCCTATCCTAATCTCAATTTCGATAAATTGACAGTTAAGACTGGTTTTGTGGTCCAGGGTCACATATTAACACTATCCTTTTTCCTTTACTAAATGAATACAATTCAATTTAGACAGTTTCATTAATGGAAACTTTGAGAGAAATTTTAAATGGCATTCGATATTTTTTCTAAAAATCATATTTAGCCAAGTGTCGTCTAAAGAACACAGACAGAACCCAATGATATAATTCCGAATGTTTTTATATTTGACTTCAGCTGTGTTCAAGGAGATCACCCCTGTCATTTCACATGTCTGCAAAGTTTCTGAATGTTTCATTTTTCAGACGGGGCTTGTCATCTCTAACATTCCTTTATCAGCACAAACAGAGGTGCCGATGACAAACTAACAAAGCCTGGGAGAACACGACTGGACCTTCAAGATATTGTCATGGTAACATGCCCTCATCAATGTGTCTCAACAGGGGTGACCCTGTTTGGCGTATAACAAGATCCAAACTGCTATCGGTCACGCATAGAAGAGCCTGACTGTCAGGAAGGAAAAGAGTCAGAAGTACTGAATTATGCCGGAAGACTTCTACAGCAGTTATCAATACTGGCAGCTGAGCAAAGAATCAAGGGAAGGTGAATCTGACATATTATCACTGCAGGAGAACCTCAGCAGTTAAAACAGCTCAGCGCAGCTGTATGGGACTGAATTAAGCGATTAATTCTGGAATGGTCTCAACTAGATCTCTCTGAGACAGCGTTTTTAGAGTTAACTAAAACCAAAACCATCAAAACATCCTTGTTACTTTAAATTAAATTAATATTAATTGAAACATCAACTGAAATAAATTATAAAACAAACTGTAATTTTGTTTTATTTTATTATATTTAGCTAAATATATATATGTATATATAATTTCAGCTAGTTGTCAAGGCAAAATTTCTTATTTTTATTTAATTCATTCAGTCATTTAACTTGATTTATTCAAATAACTCAAATTAAAACTGAAATAAAAATAAATACAAATCATAAAAACGATAAAAACACAACTAAATTACTAAATATTTAACTAAATTAAAACAAAAACAAAATATAAAAATACAAACAAATTCAAATTATTAATGAAAACTATAATAAGTTCTCACACAGTTGTCAGAGTTTAAAGGAACTGATGAAACATTATTTGGTATAAATTCTAAAAACATCACGGGGGAATATTGTTTCATAACAGTCAACGACAGAGATGAGGAGAGACAATTCACAATTTTATCCAGAAATGGAAACAATTAAATAATAATTTTCTGATTTTGCATTTTATGAAGAAAATGTGAGTAATAAAACACGCTGACACAATCCTGGGGTGTTCTGAATGCTATACCGGCGTGTTTCTTAATCATTCATTTTTTTCTTGTTTCCCCATAAAAATATTCAAACATCTTAAGCAAAACTGCATACGGGATTAAGACTTTTTTAAATAACAAACATTGTTTTCAGAGAATTTAGAATGATTTCTTGAATTGAGATGATTTAAAGTTTTTTTTTTTTTTTTTTTTTTTCAAAGATCTAGCAAAATGAGGTTTATGCATAAAACACAATAAAAAATAAATAAATAAAAATGTGCCCATAATAGTTAATACAGCTTTTGCTTTTCCAGTAAATGCATCTTGTTCCAAGCATGTTCAGGTATTTTTACTGGAACACACTGAAAATATCTTCCTCCAAGATACTTTCTAAAATCAAGATACTCATAAAATATAACACAGTCACTCTCCATATTCCATACATCAGCAGAGCATTTAATCTATGTACGTGTATCTAAAGACATTCAACTGCAGCACATAAGTGGACAGGCCAAAGCTGCTTTGCTTTCAGGCTGGAGTGTGGCAGCTTTCCAGTAAACTAGTTGAAATATATGCTATCACTAACAAAGGCAATGTAACAAAGTGTATCTATCAAGCAAAGATTTATATTGCTGGCTAAAATGGAATTAGATGTGATCCAGCATTGGTGCTGAGCTAACACCCAATAGAGCTAGATTAGCTTAAAAGCAAAATGGATGAAATAGTCAGCTAACAGTCTGCTGATGTAGGTGCTCTGGGCCTCAGAACCAACTAATGCACCAACTCATCACATATGTGATTAGACTTCGTAAAGTGTAGAGGAAATTAGTTTTGATTGTATCAGATAGTAGTACCATGGTATTACTGTTATATGCTGTGGTACTAAATATTCAGTATAACTTTAGTTTCTATAGCCACACTACTGAGCGTGTGTGTATGTGTGTGTGTTATAGCAGTTAGCTGTCACCCTCACTCTCTAGTGCTGTCAAGTCCGTTCACATAACTTATCAGACACCCCATCATTACCTCACATCTCCAGCCGTTCCCATGCATCCATTACAGACAATCCAAAGTCCTCATGCCAGAATATATCATCTGTTTAGATCATATTTCAATAGTTATGGACCAAAATTTCTGCAGCTGAAAATATTCAGCCGAAACAGCAAAACCAATTAAAGCTATCAATGTCCATAGCTTGTTGGGTAACTAGAAGAAATGACTCTAGAGGAACATTTTGCCAAATACATCACCTTACTTAACCTGTTAGTGATAACTTCATTATTTAACATGATAGAATGGATCTGTCACGAAAGTTTTATTACAGCCAACGTTCAAATGTTTATTTGGTGTAGAAACAATTATATATTTAAAACTTTTGTATAAAAACCACCTTATGTGCAATTTCAAAGTTTGTATACAACTTAGTTTTTGAGTGCTGATTATTTTTTGATCATTATTTATTTATTTATTTTTGTTTCCATTAAAAAATTATGCATCACTATATTTCCCAATGTCTTGCATCAAGTATTGCACAAACTGCAACTTAAATTATTAATTTTTTTTATTACATTTAAAAAATATATAATTTTTAATTATATTTTTTTTAAGAATTAGTTTTAATCTGATGATCTTTAATTTTGTCTTTTCAAATTTTAAAATGCTGTTTCAAAATATCACATTATTTTCTTTTTTAAACAATTCTTTTTTTTAATTGTATGTAATTAATGACAAGACAGGGCAAAACACGCTGTTTGATAGCCATTGTTTGTTTACACTCATACAGTAGCACTTTCTGTCTTGTCCCACTATATCGATGACAGCACGCATATAATGATGGCATGCAATGAACGGTCGGGTAGCATAGTATAAACTGACATGTTTCTTGTTCACTACACAACAAGATTTTATGAGTCAAAATCGCATAATATGAAACTGACTGTCGTAACCGACAAAAAAAAACAAAATAGTGTAGTCTGAATGGGGCTTTAGTTGATTGCAGACTTTGGTATTTTTGCCAATTTGAGCACAAATGGAGATTTTATTGAGATTTGTTCTGAAAATCTAGAAGAGATGTGAGATTTCTCCGAAAAGCATGGGACTAAAGCAAAAGTCTTATTACTAAGTCTCAACCAGGAGGCCAGGACTCAATTCCAGAGGATCCCAGTAAATCTTAAAATGATTTAAAATGAGTCATTATGCTAAAACACACACACACACACACACACACACACACACACACACAGAGAGAGAGAGAGATGTATCAGTGAAACAGCAGGGCAGAATTGCTTATGTGTTCATGTCCACTCTGCAATTAAGAGTCCAGCACAGGTACAGTAACATGCCCTCACGTCACACCTCACTGAGCCCATCAGCATTTCAAAAGCCACTCTTATGATTTCTGTTTTCAGACCAAAGGCCTTTATGCCACTATGACAGAAATAAGTGCTTACTACCTCACCCACTCCCTCACTCACTCACTCACTCACTCATTCACTCACTTACTCACTCATTCCCAAACAGAAGCACTGTTACTGTGAATGCCTTTGGGATACAACAGAGATTTAAAGCTTCAGTAATATCTGTCAAATGCATTATGAGAACAAAGAATTTAAAGGAAAAAGAGGCTTATTTTGAAATGACATTAATCTCTGGGACATAAAGACAGTAAGTCACTCTCAACAGAACATGAGAGTGAATGGTTAACAGATCTATGGTCCATAACTAAACTACAGCAGCCCTCTGAAAAAAAGAGAGAAATGTCATACCTGCACTTGTTTCCTTGTGCCTTGGGAACATAATGTACACTGAAGTAATAAAGCCTGTGCTGTGTCAGCCTGAGTGCTTTCTCAAATGTGCTCTTGTAAAACTAGTAAATATTCTTCTTTTGCTTATTCGTAACATTTTCAGCTACTATATTGAAGGATCTATATCTGCAATAAAGATGAATAACTTAGAGCTGTTGTAAGCGATTTCCGAACCCCTAGCTGCACCAAACACAATTGCAAATATAACTAGATTTGTGCATTTTCTGAAGAAATGCTCGCCTATGCAAAACTCACTGCATTGATGCCAGGGTATAGTGGGTTATTGCTAGGGAATTGATTAGCAGTTGCAAGTGTGTTGGCCCACTCTCAAGTCGCTATGATATTCTGGACTAGATATGGCTCTGATTCTCCATTAAAATTTCTGTGGATGTTTTGTCTGTTTTACTGTCCACCAGGTTAAAACAAGTCTAATCACTTAGAAAAGTAATAGAGCAACCCTCTAAATAATGGAGGAACATGTCTGTAGTACAAAGGATGATGTGCTGGATGAGTTCCAGTATGTGAGTTGAATGCTAAGGTAGGGTTTGATTAAATCACTGAAACCAGTGGTTCGCAACCTTTTTGCTTCCATTGTCCAAAACGATATCCAAAGCTTCCATGACTTTTCCATTTAATCGTGACTGACTAAGATTAAGGATAATGACAATTTCTTCAAGGCCCCCTGGTTGTGAACCACTAAACCTAAGTATGTGCAACAGTATTAGTCTATAAATAGAAATACCACTAATGACTGTTTTTTCATATAATAAAGTTTCAGAATTTTAAATCCCATTAATTTTCTCCACAGGGAAACAGATTTTTAACAAAAACTTATAAACCATTGAAGACATGCCAGTGTGAGCAGCAAGGTTCTGTTGAAGCCATCATCCTGCATAATTTTGACTTATTTTTTAAATGTTTAACAGTGGAATTCAAAATTGAAATTTTGGTGGAAAACTACATTACTCATGATTCTGCAAAGAAATTCCACCAATCAGACCATCAAACTTAGCGAATAATGCCAAAAGAGCCCTCCCGCTTCCATTAAGTACTACAAACGACGTAATATAAACATAGGCCACGTTCACACAGCAACAGAATACGGTTGTCAATCCTGTATCTGAGTCCTTAATACAGTTACATTCACACACAGTACGGTTATTTATGGGCGTGACAACTGCAATCTGTAACCAAACTCACACCTATAAATTTTCAGGACTCACAACCGCATTCTCGGGACACACGCGCTGTGTGAACGGAACTGGATTGGACAACTAGTTGTCTGTCACGTCATACAGAGCAAGAGAGATGATCTGCTGCACAAACGTGCGTCTACCGTGTGTTACGTGTTTTCATGGTAACTTACAGTGACGGAGAAATGAGCGGTGTGTCATCTGAAAGTTTTAGATCCAGTCTAAATCCTGTTTTTCTCCACCAGAGCTGCTCCGTCAGTTTTGTGCTCTGCGCATGACTCAAATGCTCACCTCTCTAACCAAATATAAAAGCTGCTGTCGGTTAATGAAGGTTTTATGGATGAACTCAAGGCTCGATTGGACTTTTGTCTTATCAGAAAGTGATAAAACTTTCAGTTTTACGGACGTCGCCATCTTTGATATCACTTTGGTCACGGTTGCTGTGGTTACTGGAAAGAATACGGACTTGAGTCCTGTTGCACATTCACACAGACAGTATTCAAGACACTACTGTAAGCTGCTGTGTGAACAGGATATTTCGAGACTCACACCTTTAAGTAAATGCGTTGTCAATCCCAAAAACTGACAGTGTGAATGTAGCCATATTTTGCAGTAACTGTAAAATATATATTGTGTGTGTGTGTGTGTGTGTGTGTGTGTGTGTATATATATATATATATATATATATATATATATATATACACACACAGTCATGACCAAAAATATCGGCACCCTTGGTAAATATGAACAAAGGCGGCTGTGAAAATTAATCTGTATTGTTAATCCTTTTGATCTTTTATTTAAAAAAATTCACAAAAATCTAACCTTTCATTGGATAATAAAAATTTAAAATGGGGGGAAATAATCATTATGAAATAAATGTTTTTGTCAAATACACGTTGGACACAATTATTGGCACCCCTAGAGCTTTTTAGCAGCAAACACTCAAGACAGGTTTGGTGAACACAGGGATATAAAAGAACCATGTGTACAATGAAATATACTGCTGTATTTTTGATGTTATGGGCCTATATTTCTGCTGGAGGTCCTGGACATCTTGTTTAGACACATGGCATCATGGATTCTATCAAATACCAACAGATAAAAAAAATCAATAAGTGACTGACTCTGTTAGAAATCTTATAATGGGCCATGTTTGGATCTTCCAACCGTACAACAATCCAAACCTCAAAAACAACACAAAAATGGGTCACTGAGCACAAAACCAAGCTTCTGCTGGCCATTCCAGTCCTCTGACCTGAACACTATAGAAAATGAGTGGTGAACTGAAGAGAAGAAGCACCAACATGGAGCTGGGAATCTGAAGGGTCTGGAGTGATTCTGGATGAAGGAATGGTCTTATAGGCATTATAGGAGAACATTTAATGCTGTTAAACTGGCAAATGGAGGTTTCAAAATGTATTGAATAAAAGGGTGCCATTAATTGCGGCCAATCTGTATTAGAGAAAAACATTTATTTCATAATGATATTTCCCCCATATTAAATTGTTATTATCCAAAGAAAGGTTCGATTTTTGTGAATTTTTTAAATAAAAGATCAAAAGGATTAACAATGCAGATTAATTTTCACGGCCTTCTTTGTTCATATTTACCAAGGGTGCCGATATTTTTGGCCATGACTGTATATAGTTTTATATATTTATATTAGTATTATATTTTTTCAGTGCTTCATGGGATTGTAGTCCTTTCCCTCAATACAGTTAAGTATACAGCTTTGCATCTTTGTACGATTTTCAAATACTTTTTGCTTCAAATCAAACTTTATAATGTTGGGATTCACATCATAGCTGGATGGCTTGCTTTGTAACTCTTTTATGAAGTTTAAAAAAAAAAAAATATATATATATATATATATATATATATATATATATATATTATGTGAGGAAATGCCCAAAAAAACCAAAGCCACTGAAAAAAATGGTGACTTGTTGCACTCTATTGCTCAGAAAACAGGAAGCCCAGCCACTGGCTTAGTTCCACTTTCAAAGAATTAGGTTTCTAATAGTGCCGTTTGCCAAAGAGGGACAGAATATCCTAAAAAAATCAATTATCCTAAAACATCAATATTTGAAATCAACACCCAAATCTAACCTCCATATAACACAATCCACCAACTGTTTTGAGATCGTTCAACATCAGCCAACTGATGATTAACATCACAGTTATAGATGTCACTTTTAAAAACTTTTTACAGTATTTACGTAAACAGACTGTAAAAATAAATGTTCATTTAATTTAGCAAATTTGTGTACATCTTATAACTGTCTGCATTTTATCAGTATCAGCAAAATTAATTTAACACCCTAAATCTGTTTTGTAATTTTTCACATCATTAAGCACCATTTTACTAAAAGCATCTATTATTAGTTACAAACAATTGCTCTACTATGACCCTTATTAGCCTAACTGGATATATTAATAAACTAAATCCCAACCACAAACACAGCCAGAAAGCACCTCTACTGATATTTAGCCCATTTGAAATGACTTACCATCTCTTATCACAAGCCCTTACATGAGTTTGTTATGAAGCGTTATAACACATCTGGGGTGAGCGCGGTGTGTAGGTTGGTGTGTAACACAGGACGTGTGGTGTGCATTCAGGACACTTATACTGTATACACGGCGGGGACTGAGGAGTTATCATGATACCAGGACATACCGTAAGGAGATAAACAACTTAACATGGAGCTAAGCAGGCATTAGCCTGTAAAAGCAATCTCAGGGGGCGCTGCACTCTCATGTCTCTAAGGACAGCAGGTGTCTGGGTGTGTGTCACAGAACAGGAACTCCCAGGAGGAGGAAGGATGTTGCGGAAGGACAGACAGGCGCACTAGATGGATATGCCCAGCTCTCTCAGTATCTCTGCTCCATGGGCGAGGTCAGCTCCTCTACCCTGCTGGGACTCCGCCAAGGATCTCCTAGGCAACTGACATGAGCACACAGCAGCTACAAATAGAACAGCACACACACACACTCACACACACACACAGACACAGACTCAAACCGTGAACCACTCCACAGGCAACACTACATACACACAAACACATAAAGCCTTTTATAACCACTGACATCCGTGTGCTAAGACCCAAGACTGAATATCCAAGACTGTTTTGTAACGTAATGCCACTGACAGTAATTAATATTGCTTGATACTCATAATTAAGGATATAAACCCCTAAAGGGCCGTTCACACCAAGGACGATAACTAATGATTTTATTCATGTAAAAACAGAAAACCTCTATTGTAGCTTGTCGGAGACTATAAAATATAAAATATGTGAGAAATTAAATTGTATTATTTCTATTGTTTCAGGAATCTTTTTTTTTTTTTTCAAAATTAGCTGCACAGACACAAGATGAATCAATAAAAACGTACTTTTTATTTGGTCATGAGTATACTCGTGTAAAAGTACGTTGAGGTCCAATTAAATTTAAAGTTCTATCATGGCGCAGTCTGATAGGTCAAACTCAATCTGACATAATGATATCATTATCATATGGCGCAACTGATTGGTTCTTTTTATATCAGCAGCCAATGTTCTTGCTGCTGAACATTCAAATTCTAGGCTATTGCTTGCTGTAGCAGTTGGAGCGCTTCAGAAACCCTCCACCTTCCCCAGCTCCACCTGCAACTGTGTGATTCACGTATGCTAAGTGGGGGTAGTTTCAAATGTTATATGTACAGCAGCAGTATTTCTTACATGCTCACAGCAGCATGTTGTGGATGTATTGGCAGTAGAAAGTATTGGTACTTGCACTAAGCATATTAAGATTGTCATGTACATTACCATGCCACTCCCTCCAAGAGTTGTCATGATAGAACTAAAATGAAGTATATAAATATTATTTGTGCTTTGTCCAAGTAATTGAAAATCACATAGTAGTTAAACTGACCACACAGACCAATAATATCATTACGAAATTACAACAACATTGAAAACCTTGGCAGCTAATCAGAATCCACTTGACTTGACTGAGCTCAAGCATTTAAAGTGGAAGACAACATAATTGCAGTCACATGCTTAAAATAAACTGTATGTTATCATCCATTGGTGTGGATGCTAATAGTTATTGTTCTTGCTACCAAAGACAATAACTACAACTCTAAAGTTTTAAAAATTATTCTAATTCTATGAAACCACAGCTATAGCACTAACAACACAGAGGATTGTTTTCATAAACAAATCAGTGTTTTGAACAAATCAGTTGAGTGAATGATTCAGTGACTAAATGTTTTGTTTTGTTCCTAACTGAATCAGTGTATTTGAACAAATCAGTTGAATGAATAATTCAATGGCTTACTCCTAAAATTCATTTTATTTCTTTACAAACCAGTGTTTTGAATAAATTGGACATGTGAATGATTCAATGACTCACCCAAAAAGATTTGATTTGTTTCTGAATAAATCATGCTGATTTTAGAGTAGCATGGTACCAAAGCCACTAGAAGGCAAGCCAGCAACCATTAGCCAAAAAAGCGTGACGGCTAAAGCTAACGCTTCCGCTCTGGCAGTATGTGGGAAAGGAGACCAGAAGCCGTATTTTTTGAATGGATGTCAATGGAGGAGAGGCTTCACTACGCTGAATAAACAGCTTTTTAGAGGAAATGGCTTATCATTTAATGAATCGACAGCCTATCTGCTAATCTTCAACATGTTTTACACCTAACAGTACTTTTGGATTGAACTATTTTTAGAATTTACCACAAAAAAAGTGCTGTTTTATAAGAGGAGTCACTGACTTTTGCGACAGGTGGGATTTAGTTTATAGCACTTCTTATTCATTCCTATGGGATCCGAAAACGGCACAACTTTAACCGAAATTCAATGACGTCAAGCCTCAGCCTCAGTTTCCCATACATTGATTTATTTGTGGCGGCCTGCCACAATATAAAAACTGACCGCCACAAATAGATTTTTCCAAAAAGCTTTGACTTCGTTGAATAAACGAGCACTGCACGTTTCAAAATCAAAACACGGTGTGGGTGTTTTTATATCACTGTATTTCTGAAGGAAACTGACTGTCTTCATAAAATTCTGGATGTCATTTTCATTTCATCTTGCATGTAATGTCTGATAAAGCAGCGTTTGTAAGCAGAGCGCTGCTTTGTGTACAGCGTTACCGGGGAAACCGCTATTTCTCTGCGCTCTAAAAGCGCCTCCTGCTGGCAGAGAATGAACAGAAATAACTGCTATGTAACTTCATTTTACAAGTTACTAATTATTGCACACTTACGTCTTTGAACATATTGATGTTGTCGCTTTATGTCTAATCAACAACCCTTAATCTTGGTAAAACCGCATGGCTAAGTGTGGCTAACTCTACAACTGCTTCCAAACTTCTATTGAGCTGTACTGAGGCCTCAACAAAACAAGCCACATGTTAGAATGAGCATCATAGCCCATGGATCCAGCATTGAGACTGCTACAAATATGTAAATTACGCCAATGACACCTCTGCTGTCATGGTAACACAGCATGTGGCAGCTTCAGGGAGGAGAGAGGCAGATGTTCATAACTCAGCTATAGTGCCAGAAGAGAAAGAGAGAGAGATGATGAGAGGTTATGGAAGAGAGGAAGTGCGAATGGAAGTTTGACCCATATCTCACACCATGCTCTCACACTCTATTTCTTCCATGTATGCCCATAAAGACACACAGATCTGGTTTCTGGTGCTTCTTTGAATAACCCTCAGAGACCCAGTTGCAACAGCAATTAAATTATACTACTTTTGTTTAGTAAATTTATTTGGTGTTTCTTCACCAATAGCTGTTTTGGTCCTGTGGACTTTTAGAAAATGTCCTTAAAACATATGTTTTATGTTCTCACTGGTTGTTTCATTTGTTCACTAGCAATTATGTGATTTCAGGAATAAAATGGCAGATTTCCATATCTAGCACTATACAGTATTTATCCTAAATGCATCAAATTAAACGATACTATACATTATGTATAATTTGAGAAAACTGCAGCTTGACTGCACAATTAATGCTCACAAGTAATATTAACCTTGATTTTCTCCACATATCACATGTACTTGGGAAAGTACACTTGTTTTTGTTCCACTTTATTAGGAACAAAATAGTTTTTCCCTAGTAGTAATGTCGCCAATATATACATATATATATGTATACATACATACATACATACAATTTAGCTGAATATGAAGCCAGTTTTTCTAAATTCTGAAAAGGATACAACAATGGGCCTTAATGGAATAACAATTTTTAATACCTTAAAATATATTATCAATACAATATCTGTGTCTCTACTCTCCCACACCCTCCCTCTACTCTAACTATGTAAAAACTGTCTCCTCGGGTTTGTGTGTGTGTGTGTGTGTGTGCATGGCGAATGGGCTGAGGGAGCGCCGCTGCCAGGGGAGGAAATAGCTGTCGAGTCAGAGATGCTCTAGCAGCCAACACTTACAGGCCCCATCCAGACTCTTTCATTATCTCAGATCTGGGAAATGAGACACTGAAAAAGCAGTATTAACACTTCATCTTCCAGACTCTCAGCATGCTCTCCAAACACTGGGATTAATTCTCAAGGCGAGTTCTTATGATATCATTTCCTAAATAAATCATAATTAAGTTTAAGTCCATGTCTGTACATTGCTGTTGTGTCACGCCGACAATGATCTTGCACATAACGATTTGTTAGACATCGCATGTAATCGCCCACATTAATACTGCTCTCAGATAAGGAGCTGTTCACACCCACATATAACTGTAACTGTGACTAAAATATATCCTGGAGGAAGTTAACTGGGGATTTAGAGAGGACTTTACTCGTGCTAGTGAGAGGCCATGCTACAGCGGCCAAACCAATCTTAGAGTAATATGCATAATCAAAATGAAAACCAAAGTTGTGGTGAGTTATTGGTGAATAAAGGAATCCAAATCCATACTATTTTCTTTATTTTATAGAAAACAGGAGATGTCCAGCAGAATGTTCACGCTGTTCTTTTCCAATGAATGCATACCGTGACTATGGACTCAGCTGTCAAGATACAAATAGCGTCATGAACGTACCATATAAATATAAGTAGTCATCATGACTTGCACACAACTTATGAATTCATACAATAGCTTTGTTTGAGAAAAAGACTCAAATTTATGCCGCAGCTCTCAAATCTCATGCATGCTTGCACATTTGAACAAAACTCTAAATTCTAATTCTAAAACTTCAACAGAATCAATACAACCCTTCAGAAGCATCCAAAAAGACACTCAACTAAGAACCAGATCTGTGTGCTTGGCGTGGAATGTGACCCTCCCGCAGGTGTGTGACGGAGACACTCAGGAGGAGAGCTGTTCCCGGGACAGACGGGGCACCTCCAGCAGGCAGAACAGCTATTGCAGTAAAACAGTGCCAGAAACACGATGGTCCGGCCCACTCACCACGGGGCATACCGGTCTCAGCTGGCACAAAACACACAAAACAAAAACTTTTTATAGATGTGCCTTAAGTTCCCTGTATGGCTGTTCAGATTTTAGTGTGAAGAGTGCAGAAAATTCCCTCTAATAAAAGGAATAGTTCACCCCAAATGAAAATTTGCTAAAAATTTACTCAGCCCTCAGGCCAACGTAGGCCAATTTTGAGTGAACTGTTCTTTTTAACATTGCTAGATAAATACAATAACACCATGCTACTGCTACTGTTTATCTGATATAATTTCAACAGAATTTAGATCTATTGGCGAGATGACAAGTGCGAAAGTACTGACATCTCAGTCAAGTTTCACAGTGAGTCAGCAGCGGTTTATTAATGAATCACTTTCCATATTCAGATTCCCTAGCATTCCCGTTCACCATTACATCACCTTCATTTCAGACTTGCACTCTGAGCAAACTCATTCTGTCCATATCTACAGTGGGGAAAATAATTATTTGATCCCCTGCTGATTTTGTCAGTTTGCCCACTTAAAAAAAACAGAAGGGTTTATAATATTTATGGTAGGTTTATTTTAACTGATAGAGACAGAATATCAAACAACAAATCCAGAAAAAAGCAGCACACAAATGTTAAAAAAGATTTACATTTTAGTAAGTCAATTAAGTATTTGATCCCCTACCAACCAGCAGGAATTTTGTCTCCCACAGATTGGTTATGTGCACATGTGGAACACAGATTAGTCCTGTCACTTTAAGAAGATACTCCTAATTTCAGCTCGTTGTGTATATAAAAGACTCCTGTCCATAAAATCTGTATCTTCCATTCCAACCTCTCCACTAACATGGGCAAGACCAAAGAGCTGTCAAAGGACATCAGGGACAAGATTGTAGACCTGGACAAGGCTGGAATGGGCTACAAGACCATCAGCAAGAAGCTTGGTGAAAAGGAGACAACTGTTGGTGCGATTATTTGGAAATGGAAGAAATACAAACCAACCATCAGTCGGCCTTGGTCTGGATCTCCGTGCAAGATCTTGCCTGATGGGGTAAGACTGATCATGAGAAAGGTGAGGGATCAGCCCTGAACTACACGGGAGGAGCTTCTTAATGATCTCAAGGCAGTTGGGACCACAATCACCAGGCAAATCATTGGTAACACACTATGCCGTAATGGATTGAAATCCTGTAGTGCCTGCAAAGTCCCTCTGCTCAAGAAGTCACGTGTACAGGCCCGTCTGAAGTTTGCCAATGAACATCTAAATGATTCGGAGAAGGCTTGGGAGAATGTGCTGTGGTCAAATGAGACTAAAATTGAGCTCTTTGGCATCAGCTCGACTCATAGTCTTTGGAGGAAGAGAAATGCTGACTATAAACCCAAGAACACCAACCCCACAGTCAAGCACGGAGGTGGAAACATTATGCTTTGGGGCTGTTTTTCTGCTGAGGGTACAGGACGACTTTATCACATTGAGAGGCAAATGGATGGAGCCATGTACTGTAAAATCTTGGACGAGAACCTCAGCCAGAACACTGAAGATGGGTCATGGATGGGTCTTCTAGCATGATAGTGACCCAAAATATACCGCCAAAGCAACAGGAGTGGCTCAAGAAGAAGCACATTAAGGTCATGGAGTGGCCTAGCCAGTCTCCAGACCTTAATCCTATAGAAAATCTGTGGAGGGAGCTGAAACTTCGAGTTTCCAGGAGACAGCTAAGAAACCTTAATGATTTAGAGAGGAGCTGTAAAGAGGAGTGGACCAAAATCCCTCCTGAGATGTGTAAAAACCTGGTGCCCAGCTACAAGAAACGTCTTACCTCTGTGCTTGCCAACAAGGGTTTCTGCACCAAGTACTAAGTCATGTTTTGCTTGGGAATCAAATACTTATTTGACTTACTAAAATGTAAATCTTTTTTTTTTAACATTTGTATGCTGCTTTTTTTTCGAGATTTTTTGTTTGATATTCTGTCTCTATCAGTTAAAACAAACCTACCATAAAAAGGATAAACACTTCTTTTTTTTTAAGTGGGCAAACTTACAAAATCAGCAGGGGATCAAGTAATTATTTTCCCCACTGTTTAACCTTTACTTCCAGAGCTCTAGTGGTCCTATATTTAAACAAAACAAACAAACGAGGGAGAAACTAAACAAAATTCAACTAGTTCAGTGAACACAAATAATGCTGTTCCTGTTCATTCTGACACCTTGTCTACAGTGAAAGCAAAGACGAGCCACAGCAGAACTAGATAGACTCCATTCTGTTTAAACTGCCACAGCATGACAACTTAATTGATTATAGTGGTATCCATTATTACCAAATTGATACCAAAATTGAAGAAAAGAAAAAAAACCATACCAGTTTTCCTATAGTATCAATAATATCAATGTCAGACAGCTAGTCGCTCTCATCCACATTTATGTACATGCTAAGAGAAAACCACTTGTGGTAATGCATTTCTTAATGAAAACACAATCTTGGCAAGGTATTAAGTCTGTTTGTCTTGAGTGAATGTACTAAACAAAAAATCTAATTGTTGTAAATGCAACCTAATGAACCTGCTATTGTCTATGACAATTATTAATATTAATTTATAAATCACATATTACTTACTGTTTGTGGATAGATATATTAGTGAGTAGTTTAAAGTCCTCTAATATCAAGCATGCAAAATAATTCAGATCTAACTTATAAAAAAAATAAAATAAATAAAAGAATTTAATTTTAATAGATTTTAAATGATTCTCAGTCACATTAACTCCAACAGTACTAAATCAGTATTACATCATGAATTAAAGACTGCCAATAATTTAAATAAATAAGAATAATTACATAATATTTTCACTTAAATAAAATAGTTGTAACACTTTATTTTAAGGTGTCATAATACAGAGTAATTACCTAATTAAGTACTTAGTAGTAGCCGTTGTACATACATGAAATAAAATGTACTTACCATGTAACTAAGTTATGGAACAGCCTGTAATTACAGTTTGTAATTATGCACATGTAATAGGCAGCTACTGTTACACATATGTAACAGGCCGAGTCTGTTACACAGCTACTTGTACACTTAAGTAAAATCTTGATACACTTTATTTTAAGTAGCTTATGCCTGTGTAATATTTAATGTCATTTAATGTAATTAGAAAGGTATTACATGTATTTAAGCTGTGTAGTGGTGGGTTAAATCAAACTAAGGTGCAGCTGGATAAGGTGTATAGTATAGATACACATGAAGTACACTTAAGTACAATCTTGATACACTTTATTTTAAGTAGCTTATGTTTGTGTAATATTATGTAATTGTAATATAATTAGAAATGTATTACATGTATTTAAGCTGTGTACTGGTGGGTTAAATCAAACTAAGGTGCAGCTGGATAAGGTGTACAGTATAGATACAAATGCAGTTACATATGCGTAACAGTAGCTGCCTATCACATATATATAATTACAAACTGTAAGTACAAGCTGTTCCATAACGTAGTTACATAGTAAGTACATGTTCTTTCATGTAAGTACAACGGCTACTAATAAGTACTTAATTAAGTAATTACTCTGTATTATGGACACCTTAAAATAAAGTGTTACCAAATTGTTTTATTTTACATGTCATTTCTATTGATTTTTATGAATTGTTTTAATTGCATTTTTACTTGTCTTGACTCTTGAATAATTACAAGATAATTTAAAGCAATTAAGCAATTTAATTTAAAACTTAATTGAGAAATCCTGGAAAGCTGCATGCCATTGTTTACACTGGATTTGTTAATATGCACATTAACATTTAACCAAAAAAAGAAAGAAAAAGAAAAAAGGACTTTCCTGTGGGGTGGAGAATCTTTCATTTTCACTTGCATTGGTATCATGATCACCATATTGGGAGCATTTTAGTTTTGTTGTTCCCTTTCAGTGTAGAAGTAGTGTGGGGTTCGTTCTGCACATCCAGCACACTGAACTAATGCTTAGTCAGTTAGCATTAGCTTGATTTGAAAGGCCATGCACAGATACAGACACAGCACTTTACTAGTATGGAGAGGCTTCTAATTTTGTTAGATGCCCTGGAGCTTTGGTGTCTTGAAGGCTGTTGTTTATTAAGATTGAAATTAATCTTGTGTGTGTGTCTATATACTTCAAGCTATGCTACTGCTAAGATAAATAAACATGCTTCACACTTAGAGTGATTTGAGGTTAAATGAGTGACTACTGGTGATATAACAAGTTTAGTAGACCAGTAGTGTATGATTTCCAATTTAACACTTTGTAAAACATCACGGCAGAAGGAAGTGTTGACAATCACCTTACAGTAGCAATTATGTCCCAGTTTTAAGGCAGCATCTTAACAATGCTCTTGAGCGTACTTGCAAAAAATGCTCTGTTGGCATTTACTTTATTTTAGCGCTAAATAAAACCTCTCATTTTCTGCCAGAGAGAGCAGAGATAACAGCATCTCACAGAGACCAGTGCAGTCTGACAGACATGTCTAGCCCTCACATTCAGGCACACACTCACACATATGTGCAGCTAAAGAGAGCTGTGCCAATCTCTGTTAGCGTTCCCAAGAGAGTTTCTTCAAAATGGCACTTGGTTGTAAGGTCAGATTTTCCCAGAAGAGAGGAGAAGGGAAGGCCAGCCGTCCAGCCCTTGACCTTTACAGTGGCACAAACTCATAAATGTGAGATAATAGGTAAAACAGGAACAAACAGGGTAAAATCAGGCTGTCCTCCATTGTTGGTGGTGTTTGCTAAGGCAAGCATCACTATCATTATTACTTGTATTTAGGGTTAGCCATTAGAACAAACCCTTAATGCTGTGTTAACCTTTGGCACATAACTCATCTTGCACAGTTTGTGCTATAGGCATGGATGATTGCTCAAATCATGTTGAGTCATGCTGAGTCTAAGTGAGCAGATTAACAATTTTCTTCTGGTATCTTATAGACTTACACTGAAGGAGGAACCCAAGTCATAACTAGAGAGCAGAATGGTATAGAGACAAATTCATACTGTATTAACGAACAAAGAACACCCTACCAACCATCAATAAGCCAGAAGACTCTAGTATCTGCTTGGGGTTGGAGAAAATATCGATTTTCCCAATGCATAGGATTCTTTCTTGAATCGATGACTCTGAATCGATTCTGATATGCACAGGATATGCGCTGTGAAACGTGTGCATTGTTTGCCAATGTGTGCTTCAGCCCGCAGTTATTTCAGTGTTTTACTTAGATATGCTTTCCTTTATGCTGTTTGGAATGCAGTACATATTAGATATGCAATAATCAAACAGCAATAATGCTGAGGAAAAAAGAAAAACCCACAACTATGATTGTCTGTAAACTTTCAGATACTAAAAGCACTCTCAGATACTGAAAGTACTTATTGTTTATTGCTTGTAATGGTCTTTTTCCTTCTTTATTACTTTATATTTGCTTGTTTGTTTTGAACAACTACTACTACTACTAATTACTACTGTCATAAGAAATCGAGACCCCCCTCGAAATTGGGTCCGCTTACTACATAGTGCATAATAGAACAAAATAGTGCATAATGAAACAAAATAAACGTAATTTCCAAATTAAACGACCAAAGTAAAATCAAAATGAAACTGAAAGTCTTATCACTTTCTGACACGACAAAGAGTCCATTCGTCAAATCTACATTGTATGACGCGACGGACAACTAGCGCACGTGTTCCGAGAATGCGGTTATGAGTCCTGAAAATTACGGGTGCGAGTTCGGTTACAGAATACGGTTGTCACACCCATAAATAACCAAACTGTGTGTGAACGTAACCGTATTAAGGAATCAAATACAGGACTGACAACCGTATTCTGCTGCTGTGTGAACATGGCCTATGAGACACAATTCAAACCATTAACATATTTTTTCACCTCGAACAAATTGAAAAGATTTCTGTCTTGGCAATAAATAACCAAATAACTATCACAGTCACTATACTTTAATATGAGTCTTGCACCATCTAAGTAATTGAGTAACATCCGTGGAACGCAGTCATTTGGCATTGAAGTCTGCTGTTATAGCAAAAATTTGTTATGAAATTTGGACCTGCTGATTTAACTCCGTGATCAGGCCAGAGAAACACTGCAGCTTCATTCTGTTCCCATGATCCTTGGCCAAATTCAGCATTAGGAACACTGTTGGCCTCAGCAGAACTCAATATGTTTTGACAAAATGAGCAATCTGACTATAACTCACGCAATAACTTTATTGCTCCAGGTATTTAATAACTTTGATACTCTCAAATGTAAAGTTATGGCTTAAAGAGATGATATTATCACTTTAATTTTACTGCAACATTCCCTCAGTAAGAAAAATATGAAATATGTACAGAATATTCAAAGCTAATCAGTTCCCATATTTTGGTCAAATCATTCAGAATATAGAGGAATTTAAATAAAATAAATAAATGAAGGGAATCAAATGCAAAACAATCTACATTACCACAAGAAGATAAAGAGGCACATGGTTTGGGTTGGCTGAATTACCTCTCTAGCTAAAGGGATAGTTCACCCAAAAATGAAAATTCTGTCATTAATTACTCACCCTAATGTCGTTCCAAACCTGCATGACCTTCATTCATCTTCCGAACACAAATTAAGATATTTTTGATGAAATCCGAGAGCTTTCTGACCCTCCATAGACAGCAAGGGTACTACGGTAGTCAAGGCACAGCAACATCTTTAAAATAGTCCATGTGACATCAGTAGTTCAACCGTAATTTTATGAAGTTACGAGAATACTCCTTGTGCGCATAGAAAACAAAAATGACAACTTTATTCAACGATTTCTTCTCTACCGGGACAATCTGTCACCATTATCGAGAGTACCATGATGCAAAGTCGAGAAATAGTTTAATAAAGTTGTAATTTTTTTGTTTTTGTTTTTGAACCACTGATGCCACATGGACTAATTTAACAGTGTCCTACAAAACCATGTTTCTGTGCCTTGACCGCCGTAGTAGCCTTGCTATCTATGGAGAGTCAGAAGGCTCTTGGATTTAAAAAAAATATATATATCTCCATTTGTGTTCCGAAGATGAACAAAGGTCTTACGGTTTTGGAACGACATGAGGGTGAATAATTAATGACAGATTTTTAAATTTTGGGTGAACTATCCCTTTAAGGTCTCAGGTGGTTTTCCACAGGTCTTCTGTTACCTTTGCTATGAAAACTGCATCTCCATAAGCCTGGGAAACCCAGGACACATTAAAACTCTCTAGTATTTCTCCAGATGCTCATTGGTCTCTCAACTGTGAGGAAAGTATCAGGTTCCTCGGATATCAGAGAGCCTGGGAAACTGAATGCTTGAGGCCAAGTTCCGTTGTGCCTGCCGCTGGACATTCCAACTAGGATTACAGGATCAAAATCTGGAAATCCACAGTTTGTTGGGGATGTTTTACCGCTACCCTAACAAAAGAGTGTAAAATACTGGTTGGAAGGTGCAGAAATGCTGGAAATGTGGGACCAGCTGCCAAGTTTTCAAGGCACAACTTTTTCTCGCATTGTCTTTACCTGCCATTCTGCTTGTAACGTAATTCCTCAGAAAGCCATGACTCCAGACAAAGATGCCTATGATATACTCCACAGCGAGAGGCTGGTAGTACTTCCCCCAGTGAGACACACTGCATATTCTGCTTTGTGGCTGAACCCTCCATTGTTGCAGGGGCAGAGAGAGGGCCCTGAATGATGGGTATTGATCATCTCTCCAGAATAATGTCTGAAAATGCATCAGATGATTAACTTCTGCATCGTATTTATGTCATATACCATTGATTAACATCAAGACATCCTTTGTCTGTATCAGGTAGGACGAGATACAAACGATTGTTAAGTCATTTTCCAGTGCAATATCCTGTCTAAAGACATGAAGAACTCAACTCCAAGACTGACCATCATCATTGTCCCGGTCATCTACTAAGTTTCATTTGCAAGAAATGCAAAGAATCTTTGGCATCTTCAGCGTTGAATTAGTTGATGTATTACTCCCAAATGGTTTGATTTACCAAGAAATTTTGAGTAAATATTTTGACCAGCAAGGTCTCAAGATTATCTCACACACATTTGGAGAGAATCTGATGAACTCTGTAGGGAATGGTAATGCTTTTAACAAAATTCAAAATGGTGGAACTATTTGGCACTATTGCTGACCTCAATTATGTCCCAAACTTGCCAGGTAAGTTCAAAGTATTGTTCCAATGACACATATCAATTTCCTTTTCTATGCAATAGCACTGGCAAAATCTGGAGGACATGGCATAACCCAAAAATGTATGAAGTTATGAAGCCTAGATGTTGTGCTTAGATGATGTGTACTAGTTAACCTAATTGGACTCTTTAGATTTAGGATTTGGACGTTAGTTTTATTTTCTTGATTTAGCCCTACAGCAATTGTTGGACAAGTTTCTCCTCGTAAACAAGTTACATTTCTGATTCAAATACCAATATGTATCCTGATTAGAGCCTGAAAATGCAGAATCTCTGAATAATTCCCAAGCAATGATGACTGAATACATATTTACTACCACTGTGCATTCAGCTTGTTTCTAGTCTGAAAGTCCGATGTGACAGGAACTACATTACAAGTTCAAAAAAGAATTACCTCTTGTTCCAAAGTCAGTCTTATTTTCAAAGTCTTTTCAAAGAGCCTTTACAGCTGCTACCCTTTTCAGAGATGTATGACTTCCGACAGATGCAAAGCTTCACTATCATTTTATGCTAATATTACACACGCAAGCTGGAAATCCAACTAAAAGCATGAAATGTGTTCAAATGTGAAGCTCTACAGTCAATGGTGAATAGAGAAGACAGATATGGCAGATATGAGCTACAGAGGATCTGCCATTAGAATCCATTTTCCAAAGTGTTGAAATATGATTCATCCTCTGTAGGATGAACTAAAAGGAAGAGATGCACGGTTTTTGTGAACATGAAGATAAAGAGACTCAGGGTGCGTCCGAAATCGCATACTTCCCTACTATATAGTATGCGAAAAACAGTATGCGAGGCGAGTAGTACGTCCGAATTCATAGTATTCGAAAAATAGTAGGCGAGAAGTACCCGGATGACCTACTACTTTCTTCCGAATTCTGTAGTAGGTATACGATGGACACTTTACTATCCCATGAGGCCGCGGGAGAGGCTGCGTCATATTCGAAAAATGGCGGAAGGCCGCGACGCGGCTGTCTTCAAACGTAAAGTACCTCAGGGAAAAGCATTGTTGATGTTCATTGTGGTTAACTTGTGCTTGTTTAACATCATCCAAGTAAACGACTGACTTGTTGAGGGTTTAACAAACAGATGAAACGATTGTGTGAATTAGGTGTAAAAAGATCTCTAATCATTACCGATCAGATGGAATTACGTTAACCTCAATGTCATCAACTTAACGCTGCTTTCTTTAAATAGACGGTTCGTTAAGCGTTTAAATCATTTACGATGTTCACGCAGTGAAGTGGGCTCTTTAAATTTTCGCGCTGTTGTGAAGACGCATGACACGTGACAACATCAACATGGCGGATGTAGTACGTCCGAATTCCATTCATACTAGGGATGGGCGATATGGCCTAAAAAATGTATCATGATAATTTCAGGTATTTATTGCGATAACGATACCAATGACGATTATTTATATATATATATATACATATACTAACTGGGGGAAAATCCGGTCCCGTTCCACTCCTGGAAGAATTACTCCCATTCCCTCCCACTCCCGTTTTTTTTTTATTATTATTTATTTTTTTTATTAATTTATTTTTGGCCGAAATCTGTCAGTTACAGTAAAAATATAGTACAGATCACAGCGTGCCCACCTAAAATAAATAAAAACCTAAAATGTAGTTTTTTGTTATTATATTGAACTGAAAGCCAGTTTATGCAAAGTGTAGGCTACGTTGCACACATTACATTTTATGTAAATCATCCATGCTAACACACACGTTTTCTATTTGAATTTTGTTTTTTCATTTGAAAGTAGACATTTCACTCTCTATAGATATATTTTTCAAAGACAGAAGTTTCTCGCTCAGAGACCTAAAGCGCACCCTGTTTGCTTTAAAGTGTATACAAATAAACGTAGAGTCTTTACAGATTCGAAAGATGTATTAAGCTACTTTTATCTGTATGACCAAAAATTACAGAGATTTTAAGAGCAAGTGAGCGCACCGGCGCCTGTCCTACAGTGAGCTTCCACTCTCCACACAAACACTTCATTAGCGCACATTTCTCTAGGTTAACATTATATTGAGCGGCCATGTAAAGTTGCTACTACATGCATCTTTCAGATGAAAAGCCATATTTGAGGTCGATGAACGATAGTGTGTATTACCACATAGACCAGCCGTTAACGACCTGTCCGTCACGGACTCCGTCATTCACTTAACCAGCCACACCAAAGCAAACAGGAGGAGAGCGAGACAGGGCAACTAGTTCCGAATTAAAATATACAGTTTATAGTTTATTTATATAAAAGGTATATTTGTATATAAAGTTGGGTATCATTACTATTCCCGGTCCCGCCCACTCCCAATGACATTTTTTCCTGTACCGTCCCAATCATGTGATTCGTAGCGATTTTGTTTCCCATCCCATAGGATTCCTGTGACCCATGGGATTCCCGAAAAAATGTCAGCCTCTACTCCGCATCTGATTTTCTATAACCAAACCAGTTCCAAATTGTGGAGGTATCTCCTTGCTTAACAACAAGCTCCTCCTCAGCCTCACGTCCGCCTTCCGCCATGCTTGTTTTCACTCCGCACGTTAACAGTGAATCGGTCGTGCACAAAACTACGTCATCAACTAGACTTATCGTTATTATCGCGAGGAGACAAATTTTTATCGTGAGGAGAATTTTCAACGGTATATCGCAAACGATAAGATATCGCCCATGCCTAATTCATACTACCCTCATTCATACTATATAGAACGTACTTTTTTAACGGTCGAGTAGTACGTTCGATTTCAAATGTAGTACCTACACAAGTTGTATGCGATTTCGGATACAGCCTCATTCTTTGGGTCTGCTGCTGGCATAATGGTGCATTTTCCATTATGTCTCGAGATCAAGTATGAAGTTCTTTGAGACTGCTCAACAAGAAAGTAGGTTATGCTGTGTTCTCAAGACAATTAAGACATTGATCAATCTTGTTGTTCCAACTAAATTTGGGTTGTGAGAGTCTTCGACAGGCATCTTTGACTGTGTAGTATGTGTGGCATTTGTGGAAGCCCAACACTTCCTGTGCTTTCCATATCACCGGATGGCTGGGACTTGCCAAGTCTCACTTCCTGAATGATTCTCCAATTAGATTGGAAGATCCAGATTAGCTTTCAGCTACACTGTAAATGTCAACCTTGCACGGGGTCATGTTGAGGTTCAGAGGAAGTATAAGTCATTTAACCCCAAGGGTTTGTTTTCAGTCCTGTTTACAGTAGCCCAATAGCACAATCTTGACATAATGATCATTTCACAGCAATGACAATCTTATTTCAAAATAGTGACCCTGACTTTAGTTACAAACACCATGCTGAAAACAGAGTATCAAATCAAATGACTTTGACAATGAAGAACCTCTCCTGTTTGGTTCTTCTAAAGTCCTGACTTACTTTTTCTTTACAGAATTACATTTGTTTTAAAGAATAATGTATCCATTGACAAGGCTATTGGTGGATTTTGGAATAAATAAGGTAAATATCTGGGCCAGGCACTGTTGGCTTGTTAGTCTTGCTTTGGGTGTGAAAGTTCCTGGGTTCAAATCCTGCTGTCAGCTTGTTCCGCTGTTTTGGAGAGTGTTGATTTGACATATGCTGCCATAACCATGAAAGCGTAACACGAGTTGAGGTCAAGAATTTATCATGTTCCAGTGGCACTTTACAGAATGTTGCATGCACCAGGGCAGTGCATCATTCAGAATTGAATTGGAGAACGCCTTTAGATAGATAGATAGATAGATAGATAGATAGATAGATAGATAGATAGATAGATAGATAGATAGATAGATAGATAGATAGATAGATAGATAGATAGATAGATAGATAGATAGATAGATAGATAGATAGAGCCATATTTGTGGAAGAGGTGTCCTCAGCCATATTTTGAAAGTTATGATGGTCTCAGCAAATTGAGCATGTTCACCACAGAAGGCTGCAGGGCTACTGTCAAAGACAAATGCAGGTACCAAAAGGAAATATATTGGCTCCAAAACCATTGAGCTCCCTATGTAGGCAGGATATTAAGGCATCAAAGGCATACTCCTGATGCGAAGGCTAATTTGCTGCCTTCTATGACTCCTTCTTCTGGCCAAATTCTAAGGTAGTATCGCCAAGGCTAAGTGCTAAAGCCAAACTCTACTAAAATCAATTGTAAGTGGAGTCTCCAGTGAAGTACATATGAGATGCACTGTTTCTATAATACACTATATAGCTACATTTACATGCAATTAATTTACATTCCAAATAATCGGTTTATAATCGAATTGATGTCTCAATTGAACTGAAAGCCTTCATGTAAACACCTCAATCAATCCGACTGAGCTGTATCCGAATAAAAATTTCATCCAGTTTGAAATTGTGGTGCAGACCTGAATTAATCAAAAGGGGAAAAAATGTAAGCATTTAAATGCCTGAACCTGACCATTTTCTTAATCAGATTCCAAAATACCTTGCGCACATTTTCATTATGTGTATGTTTACATATGTTTTATGTAATTCCAATGTGCATATGTTTATTTATGTCTCAGGTCTTACGAACTGGTCAGTGGAGGAGACTGCCTATTTACTAAATACTTGCAAAGAAAAAAAAACCTCGACTTATATATGTAAAAAACAGCTAAATACTGTACTTATAGAGATACTTATAGAAATGAATGTACTTGTACTGTAGTTTGAACTACACATAAACAAAGATGTAAATCAGATTGCAAAATTTGTTCATATAAAATGAAATGGGACTGGATTCATTCAAACTGATTAAAATTATTGCATGTATAGAAAACATACCCCTAGATTTTATTTTTTATTTTTTCCATTCATATTTTTATAGGGATTTTTAAAAAGTCTTGGTTAAAGATTTTGAAGCCATGAACTAAACCAACCTACTAAGTGACTTTTTGTTTTAGGCCAAAAAAGTTAAAGCGTGATTCTTTAAAAAAAAAAAAATAATAATAATAATAATAATAATAATTGTTTGAAATAATGTCAACTAATAGCTCCAACAAAAGCTTAATTTGCTGCTGCATGCACATTCAAAATTGATGACTTAGGGTTTGGTTTCTGTTAGGATGCTGCCTTAGAAGACAGCTGTCTACGTAGGCAGTAGACAGTAGGTCAGCCATTATTTAAACAAGTATTTAAAATTACAGTAAGGCAACAAGTACAGCACAGCAACAGCAGTGATGCTGCCACAAACATTTGCAATGGAAATGCTAAATATAAAATACAGACAGTCCTTGTGTGATCAGTAGGGATTCCCAGCTCAGTCATCTAAACGGCAGCTTCCTCCGTTCCTCAGCAGGCCTTCGGTTGCCATGGCGACACCCATTACACACACCTGCCAATGATTCAGGTTCCCTAGTGCCCAGACAACTCTCTCTCTCTCTTTCTCTCTCTCTCTCTCTCTTGAGACGCATGCTTATTCACAGCAACTGACCCAAAAACTCCCCCCATGGTTTACTGTTGGGGTCTCCTTGACTCGGGAGAAATGAAAAGGAAATGACACGTGAAAGTCTCAATCCATCGGCCACCAAAGAAAGCATCTTTCAACTCTCGTGGATAACGTGAGCTAGCAACCCATCTAACACACTCTCTTAGCCTGTCTCCGGCTCTCTCTGTTCCTCTGATTATGATCTGGATCAGTACCGCACGGCCATTTTCTCTCCACCAACATGTGGGGAGGAGCGACCAGCCATGTTGACTGTCTGAAATTGAAATTAAAATGATATCGCTATATCTGAATTACAGTTACTGATAGCCAGAGAAAGATAGTGACAAAGGCTTTTGTTCACATTGCACATCCAATTTTTCAAATCCACATTGTCATGATGCAAGTGATGAAATCTGATTTGACAGCGTTGTCTATATATGTTACATTCAAATCGGCAAACAGATATTGATAAAGCAAAGCTGCTAACGATATAATATGTGAACAAATGTGATTTTATTTTCTCCTGATCAGGTTCAGCTCTTTACCCAGAAGACGATCTATCCAAAGCTGCTGTATTTGTATTCTAGCAAGGCATTTATCAAGACAAAACATCTCTAACTGTTGTTTTCTCATCTTTTGTTTCTTCAAATCAGTGGTAAAGAATAATAGTCATTGACAGGGACGAGTCTAACCAGAAAATGAGCTATGACAAACCTGCACGCTGTCTGATTTCCTGCTCTATTGAGTTCTAACAATACAACCAACACACAAAGACAAACCCCTGCGATGGTTCATGTCCTCTGTGTCGCCCTGAACACCAATTAATCTTTAAATGGACCCATTCAACGCCCATATGCTCTGGGGATTCTGGGTAACCCCATTGGATAGGATAATAAAAAAAATGAAATAAAATAAAATAAATAAAAAAAGTGTTAATTTGTGAGTGTTAATTGTAATTTTATTGCACTTTTGGTGCCAAGTTTTAAAGAACAATAAAATGGAAATGATGTTATTAAGTGTAATTTTTACACAGTGAAAGTCAATGGGGCTCAAAAATAATGGACCCCATTGACATTTATTTTGTATGGACAAAATAAATGATATATGATAAATACAAGTGTAAACAAAGACAAAAATTTTCCACTATCCCATTAAACATTTTGCTATACCATTTATACCATGTTTATACCATAGTTGAAAGTGTGTATTCATGTAGCTTTCAGTTGCTTTACATTAGTTACATGATGGAAACATTAAGTAAAACAAAAATACAAAGCAGGATCAGTCCCAAACAAGTCAATCAGAGGCAGAACTCATTATTAAAGGGAGTTTATTTTAGTTTAGTTTAGTTATATCGAAGCCAGAAGTGAAACTGAAGTGCAGTAATAGATGTATATATCTTTCATTTGCAAAAAAAAAACTAGATTATACACATATAATGAGTTGCCACATTGTTATTTAAATCTTTAAAAATATCAAAATATTTTTTTCAGTTCAATTTCCAAGAAACCTCCAATATTGAATATTGTGATAATGTAATATAAAAATAATATTTTACTCATATTTCCCACTACCAATGAGCATTCTAACATATTGTATTGTAACAAACAAGGTCAAATATATATTTACAAACATAAATATATACATTTTCTTTACATTCCCAGTGTGCATAGCAACAGGTTGGGGTAGCATAAAGAGACCAAGAGAAACAGCGCTGTCAGTGTGACTGCCAAACACACACACACACACACACACACACACACACACATTTCACTTCTGATTAGAATGACTTTCTTTGAATTTATTAAATGCTGCCTTTGAATCACTATGTGAAAGCAGCGACTGCACCTGTTACACTGGACGAAAGGGAATTCCTCAAATTCTCCGAAACATTTAAAGCAAACACTTGTAAAGCCAGCAGAGCTGACCCGTAGCTAGTACCACCCAGCGCTGACTCAGATACAGCTCCTGCCAATGCATCTGAATGGCTGCAATTAAGCAGATTATACTGCTCGTGTAGAGAATAGACGGAGTGGGTGGAGAGAAAGAGAAAGAGAAAGAGAGAGAGAGAGAGAGAGAGAGAGAGAGAGAGAGAGACAGAGAAAACATCTGTCCAGAGTAAGTATACAAAAGAACGGAATTGAATTTAAATATGTGCATAACACTAGTCTTCATATCTTAGACATTATAAAATATAAAAATACATAAATACAAATAAAATTTTAAAAAGGTTGTGTAAAATCTAAATAATCAGCTTAAAATTACTGTTCAGTTCAAAATTATGGCAGAATCAACATGATGACATCAGGTTACACAAACAAAAAAAGTCATTTTAAAAGGTCAGATCAGATCAGCTCGTTAGAAACAATGACGTTTTCCACTTTTTATGGAGCAATGGTTGTGCATATACAGATAATTTTGTGACTTTTCATTAATTTTTTTCAATAATCAAAACCAAGTCCTGTAAAAAACTCCAAACCCAAACAAAGAGAAGATCCTGTTCCAGAATCAGCGTCTAGGTTGGTTTCCCCCTGAAAGTGTACTGTCAAACACCTTCAAAACAAAACCATGCCACCCTGAACACACCCCTTCAGACGCTCTAGAACAAAAGAGAAGCTTCCTCCAGATCCCCGTCTAGTGCTTTTCAACATCAACAACCACCATTAACCCTTCCAAATGCCATAAAAGGAGGATTTAAACAAGCCCTGAGCGTTAAACTGAAAAGATCTGTATGTTTAAGCAGCTTTCTTGTTACCTTTTTGCCTTTCTTCTTGCGTAGCGCTTGCTTGCCGGTCCCTTTTTCCTTGGCGTCTTCGCTCATCTTATACAAAAGATCCTTTCATTTAATCCAACATCCAGAGAGCAGTGATGATGAGAACTACAGAAAAGTCCATGAGAAGCGAGTCGCTCTAATACCTGCTGCCCTCTTGTTTTCGATTGTCAACACGCACTCAAAGAACTCGGTCCAAACAGCACTTGAGCGCTTTGGGTGGTTTGGTTGGTGCCAGCTCCTACACACGCTACAGGTCACTGTGAGGGAGACGGGGGAGGAGAAATCACTGGAGCTTTTATTGGAGTGGGTTGAGAGATCCGTGGGCTGGTTCTTCTGACCCAGCTGCCCACCTCTCCCTGACCAACACAGTTGGGTCTACTGATTCACTGGTGCTCGTCGCACAGACTAAATGGTGGTGATGGAGACACAGACTCTTCCCTAGCAGCCAAACATCGAGAGGGAGGGAGAGAGAGAGAGAGAGAGAGAGAGAGAGAGAGAGAGAGAGGAGTGGAGTGGAGAAAGAGGGCGGTGGAGAAGGAGCGCAAAGATGAAGCAATTGCCATGGAGAAACCCCCCTTTACAAATAAGAGGGGTGAACTGAACATAGGCTGGAAGAAATGGTTAATTAATGGTTGATTAACGCCTGCTGATAGAAATTGCACACCCGCTGGCTCTGAGCATGGCCATTAGTGAAATGCCAGTATAAGAAGAGTTCACAGACGAAACCTACCGGGGTCGGGTTACTGGTCAGTACATGATCTCTTTTACTTCACGCAGCTTCTCGCCGAGATGTAACAAAAAGTGACCATCCACCTTTTCACCGGCCTTGGGAACGCAAGTAATTTTCCCATTCGTTTTCTCCATAAAGTTTTTTTTTTTTTTTTAATTCTCAATAAAGAGCTGTGATGATATGATGTAATCCATGCTGTAAGCCATGATGTAATCAGAAATAGAACTACTATATACGACTGTAATTATCTAGCTGATAATTATTTAGACGTTTTGGGTGATAACTGACATAAATGGTCGATAATATAATTCTGAATAAACAAATAATTTTTGTTTTTAGAATTTTACAGTAAATGCTACAACATTCAGGCATCAAAACAAATGTACAATATGAAAAATGTATATTTTGAAACAAAAAAGAATAACTTTTTTATAATTATATATGTATGTATATATATATATATATATATATATATATATATATATATATATATATATATATATATATATAAATTATTAATTAAATATGAATATATTATTAATATTAAATAATTCATAGTTTTAAATCCCAGGCATTATAACATTATAACCAAAAATATAAAAAATAAATGTTAATTCTGAGACATACATTTTCTTCTACAGGCAGTTATATTAAAATATTAGTAGTATTAAAGACTAACTAGATGGCAGCATGAGTAAAAAGTCAAATGTAAAAAAATAATCAAAAATGAGCAACCATGAATAAATATCCAATATCGACGTTAAAAAATTAAACCACTAATATTGACCAATAAGGATATTTTAGTACCACTACTACTGTTCAATTTTTTTTTATTTTGTTTTCATTTTATTTTTGTTACATTTTTAGTTTTGTCTATATAGTTTTTATTTATTTATTTTCTTTTTTTTTAATTTTAGTTAATATATCAAGTTCAACTAAATGAAAATGAGAAATGCTGCCTTGTGGACTAGCTAAAATAAAATAGATTTAATGTTTTAATGTTTATTTTATTTTAGTTAAACTTGATTTCAAGTAATGAACTTTTTTTTTATGGTTTTTATTTTAGTTAAGCATAACCAATATATTGTGCATCCTTAAAGTGATTCAGTGAATGAAGGAAAGAACTTGGTTGGAGAGTCTGTGCAATGCCTCTGGCCAGAGAACAATAAACCGGAGAGTTTACTCAACCTCCAGAGAGGAACCAGAAGCTGCTAAAGCATCATGAGATCCAATTTTCCAGTTGCACAGCATGTGATAAGAAGTTAAAAAATATGGAGATGTAGAGAAAGTACATTGTGGGCTGTTTACATGGCTCAACATTATGCTTCAACATCACTTACATTATCAAAATGCTGGTGCACTTTAAAAAAAAAACCCAGTCACATTCACAGTCATTTGAACAATGCTGTACAATTACCTACTCGTCACTGTGTCTCCTCTGAGTGCAGTGCCATTTACTATTCACCAACACCACAAATGTGCTCTGAACCAATAACAATGGATTCATTCTCTGGGAGTGAGATTGCAACAGGGCGCTACAGCAACTGTCTGCTCTTTCTGGTTTGTGGTCCCCATTTCTATTAATATTAACTGAGAGCTGAGTGGTTATGTAGCTGTATGTCCATTATGGTTTAAAATGAAAACAGGTATATCAAACAGAAGCCTCTCTAGTCTGTCCTCTGCTGGCCAATGAGTGTCATGACATAAACAATACCACCCTGTTCTTTACACAGAGATCAGAGATGCATTGAAATCCTTCTGTTAGGATCAAATGTGTGTCTGCATTATATTTGGCATCATGATATTGAATTTAAAAACCCACTTCTGTCATTTATTGCTTGATATGTATGTATGTCATCATATAAAGAAAAGGAAAGTACAATTCATGCATTCAATGAATTCAAAAAGGATTAATTCATCATCAAAAATAGAAGCAAATAAGCAGCCGCCCAAACCTACGGAGTCTCACTAACTTGCAGCTGTACTAGTAGTTGCAGTGCAGTGCAGTGCAGTGCCTTAATTCAATCTGGCAGCAGAAGCACAGCTTCACACCTAACACAAGGTGGCAAAACCCAGACTTACTGAACCCTGCTAACCTCCTTTTATACTGTTTCAATAGGACATGAGCTTCCATTACATGCATCTTATAATAAAATGATTGCTGAAAGGATAATAAACAGGTTATTAGAGATAAACCATTATATGCTAAAAGGAATGTTCAAGGTTCAAAACAGGTTACACTCTACTGACAGTGTGTGACATACCAACAGTTATACTAATAATCATTTCAGTTCAACAGTGCAAGATGAATACATTTTTCATACAGTGCATTAATGTTGTTGTCATGATCACCAGCTGAAGTGCCCATTCAGTGCTCCACCAGTGGGCACTCCATCCCTGAATTTTACCATTCACCCAGGACTCCATTTCTAATAATCCTTTGCCTGGACTCATCTGCACTCATCATCAATTGCTGTCACCTGTCTCTCATTACCTCATCAGTCTCAATATAAGAATGGTACAGGCACACACACACACTTTCACATCGCTGTTGATTTTAAAGGTGCTGTATGTAGGATTGACACCTAGCGGTTGAACTAGGTATTGCAGTCCAAATTCAAAATATTGGAGACGGTTTTTTTCACCAGGCCCCTCCTCCTCAGACTTGACACACACGCAGGTTGCCAGATTAATGACACCAACAGAAATGAGCGCACAAGATGATGAATACAATTAAATACACTGTGTTTCCCGCCAACTGGCAACCCGCGGTGCCGAAATACAATTGGGTAAACTGGCAGTGGGCGGGTTTCACAAACCATAACAAACACAGACATTCCAGGCCAGAATGCACATTTTCAAAGGAGAATAACTGACTGTAGCATTGTTTTTCAGATAAACAAGTATGTTAACTTAGCATGTTTAAACATCTGCAAACAAATTATGGTATTGTTATGCTTTAGTAGATTCAAAATCCTATGTACAGCACCTTTAAGCCTGTAATGTTTTCCGTGTTCCCTTGTTTCCTTGCCTTGCCTACGTGTGTTTGATCTTGGACTGTTTCTGTGTTTTGATTGTTTGCTGCCTACCCTGACCTTACACCTGTTTGTTGGATTACTCTCTTGGATTATCCATGGATGTTATTGTTTGCTGGTGATCTACCCTGCCTGTCTGACCATGGCTTTTTTTTTTTTTTAAATAAAGCTAGCATTCAGATCCACAACTCTGGTGTCACAACTCCTACGTTACAGTTGTGATACCTAAATTTACATTTAAAATGACTGATTTTAGTTTATTTATGAAAAATGCCAAAGAATTTTAATATTGGTCATCTATCAGTTATCTGTCATAACAATTATCTTGTTGGTAATGGTATCAGCAATAATTTTAACATCAGCGCATCCCTAGTGTTTCATTTGAACCTAAAATCTTAAAGCTGTTTTTATTCAAGTTAAAAAGTTCCATTTAATGTGACTAGATAAGGTTACACCAACACAAGTTATTTTTAAGATGAAAGTCAGTGAATGGGTGCCATCAGAATGAAACTTCAAACAACTGATAAAATGTTTTTTAAAAATCACAATCTACAAGTGATCCATATTTCTTTACATCTTTGTTTAGAACTCTTTTTGCTTGTAAACAATGCTTGATCTGTGCATATGTCTCTACTGATTCAGACTAGATGACCTTTTTAATTAGAGAAAGCTATATTTTGAAGAAAGGAATGCTGGAAGCAATGGTTTGAAGTTAAAAACATCTTCGTGATGGATTTGTTTATTACAAACATGTAGTACTTCATTTGAATTACTTGTGGATTATTGTGATATTCTGATGAAGAAACAAGCTACATTTTGGATGGGCGAGTAAATTTGCAGCTAATTTTCAATTTGGGTGAACTATTCCTTTAACAGTGTTGTAGCAAAAAAAAGTTCAGCTTTAAAATCTCAGGATCATTTGCACCCTTGACTTCCAGTGAAAGAGCATTATTCAGGGTTCAGGGTTGAGCAGTAATCGACAGAATGTCAAAGATGATGTGCATAGATTAAACTTGTTTTGAATTCTTGAACATTCCAAATCACTATCATTCACACAGGACATGTTATTGCATTCAAGCTAGATAGAGCGCAACGGAATGAAACAAACGTACTGGAGGGATCTCAAGATGTGTTTTTTAAAGTCAAACTACTTTTATTGCAGCTTGACACGGTACATTAAAAATTCAATGCTAAAAAAACACTGTACACCACCAACATCCTGACATGTACACTTACAAAAGGCAAAAGCTGACAAAAAGATATGAGCCACATAAAACTGCATATCATGACATTATGATGGAAAAAAAAAATAAACATAAAAAAGGCTTGTCAATGTTCAGCGCTATGTTAACAGAAGAGCCAATTTATATATATGTTCCTGGAAAAAGTGTCAATCTGCCTGTTTTGGTCTTCATTTATTGTACAGTCGTGGCCAAAAGTTTTGAGAATGTCATAAATATTAATTTTCACAAAGTCTGCTGCTTCAGTGTTTTTAGATCTTTTTGTCAGATGTTACTATGGTATACTGAAGTAAAATTACAAGCATTTCATAAGTGCCAATGGCTTTCAGCAAAGTTTAAGCAAAGATTCAATATTTGCAGTGTTGACCCTTCTTTTTCAAGACCTCTGCAATTCGTCCTGGCATGATGTCAATCAACTACTGGGCTACATCCTGACTGATGGCAGCCCATTCTTACATAATCAATGCTGGGAGTTTGTCAGAATTTGTGGGTTTTTGTTTGTCCACCCGCCTCTTGAGGATTGACTGCAAGTTCTCAATGGGATTAAGTTCTGGGGAGTTTCCTGGTCATGGACCCAAAATTTCAATGTTTTGTTCCCCAGGCCACTTACTTATCACTTTTGCCTTATGGCAAGGTGCTCCATCATGCTGGAAAAGGCATTGTTCGTCACCAAACTGTTCTTGGATGGTTGGGAGAAGTTGCTCTCGGAGGATGTTTTTGTGTCATTCTCAAAACTTTGGTCTCCTAAAGTTGATTCAGCTGTGGGATCAGGGCACCTCCAGAGCAGAGCTTGCTCAGGAATGGCAGCGGGCAGGTGTGAGTGCATCTGCACGCACAGTGAGGCCAAGACTTTTGGAGGATGGCCTGGTGTCAAGAAGGCCAGCAAAGAAGCCACTTCTCTCCAAAAAAAACATCAGGGACAGATTGATCTTCTGCAGAAAGTATCGTGAATGGACTGCTGAGGACTGGGGCAAAGTCATATTCTCCGATGAAGCCCCTTTCCGATTGTTTGGGGCATCTGGAAAAAGGCTTGTCAGGAGAAGAAAAGGTGAGCGCTACCATCAGTCCTGTGTCATGCCAACAGTAAAGCACCTTGAGACCATTCATGTGTGGGGTTGCTTCTCATCCAAGGGAGTGGGCTCACTCACAATTCTGCCCAAAAACACAGCCATGAATAAAGAATGGTACCAAAACACCCTCCAACAGCAACTTCTTCCAACAATCCAACAACAGTTTGGTGAAGAACAATGCATTTTCCAGCACGATGGAGCACCTTGCCATAAGGCAAAAGTGATAACTAAGTGGCTCGGGGACCAGAACGTTGAAATTTTGGGTCCATGGCCTGGAAACTCCCCAGATCTTAATCCCATTGAGAACTTGTGGTCAATCCTCAAGAGGCGGGTGGACAAACAAAAACCCACTAATTCTGACAAACTCCAAGAAGTGATTATGAAAGAATGGGTTGCTATCAGTCAGGATTTGGCCCAGAAGTTGATTGAGAGCATGCCCAGTCAAATTGCAGAGGTCCTGAAAAAGAACGGCCAACAATGCAAATACTGACTCTTTGTATAAATGTCATGTAATTGTCGATAAAAGCCTTTGAAACGTATGAAGTGCTTGTAATTATATTTCAGTACATCACAGAAACAACTGAAACCAATATCTAAAAGCAGTTTAGCAGCAAACTTTGTGAAAACTAATATTTATGTTATTCTCAAAACTTTTGGCCACGACTGTAGTAGTGTTTTTATATCACAACTCTGTGAACTTGGTTCTACCGACATATGAAACTGCTTTCTAGAAAAGTATTTTTGTCTTGATGCGATACTCTTGTAAACCACATCACCTGCCAGATCAGTGACAATTTATTAAAGGTGCAGTAGGAGATCTCGGAAAATGCTAACTTTAGCCTGATGGCACTGACAGCGAACGTCCCACCCTCCCTGCAATCACCGTCCAAAGCCACACCCCCTGAACACACATACGCTCAAAAAGCAGAATATCAGAGACAACATTAAATTACTACAATAGGCTACATCGACGGTTTCCAATTACAGTCCTCACACCCTCCCTGCTCTGCACTTTTTATATGTATATCTTATCACGTCCAACGTTTGTTCTATTCAACCGTAAGTCATAAGTGCCCTGTGAAGTGGACATCACCAGATATTCCGCCATGATTCCAGTTCAAAGCGAGCGTATATGTTCCATACAAAGGGCATTAAAGTGTGCGAGACATGAATTTAAATTGTATTTATTTACAGAGGTATATTATGTCACACTTCACACTTCTCTAGTAAGTTTCGTCTGTGTGTGAAGACGTTGCGCAGTGCAAATCCATGAGTGAATGTTCCGAAGTGAAATAAACTTCAGTGGATTTTCCCTGCTCAGGGAGTAGGAAGCAATGAACCCTGTGTAGGGAGCATGTCAATCAAACACAGTTCATGCACGTAGCTCTCTTCTAACGAGCTGGTTATCTGATTCACATACCTGCAAACTCACAAGAGGTCAAAAAGGTGACATAGTTCGGAATGTAAACCTTGTACGCAGGTCTGGGGGCATGCCCCCCCAGAAGCAAATTTTTGAGAATTTAACATGTAAATGAAGCGTTCTGGTGCACTCTGACAACAAAATAAAGGAAAAAGACAACATATGCTTCAAGTAAAAAAACACATTTTTGGACAGTGCAACACTCTTGTCAACGGTGTTCATACTTCTCTTTGTGAGCAGTGGAGTAATTTATTTTTGCAAATTTTAATGTTCACATTAGAGTGCGCATACTATCAACAAACTCCATCTTTTCACTGCAGAGGAAACAGAAGATGCATCTGAAGTGGCATTAGATGTATTTACAAAGACTGTTTGATGAAGCTGAGGTGCCATAAATGCTTACATCACAAAATTTCAAATGCATAAATAATTTTATAAGATTAATGTTTAAAATATTTTTGAACACACAAGTTAAAAATGTTGGGAAAAATGCAATACTTTTAAATATGTAACCAAACCACCAGAAGATGGCGGTAAATTACTGTTTTAATGAGCGAGTCATTAGTCATTCATTCATTAGTCACCATGGCCGCAGCAGGTGCAGTGATATTGCGCAGCACCTGAAAGTAGTCCCCAGCTAGGTACCTAGTTATAATATAGCTGGGGACTACTTTCAGGCGCTGCATAATATCACTGCGCCTGCTGCGGCCATGTTACGGCAGCAAAGTTCCTTGATTATTATGCCGGAATGAGAGTATAGTTCCTAGCCAAATCGGCCTAGAAAATCGCAACTTTTCATTTTCTGCCGGTCTTAGTACACGATATAACTACAGAAGTTTTAAATAGGACAAATATCGAAACTCTTTGGTCATTTTTGAACGCGATGCTACTGGTCTAAAAGGATTCAATGATCTATGCTAAGCTATGCTAAAAGTGCTATCGCCAGACCCGGAGATCGGCTGAATAGATTCCAAAACGGTAAAACTCAACTTATTAACTCTGAGGGAGTTGGAGAATGAGCCTATATCCAAAAAAAGTGGAGTGTTCCTTTAAAAACGAGGCAAGTGACTACTGTCTTTATGAACTTTGTGTCTGCTTAACTCACAATGAAGAATTTCCACACCGACGACATGTGAGCATAGTGCGGCCGTCAAAACGGACCGTCTGTGAGATGAGGTGTGTTCGATTTGAGGCAGCACCGTGCAGTCCAATCGGACATCAAAGTACCGCGAGAGCGATTCGAAAGCATGCGGAGCCATCTGCTCTCTGTAGTTCTCGCAGTGCTTTGATGACATACAGCGATCGGTCTGCGCATTGCTAAGAAAGGGACTCTGGTCGAACACGCTCCTGTCTACGAGCTTGCGATTTGTCTCTCTCCGCTCTCTCCGATTGGGTTATTGATGTCTGTCTGCCATTCTCACTCTGTCTGCAATAGAGTACGTGAACGCGCTGATGACGTATCCTGTCTGCGCGAACAGGGTGCGTAGAGGTATGCAAAATACATGCGTTGACAGGCAGGTAGGAAAGAAAATTAAAACAGATAATTACATTTAGACCACTTAACTTAATGATTGCTATCGGGATGTGAAGAGACTTTCAACCAGCATAACAAAAAATGTTTCTGAAGACAATCACCTATTGCACCTTCAAATAAGCAAGAAACTAGCAAATCACTGAAGGCAGCACTTGAAAAAAATAACGAAGCAGCTCTTTTGCTAAAAGCTTTGTCTGACTGATTTTTTTCAGCTATTACAGTTTTTGAGCATACAGTATAAAACGTCTTGTCTGACTGTGCAAACAAATGCAGCAAATCAAATCAAATGACAGGACTGCATTAAGCTTTTGTTCACGCTTGCACATAAATTCTTTTGCACTGTCATTTTACTATAACTGTACAACTAATTAAATCTGATTTTTTTCTTCTTTTTTTTCAGGCAGTGTAGTCAATATCTGATACAGTATTAATCAGATCTGACCACTCAGATTAAAGTAACCGTAGATTAATTGTATTTCAGACACTGATGCAGTTTGGATCAAGTTTGTTGACTTTTTTTCTCAAGTATGTTTTCATTTAAATCTTGCTTCATATTTCACCTTCATTAAAGATAAAGTTCACTCAAAAATCAAAAATCTGTCATCATTTACTCACCCTTGTGTTGTTCCATAAGTGCGTGATTCAGGGTTATTATCATTTATTAAACTGAAACTATAAGGCCACATTAAACAGTTTGAAATAAACATGAACTGAAATTAAATAAAAAATTTAAATTTAAAAAATAAAATAATTATATATATATATATATATATATATAAAATGTGATTTAGAACTATACTGTAATATCATAAAATAAAACTAAACTATATATTATAAAATGATGAGACTAAAATAATTTTTTTTTGGTGAACAAAAACTTTAAGTCAAAAAGAATGATTAATAAGTTTAAAATGAATGTGGATAGTAGCTCAGAAAATTTGGTTTGAGAAGAATTGGATGAGAAACAGTTGAGTATTTACTGAGAACTCTTCTGAAACTCTAGAAAAGACATGAATTCACTGAAGAGTAAAAGCAAAAACAATTGAGATTTAAGAGCTTCCATTCATGATTTTTCGTTCAGCTACACGTTCCTCCAGGGTGTGGAGTGAGTGATCTGTGTCTAGTGTTGATCAAACACCTCTTATCGTGCCGGAAAACCTTGAACTCCATAAAATAACAAGAGCAACATATTGAACGTACCGAGCTCCAAGCTTTGCCTAACATTTAAGGGTCTGTAAAACAGAGGAGTGCTGGACAGTTTGCAGCTCCTCACATGTCAAATTCCACACGTTTCTATGTGGAATGTCACATCCCAGCTGCAAACTAACAAAATCCTGCATTATCCAGTAGTGAAAGTCAGGATTTTTAATCGTACTTAACAAAAAAAAACACAACAAAAATCAACAGATCCAAGGCAGATTTGAGCTGAGCTCTAGAAACACTGCACTAGGCTACAAGTATTTGAAGTGTGTGTGTGCAGCTAAAACTCTGGAATGAATCATCGAAGTGACAAGCAAAGCCGTTAATCGCGTAATTTGTTTTGACAAGGTAACTGCATAACAACATGCCATTATACTTTGAAATAAAGCTACAGATAAGCAAAAATCCCAATGTCCTGTGCATGACTAAACATGTCTGTGCTATCTGTCATTAGCAGTTCACCATCTCCCACAGTCCTCTGGGAACACTTTTTTCTATCACAGCTATCAGAATTCTTTGATCTGTTTAATTACACTCTCCACACCTTCTCACTACAAATATCTGTGCTGAGGATTAACTTGAATTAGAAATCTGTAAATATGCAACAGAAGTGGTAAATATTACCTGGAGTATAACTTTTCAATCTAAGAAGTATGTACAATAGCATGTTTATTTTTGCAGGTGTAGAAACTGGTCTAGAGAATTGTGAAATTTTATTATTATTATAACCTTGCCTGGAAGGTTAGTGACCTTGTAGACGTTACATAGTTATGGTTTGGATTAATGCCATAGTGTTTGTGTAAGGTGTGTAACACAAACAAGAATCAGTGAGTTAGACAGCCAGGAGGAGTTTGGTAAGAGTCGGTTCCCATGCTTCAAAAATGACTTGATTTTGTTTTATATTTTGTTATTAATACCTGCAGTTTGTATTAAGCAAAAGAGCTTACACAACATTGAACAACAGGATTTCAGAATGTCTTTGCAGCAGCTCAGAATATCAGAAAATGACATGCCGCGTCATATATAATCAGATCAGACTAAAGGGAAGAGAATTTGATTTCACCGGCTGGCGCCGAGGAGAATCATATGTCATACAAACTGCCTAACTTCACATTAACTGATTTGCATTCATCAATCTACAGTGACTTATTATGTCTTTGTGAATTATATTTAGGCTTTTATCTCATGACTAGCCAGATTTATACATTACAGTACAGTGAAAGATTTTGTAGTTCAGTAAAATCAGCAGAAAACATATTGCACTTTCTGTACTAAATAAGTTAGTTAAATATATTAACTAAATAATGAAGAAACGTTCATATTGTTGTCATTAAATTGAATTGAGCTATTTTTGGTTTTCCTAAGCATGCACAAGGGGCATTTTTATTCTCGTCGTTGTTGTTGTTGATAATTTTGTTGTCGGTCACTGTAGATAAAATCTGTGTGTGTTTGTGTGTGTAGGAATTACAAGTGTGATGCATATCTCACATTGCAAAAAAAAAAAAAAACTTGTTGTACAATAAAGGCAGCAAGGATTCAGTTCTCATGCCTGTGCTATTCGAAAAAAATATCAAAGTCCCTTTTCCAGTCATGAAAGTACAGCTCCTTGTCAGTAGTATGTTTTACATTCAATACATTTCAAGTCAGGATTAAAACAGCTGAAAGTTTTTGAAAAATGTGATTGGCCTATTTAAAGCTACAGTCCGTAACTTTTTTTGTGTTCATAATTTACAAATCTTATATAATAAGTGAGTGCATCATGTGAGTACACCTACTGTATAATAAGTTTTTATAATCGGACTATTTTAGTTACGAACTGCAGCTTTAACACTGTGTCTACTCTGGACGCGACAGTTGTTGTGCCGTGCCGCGTCACGCCGTGCCGCATCCAGGTGTAACTGTGAAACAGGATTTCCACTCATCTTTCAGAAATGTAATTGCATCTTGGAGCTGTAAAGCGAGATAACAGCCATTATATTGAGGGTTAAAACTTTATTAAACCGGCCGTGCCTTATCTTTTATCTCTGAAAGTGTTTCAGATGATACAGCAACATGATTCCATAACCGTAAGATTTACTCAATAGTCTGTGAGTTAAAATTTTCAAAAAAAAAAAAAAATGTTAATCTCAAAAGTTTGGAATCATTAATATTTTTTAGAGACAGTTTACTCAAAAATGAAAAATCTATCCTTATTTACTCATCCCCAAGTTGTTCCAAAACTTTACGAATTTTATTCAGCTGTTGAACACAAAAGGAGATATTTTGACATAGAAGTTGACATAGCCATTAGCTGTGTTTCCATCACCCTTTTTTTATGCGCATTTTGAAGCATCGCATCAGAAACGAGTGATAGAAATGCCAAACTTCTAAGAGAAATCCCTTAATTGGCAAAAACGTTTTTACGCTAACTTGAGGTGGTTTTTTACTTGTGTGAAAAAGGGTTAATGCAAATAATATGAGGTAAACACATTTTGCGAATAAATTGCGCATGAGCTTTTAAAAAAGTCATGTGAACAGCATCTGAAATGTTGTTACGGTCATTCTGAAATGCCTGAGCAAAGTCTGTCGTCAATGTATTTCTGTATATTTGCCTCCCAGAACTGTCTTACACAACTGTGTTCCCAAACAGCTGGCATTCACCTCCGAAAGCACTGTTTCATCTGCTCGCTCTGAGGCCCAAGTCATTTATTACTTTTGAAAATTATTATATTGAGTGGCTTCTCCTACTTTTCTTAGTGATATTTAGTACCAGTTATCAGGAAGTAATGATTTTGTTCTCTTTGACTCGATGGATGGAAACGGCGCTTATTCGCAAATGTTTTATGTGGTACTCCAATTTTGTGCACAAGTTAAATTCCCAACTTATGATGGAAACCCAGCTATTAACTTCCATAGTATGGGGGAGAAAAAAACAATAATATGGAAGTCAACAGGTTCTGTCAACATTTTTTTTAAAAATCCAAATTCCAACCAGTGTGAATAATTGTTAAAACAGTGCTTGATAAAAGTAATAGCTTTAAGGTTGACCAGCACTCAAGTATTGTTTTTCGCTGTACAGTGGACTATTCTGAAAGAGGAAGAAATGTGACACCACGTTTGAGTTTCAACAATGATGTTGTGATACTGAGGTCATCAGTTCAGACATTACTTAACGCATGACCTCAAGATGTACAGTAACCTCTGCCATCGGTCGTGACAGCAAGTAATTGAACATTTCTCATGTTGTTGATGATGTCAAAGCGGTGCTGTCACTGTATACCCTGCCTGTGGTGGAGAAATACATTTGTTGTCCATAAAAGAAAACAAATACATCAACTCACACAAGATGCAGTAATTCTGAGACATCTAAAGACTTCATTTACCACAATTAAAATGGATGTATGGCCATACAACACCGGCCTTTTTTAATTCAGAGAAGGATCAAATAGAGTATTACAAAAGCAAATAATCGCCTCACTGAAGGTGTGTCAGGTTTGTAATGTGCCTTCTAGCCATGTACTCATATGACTGTACATGTAGGCTGAACTCCAAAAAATGCACCTCTGTCCCCTGAGGTCACATCAAGCCCAGCCACACCACTGCTTCAAGCTTTTGGCTTCCAATATCAACACCCTAATCTGCTTATTATGGCCACACCTCTGAGGTCTGGGCGGCTCACACTGAAGCATGAAGATTTATGGGAAAAGAGATTAGACGTGACAATTGGAAAGCTATATTGCACACGCTTTTTTAACACTTCAAAGCATCTAGCAAAGGTTCTTAAGCCCCATTCACACTAGCAGCAATTGCATGTCGCCAGGGGCTGGCAATGTGGTCGCTAGTGGGCGTTTCCACTACTGGTTGCCTTGACAACAAATCAGATTTCTTGCCACTAAGTACAAACATTTTTGGGGGCAAAAGACAAAATATCGTTTAGACTGAATAAATATTATATAAATATAAAAGTTGAAGGATTCCGAACTTTGTCGCGTCGCTGGACATGCCCCATCCGGTCGCCAACGGTCGCTATCGCTCGTGTCGCCGGAAATTGCCAACTCTCCATTGAAATGAATGGGATCGTGTCACTTTGTCGCTGCGTGTCGCTTGTAGTGTGAACGGGGCTTAACGTCGCTGTCACACAAAACCGTCTACAAGAGACAAAATAATAGACATAGTAATAATAAGAGACCTAATGCATAATAATTTCCCGTAATTAGGCTACTATTATAAAGACGTAAATTAGGAACATATTAGTTTGTGTTGATGTTTTCTTGATAACACTAATGCATTAATAATTATAGTATATATTTTGAGGAATTTTACCAGAAAAAAATCCTTGTAATGTACAAACAGCATGTATTTACATTCAAATAAGCAGCAATTAATCTAATGCATAAGATTTTTATGTGAATGTTTTTTTAAATGCAAACTATTATTGATTCTGATTTTTTAATTTTACTGAACATTAATTATATATCATGTATACAATAAATATATATTACGCACATAAAAATATTGCTTTATTTAGTTTTATTTTTGATAAAAAATACTAAATCAAAAACTTAAATAGAATTAATAAAAAAACGATTAAGAAAATACTAAAAATAGCAAAAACACACTGATAAAAAGTGACTAAAACTTTAACTAAAATTTAAATGAAAACACAGAATATAATTTTTTTATTATTCATAAAATATTAATAAAAATAACCCTAATGCAAGCTGATCCATTACGGTGAAAATCACAATCTTTATGAGTCCATGATTGTATTTACAAGCTGAGAGAGCACTTGAATGTTGCCACAATGTTGTACTGTAATTATTGTACCAGTGGGAAACACCAACATTTAGATGGAGTTGATAATGTAAATTAAAGCCTTGCTGTGTAAGCAAATTAGTCTTGGTCATAATTTAGATTTAAACGTGAATGTTGACTGTATACTTAGTTTGTATTGAATTAGTATGTAATTAAAAAATAGTGATAAAGCTTCTGCAGCAAAACTATATTCTGGGTAAGACCCACCTTACCACAAGGTTCAAATATATATTATACTTACAGAGTCGCATCACACGTTCTTGGGGATTACAGGCAACAAGTATGCTATTTCTCAGAGTTCTTAATTAATATTTAATTTTTTTTTAATTCATATTTTTATTTTGTTTTCCACTTTATTTTGTTTTCCACTTCCAATGTGTGGATATGTAAAAAAAAAAAAAAAAAAAAAATGTCAGTCTAATTAGCACCAAGTGCAAAAGCTTCAACACATTAGTTGCATTTGATCCATCTGTTATGAAGTGAAAACAGGACTGTGTAATGGCAGCAGGCTGTGAGGTATGAAGATGCTGTTTTGTCATTAACACACATCTGCCAGTAAAACTCCACCTCTTTCTGCCTGCATGAACCTGCCCTTCCCATGGATTGACTTTCTGAAAGAATGATAACGCAAATATTAAGTTTAGATCTAAAACCACTGTACAATAGAAACATAATTTGAAGACTTATGAAAACAAACGTTACTCAACTGAATGAAGTTGTTTATGATCTGTTTGTCTGAGGGGTTGTATGTTATGAAGTGCTCGAGTTGCTAATGAATTTATATAACACACTTATCAAAGCTGACATTTGGCTTATTAGCATTGGCTAACTGCACTGTGCAGTGCACAAATTACGTGGGAAATTCAATTACAAAAAGACGACTCTCCGTTGCCATGAATATGTCAATCAACAGAACAACCCATCTATGTTCTTGGCAGATACAAAGGACCTTGTAAAGAGCACAAACATTGTGGGGCAAATTCAACAGAAGCATTAGTGATATTTCAGCACAAGACAGTAAATTGAAAATTCTTGCCAAAACTGAAAAAAGAAGACATTTGTTAAACATCAGCTCCAATGGCATAGATGGTAAGCGTGCATTTTTTGACACAATTGAACCTGCCTTTTGCCAAACTTTTTTTCTCCCTTTCAAATCCCATATCACATTGGAAAGGCATTTATTTTCAATAAAAATGAAGGAAATAATCAGAAAGTTAAAAATAAAGTATTGGGTAGGTGTAGGGAGGGCTTTATTATCCCAATAAGGTGGCATCCATTTAATAATTTGAATTAAAATTATAATTTACACTCATTGCGTTATTATTGCGTACTGTTTTATAATGTACTAAAATACTGAGGTGCAGATAATTGACCTATCGGTAAGCCCCTCCCCTCGAACGCAGACTAGCCAATGGCAGTCGAGTATCAGTTGCACGGGGAGCGGAACTCGGGCATCTTTAGGTTTCAGCACCATAGAGCCAAAATGTCCCTAAGTATTCAACCCCAATACAAATGAAGACATTTTCTGGTTGTCATACACTCATTAAGTTACACTTTACATCTGCTCAAGCAGAACGTTAATGTTATCTTGTGCTTTAGCAAGGCATCTCTGGCTAAAACTTGCTAACGTTAAAGTTAGTGAGTCCATGCTAACGTACAACCTAAATAGCAGACTGTTCTCGCGTCTTGTACAGTGTAGGTCAAAAACACATAAACGAAGGTCTACATTTCAGTGCCTCTCCATATTAAACTGGTTAAATGGACATTAATTTAATCGTACCCTGCGATACATGAACAGTGTTGATCCTGCATGTTGTCATCCACGATCGTGATGACCGACCGTAATATGAGACTTCTCCCGCTTGAATTGTGATCTGTAAACCCTCGCTTCGAGTTACCCACCGTATTTATTTTTAAATATCTTATAAATCCCTCCATGGAATATTTAATTCCCATTTGGTGGCCTTCTGTACCCAAAATTGTGCAAAAACATCGTGGGACAAGGTTTTCACACTGTAGCTGTCATTGACAGACAGTGAGCAACTCCCTTCGTTTGTCCAAGGGAGAAACAGTAACTCAGGGGGCGGGGCTTACCGATAGGTCAATTGCCACTATTTGCAATAAGTAGCCTAGTAGCCTATAAATATCAGTAAATCTTGCTATTTTAACAGAGTAAATAGAATCCATCGCTATTTGCACTTAGTTGTAAATAGCATCTATCGCTTAGAAAATATTAGCTTCCATCCAGTCGGAGGATATCAAACATGTTTCAGCCGATTTTAGAACACATATTGTTTTCATTTGTCATGCATCTCCTAGCAACAAGGCGCATGTTTCTACATGAGTTTGTCGTGATAGGAACAACTTTAAATTTTGGTAGTGTATGATCCTCGGTCGTGTAGTATATGATGCCCAGTTTTCCTTTGTCACTATTTACAAAGTCGGTAAGTGTATGATGCCTGGTGTTTTAAAAATCTGTTCAGATTTTAAAAGTCATGTAGTGTATTCCAGCCTTTAGTGTAAATAGCATCTTTCGCTATTTACACTTAGTGCAAATAGCTGCTGCCTTAATTTTATAATACTTCCAAAACTAACTATACTACTACTAATACTAATAATGAAAATAATAATAGTAACAACAAATATTATCATTATTATTAATTTAAACAACTATTACTACTACTATAATACTACGATACTGTACTATATTGTACGATACTATACTATAATATTAAAAACTACTAATATATATATATATATATATATATACACACACACACATACATACAAATAAGTAATAATAAAAATAAGTAATAAATAATAATAAAAATAATAATAATGCTAACACTACTAAAAATAATAAAATAGTAGTAGTAGCAGCAGTAGTTGTAGCAGTAATTATTATTATTATGGTGCAGAAGCAACACTGTGGCCTTAAAATAGCAATTTTTTAGTTGTTGTTTTTCCTATGACTTCCATAAATCACCAAAATCAGAATCTGAAAACATGGAAGGCCAAGAAACGATGGCTTCAACGATGATCTTAGCAGACGTGCCAAACTGTCCTCAACTCCACAAGATGACACGCACTGATGCAGGCACAACTGAAGCCATCACATCACACACTGTCTGTCAGATCTGCTCTCATCGCAGACCTCCAGAGTCCAGTGCCAGCCGGATTCTTCCTGCTCACAGGAACGCTGATTAGTGTAAATAAGTGCTAAAGACTCTGGCTCTGACTCTCTTCATCTCAAATGAGATCAGATCACAGCCTTAGACACCTGATCTGTGTTGCCCTGCATGTCTTGGGAGCAGTGAAGCGTTTAACAGTGATTGTGAGCGTGTTACAGGCGTGCACAACTAAAGTGAATGATACATCCAGGTCAAGTCCTTCCTTTTATACAAAATAAGGACAGATAAGAGAGTTTGCATTCAGGACAAACAGGATTCCAGCTCACAAACCTGTTCACAGTATTGGAAAGCAGCTGATAAGCTGTTGATCTTGGACACAACAAGGCCACATACATTCATCAGCTACACTGTAAAAAAAAAAAGTTGAGCCAACTTAAAATTTTATGGCAACAAACTTCAGCAGATTTTTGAGTTTTCTCAACTTGTTGTTTTAAGTTTATACAACAAAAATTTGAGAATCTCCCACAAAAACAAGTTGAGCGAACTCAAAAATCTGCTGAAGCTGGTAAAAAATGTTTTTTTTTAAGTTCGCTCAACTTTTCTTTTTTTTTTACAGTAACATGAGCTCTAGTGTTACTTTATAAGCAACAAACTTCAGAACTCAAGATTGCAACAGAGTTACCCACAAATATCTGTGCAATTAAACTAGACATGTTAAGGTAGCTAACGATAAACATGTTGAAAGTTTTAACTCGTCAAAACTTTAATTACCATGCTCAGCAAGATTCAGATTTGCTCCAGGCTGATACAATGTGTGTAAAAGCTACGGTTTGCATTTTTCAAGTTTCGTAATTCAATATCTGTAAGATGTACAGAGGTTTTGTTTAAATAAAGTAACAGCATATTTGGCTATTTAATATAATCACATTTTGAAATCTTTCTTTATCTAAACCTTCCACTAGCGACTGCCCTTGTCTGTGACATTATAGCTATAACTTCACTGTGAAAAAAATTGTTTTAAATTGTTGATTTAGATATTTATTATTTATTTTATTATATATAGTTTTATTTTATGATGTAATATTTCTTAAATTACATGAATTTATTTATTTATTTAATTTTATTCTTTTTGTTTGTTTTTGTTTTTGTTTTACATAGATACTTGTAAATGGCGGCCAGATGTAGTTATGGATCTATCAGCCAACAGGGCCAAACCTTAACACGTGTACTTGCACATATGTTCTTCTTATTATCATTTTTTAGTATATTTAAGCCTTAATGCAAGTGTATTAGTCTACATCTTGTGAATTTTGAACACAAATTTTGCGATATTCATGACTGTACCATTTATCGAAAGCAGTAGCTGTGCATGTTTAAGTGACATGAAAGGATATTGAATTTGTCTTGCATTATACTTCACAACTCTTCGTTTTTCAACCAAAACAAGTGTGAGAAACTCAGGAGATGCCAACAGCACTTATATCTGTGACTGCCTTGAGCAATGATGCAACCATTCTTCCCTAGAGCAGGTTATGACAGAAACACATTCCACACAATCTGGTGTTTTTTCCTATGTTGTTTATATAGAAAACGTCTATGAGAAACCCAAAGAGACTTGTCTGTTTGCTATATGTGGCAATCAATTGGTAACTAGCCAAATATTTAAGCCATCCTGAGGTGAGGTTATACGAGGTATCAGATGTCAGGCAAACACTTTCTTTATGGGTGTTGTCAGTAAAGTCCAGCAAATTAGAAACAAGTACGTGTTCACAAGACTCAAGGGCATGTCAAGTGTTCCTCTAATTTCATTGAGGTTTTTGTTTGAAAACAATATATATGTATATATGTTTAATTTTTAATGTTTTTCATGTTTTAATGAAGTCTCTGAAGATGTTTTCTATTGTAATATATTTAAAAATGTAACTTATTAATGTGATGCAAAGCTGAATTTTCAGCATCATTAATCCAGTCTTCAGTGTCACATGATCCTTCCACAAAATATTAAGCAGGAAAACTGTTTTTAACATTTATTATTAATAACCATTATTAGCACCAATAATAATTGAGGAGCAAATCAGCATATTAGAATGATTTCTGAAAAAAAATAATAATAATTTCTGAGAAAACAAACTGCATATAAAATGGCTTGTCAGGAAGGTCTAACTGGGATTTTTGCAGACGCTATGAGCTAAAATATCAGCAGGCCTTCATAACACGTAATGCACTTGCTTGAATGCCTGGGGCACACTATGGAAGACAGTTCCCATGGTAACCAACACAACAGCCGGATTCTCCATGGCAACCAAAGCACCACAGGGATACGAATGTGAGCAGAAAACACAAAACTGAAGAACAAAGACGGTTTTTGTCTTCCACACATTAAACATTCAAACAAATCTGAAAAATTTCTTTGTTTACTGTAGACAAATAATAGTGCAAGAAGTCTCTTATGGTCACCCAGGCTGCATTTAGTTAATCAAAAATACCATAAAACAGTAACATTGTGCAATCACATTTTATTACAATTCAAAAGCATATTAGAATGATTTCTAAAGGATCATGTGACACTGAAGACTGGAGTAATGATACTGACAATTCAGCTTTGCATCACAGGAATTAACATTTTAAAATAGATTAAAATAGAAAAAAGTTATTTTAAATTGTAATAATATTTCACATTATTACTGTATATAATAAATAAACTAAAAGCAGTCTTTCTGAGCATAAGAGAATTCTTTCAAAAACATCAAAAGAATTCACATTTTTGACCAGTAAATATATATATAAAAATGAAGTATATAGGCCTATATAAATTGCAATATGAGTGGCATAACTGAAAAAACTACATACAAAATGAAAAAGTTTTCCTGTGTGTTTTTGAAAAGTTTCGAGTAAAGTGACGATCCCATTCACAAGGATCCACGTAAATGACTAAAAACGTTGTACTATGCATGCCAGGCTTAGTAAGCGATTTAGGCAAATTTGCGTTTTTGTATTTTACACAGAGTTGACAACAGTATTGTTTTCAAAACCTTGCTCTTTGAAACCCGTTTTTCAAAAGTGTTTTCAGGCCCCAAACACGGTTGTCGTGTACTGTAAGCAAATGGCCAAACACACAAAAATTTCCCCTTTTAGTTGAAAACGGTGTTGTGTAAACACTCCCTTTAAAGATACCATATGTGAAGACTGATCAGCTTATCTTTACCATCTTCACATTAATGCATTTCTTTAGTATTTTCAAAATACACCATCACAGCTGTTCCACGCTGGCTGTAGAAACTAACAGGACCATGCAAACAGTCAGAGCCACATACCGTGAGAGCAGGAAGAAGAAAAGAAAAAAAAAACAAAGACAACTAAACAGGATATACTATAAGAGACATACAGCTTAACTCACAGCTCCCCAACATAAATAACAACCACAACTCAGAAAGAAAGAAGAATGTGACACACCAGCACATAAAGAACTGCAGACCTAAACATAATTTCAAAAGGCTGCTTTTTCTCTTCTAGAATTTATAGTCTCTGCTCTTGGCCCACAAAAGACATGTTTTAGCCTCTTAAATGGTTGCATAGCAAAAGTCGAAAGAGTATCATTGCCCTGTGGTCCTCTAGACATAGTTTACCACCTTATATCATACTTTCCCCGAAGGGACGTTACTTAGCTGTTATGCAATTTGTTTGTAACAAACTAAATGGTGCACAACACCTGGACCAACTTCAGGACACACTGACTGAGAAAATACAGCAAGAGGCTTGGCATGTAGGCTCTAGAATCCACAATGAAGTTGTGCTATTTCTGCTGAATATATAAATCAAGATGAAAAGCAGATTGTATGGCTGATCGTCACTGCATTGCAACATCATTTGGACAACATTCCAAGTACACCACAAATCGCTTCTTTTAAACAAACAAAAAATACTTCTAATTACTGACAGCAATTATTGAGAGTGACTACTTCATTTCCTGAAAATCTTATGGGAAGTTCAGTGCTAAAAACGGTACAGCCTAACAGGCAAAAGTGATTTTGAAAAACTAATACCATTTTCAACAAAGTTAAAAATAAATAAATAAATGCATACACCTTGAATAAATGTGAGTGTACACATTTTAATCATTTTAAAATAGTTTTTAAAATATATTCTTCAGGGAAAATGTTTTATACAAATATCATGTATTAATACATGCATTTTTGGGAAATCACACCATGTTACATTTCTGAACTAACCTTATAAATATGTCATTTTAAAAAGGATTTATCAAATTATCTCAAACTATCTTTTAAGAGACTTGCTGATGTTGAAACCTGCATTCTTGTTTTCTATAAGTAGCCATTATGTTGCCATTAGGGACTTTAAGCAGCCTCCACTGCTGGAATGGCAACGGCATTCCAACGTCATATTGCACGTTCGTGACTTCAACTGCTACTTCGTGGCGTTCTATTGTAACCGTCTACTAGCGGAGAACAGCTGCTTTGCCGTAGTCGTTACTTACATTGTTCTCTTCACATATCTTTAGTCTCAGTGCTACTTGAGGTGCTGTTGCTAACAGAAGACTTCTTTGTACAAACGAAAAAAATAGTTAAAATTAGCTTAAGTTTAAAACATAATCAACACAGATTAAATGAAAGACTAATGGTAGAATCTTATACTGATGGAATTAAATAGTATATACCATAAAACACAACATTTAACTACATAAGCTGTCACACTGTAACGACTACGGCAAAGCAGCTGTTAGTAGACGGTTACGGTAGAACGCCACGAAGTAGCAGCTGAAGTCGCAAACATGCAATATGACGATGGAATGCCATTGCCGTTCCAGCAGTGGAGGCTGCTTAAAGTCCCCATATCATATTATATATATTATATATCATATTATAGCCTAAATAAATGACATATTTTGAATATGTTTCTTCAGAGTTTCTTTATGTGTGCTGTTATGCTCATTTGTTTTGAAGTCTCTCACCAAGACATAGGCAGCCCAACCTTGATACCAGAAATACCATTCCATTATCAATCGCTGGTTACGTTGAATGTATTAAAATCAGAAGTATCATTTTTTTGTTTCGATGCTTCGCTGGTTATTTTTTTGTCACTAAAGTTTTAATCAGGATGTTTGTCCGGTCGGGCAAATAAAAAAGCCAAAAACATTTTAAACTAGCTAGAAGGCTGGTGGTCAGCTAGCTATAGCTCAACCTAAATTTATTATTATTATTATTGAGAACATTATATTCACAAAGAAGGTACTTCGACCTGTATTCTGCTAACGTTTACTGCGATTCTGTCTGATGACGCAGTAACTACTGTGGGGGGGGGGGTACTTCGGCCTATCCAATGATTGTAAACAGTCATTAGGTCCGTCAGATTAAAGATATTTGAGCGGTAATGTGACCAAACATATTTAAGGCCCATCGAATCTGAATTTAAGACATTTTATGACTTTTTAAGGACCTGTAGATACCCTGTACAAAGACACCCTGATTGCAGACAGCAATTTGCACTGTACAATTGTATTGTAATGCTCATTTTATTATCTTTTGATGAATTACAGCTCCCATAATCAATAGAAAATGTACACAAACATCTCACCTGCTTTCTATGGGTGGTAATAGCATGACGTTAATTACAGCAGGCAAATATTGCTGCCTTTTGGGATTAAAGGCACAATCTATTATGAGCCTATTTTACATAAAAATGAAGTGTGTTTGCAAGCACGAAGCAAAAAGTGAATTCATCCCTCAATACTGCAACGTCTTGTAAGCCATGTCAGTTTCAGTTTATGCCACTGAAGGTCTTTCTGACTGCTTTAAAAAGCTCTTAACTCAGCTCCATAAACTTTTATGGATACTACCACAGTGACTCAAGTTACCAAGATGTAAGCAGACACAATAGATTACTAGAGTCCAAAGGTAAGCCTCTGCTCAGAAAGATTCCCTTAGCACTCTGGACTTTTCTATACTTATATACTATAGACAAATTTAGTTTCAGCTTTGTCTCACATTTCACAGATAGTTCACCTTCAGATTCCACGAAAATCACCCATTCTGTCTCCATTTATAACATGTTAACAGTCTTGGTTGTAAAACAAATAGTTTTCAAAACATGGCAATGCCTTGTGATTTAATATACCTTCTCAAATGCACTCGCAGTCTCTTGTGCCAAGAGGCTGTTTGACACTCATGACAGACTAAGATTCCAAAAACTGACTGCATTTAGTAAACTAGAGTTCAGGCACATTTCATCTGTCCTTTCTGGGAAGTAAAACTTATGTTGTAGATCCATTGTGTATTTAAAAAGGCCCATATTATACAGATGCATGCAAGATCTCACATTTGCACTAAAAAGGGCTTTTCACACTTGAAATAGTTAACTCTGGCTAAACAGTATCCTGAGTTGTTTAGCTTGACATTTGGCGCTGCTCATAATTTAGCTGGACTTATCAATTAATCCTGGGTATGCTGATGTTTCACAATGTACATTCCCAAACCCTGGGTTAACATTCTTATTTGCATCCTTGCTGTGTCAGTGTCATTTATTGGACTTTCCATACTATTAAGGTAAGAATGAAACAGCCCCTTCTTTACCCTAACTGACATCTTTTCATCACCATTTTGTATAACAGAACGTTCTGTAATAATGTGCAAACAATACATAGGGCTTATTTTATTAGCTATGCTTTTTAGGAGTTAGGCGTTATAATTTTGACTGTATTTGTGGTGCTACAAGAAATTAGTTCGGAATATTACACAAAATATTGCAAAATAACTGTTATCTTTCTTTGCAAGACAAGTTTCCTACTTGCCAATTAAGGGCAAAGTTGAAGTGTGTAATTTCTGCACCACTGGAAGCAATAATTGTGTCAAGAAACCTGTTCGACACCATTTTAAAGTTTCAGACCATACTTTGTACCCTAATCAAAAGACACAATTTTTTTTCCTGTTTGTAAAGGTTCATAAAATAACATTTTACAAAATGTATTTTGTGCATTTTTATATTAAAAAACAAGTTTAACTTATTTACTTGCATCAAATTTGATAATATTACAATTTCATTCTTCTTAAGACTGGACAGATGTCATGAGTTTATATTGTATTCTGAAAGCACTATTGACAGCACCAGTTTTTACATGTAAGGGGAAAAAAAGTGAATCTGCATATAGGCCTAGTTTTGTACAAAAATAAAAGTACTAAAACTATTTTATCATATGACATTTCAGTTTCTCTTAGTTAATCAATTAAGTAAAAAAAAAAAAAAATCATAATTTTTTATTTTTCAATTTTTTTCTTCACTGTATTTATGTATTTATTTATTTACATAGATTAGGATCTCTCATCATATTCGGGGGGTTTTGGCCTCAAAATGTTTTTTTTTTTTTTTTAAATCCTCTCAGCTTAGAGGACAAGTTCTGACACCGAGGGGTTAAACGGTCATCATAAGACATGTGAAATGACCTTTTGTCTTGATTTTCGCTGTGCTCATCCAACCGCATGATGCAAAGGTCGGTCAGCCGGTCAGCTGGAGTCATCCGTACCTAAGGTAGCCTTTCTGTCACCCCCATCGCTCGGGGTCGCCTCTAAAAGAAGATCTCATTCACCATCTCTGTATCATCGCCAGCTGTGTCAGTCAAACAAACCAATGGCCCTTTGAGTCACGGGCCAGCACTCGTAACATTTGCATCATCAACGCATCACTGGCTCATTTGTTTATCTCCGTAAGGAGCCTGGAGAATAGACAACTTGAATGTGCTACATTCAGATCTTCCTTATAGGGTTCAACAGAGTGTGTAATAACTGTATCACACAGGCTTTGTTTTTGTTTTGGTGGCAATGAAAGGTGGACAAGTGCCAATTGCATAAAAATGCAAGTAAATGCACACAACTGATCATATTAAGAAAGTAAGCAAACATGGAAGACAGACTGCTGTTTAGATTTACACAGAGATGATCTCCATACATGGGATGGAAACAGTAAATGAATGTTGTTCAGCCTCTCAGGGGCAGGATTTCTTTATCCAACCCACTCCGGACATCTGAATAACCCGCATTTCCTTGTTCCACCTCATAGTTTGCCCACACTGTAATAATGAACCATTAACTTTGTACTGCTGCTACAGAGAATGAATGTTTTCCACATATCAGCCACGTTGTCTGCACAAAACACAATAGTTGCATGACCTAGTAATCAATCAATCAATCACTTTGTAAAAACTTTCAAGCACAATGCACCAACAAACCACATAGGAATGCAAATTTGAATTTGAATTAAAAAAAAAAACTGCAGTTATGTATTTGTTCACCACATGCATCCATGTACTGAGATACACTACTGTTAAAGTTTTTTTTTGTGGTTTGCTTCCTGCTTTCTATTCAGAAGAAAGAATTCTGAAAAAATAAATATATAAAATAAAATAAATATTAAGCAACAACTGTTTTCAGCATTGATGATAATAAATGTTTCTTGAGCAGCAAAGCAGTATATTAGATTGATTTCTGAAAGATCATGTGACACTGAAGTGACTGGAGTAATGATGCTGAAAATTCAGCTTTGCCATCTCAGAAATAAATTACATTTTAAAACATTGAAAAACAGAAACCAATCATTTCAAATTATAATAATATTTCATAATATTACCATTGTTATTAATGCTATTTAATAATACTACAAAATTTCACCAAGCCCAAATCATGGCAGCATTCATTATTTTAATATGTCAATGTACCTTACAAGATTTTCACTTCGGTTACATTGTATTAATAACTGTGATAACTATATTGTTTAATAGCATTATCATCTATTTGTCCAATTAGTTATATTTAAGCATTATATAATTATTTGTAAATGGAAATTGCATAAAAAATTCACATTTATATGTTCATATTTGAATGTGCATCTATTGATGTTAAGCACCACATAACTGGTTTGGTGATGTCTTATTAATCAAAACCAATTAATGCATTTTTAATGAAAGTGAAAGTGTTGGCTTTATTTGTTGGCTTATTAGAACAAGTTTGCCTTATTGTTAGTAACAATATTCTTCTTATTACAATTACTATTAATGATAAGAGCATCACAGAGATTTGAGGGTGGGCTCTTGTGACAAGGTGCAGTAACCCATCTAGCAACCACCCAAAACACCTTAGCAAACACCCTGAACCATTAACTTAGCAGCTACACAGAACACCCTTGCAATGCCTTGAATTTTTTTTCTAAAAAAAAACTAGTATTCTTAACCAATACTAATAAAGTTGTCATTAAGTTTTGAATGCAAGCACGATTCAGTTGAACAGAAAATGTAAAAACTGAGGTAATATGATTATTATACGAACTATTATACGAACATGTTGATCATTGTGTTTATCTGATTAAAAAAAAATCCTTATCTGTCATCCAAATCCAAACATATTTCACAACGTGACAACAACATCAACACAGACACATTCAGATTCGAATAAAACGCCTTCAAAACCGAAACGGTCAATAGCAAAGCAAGCGTCAGAAATTTCCCGCGAAATATGCAAACGCGCTCACCTTTTTAAAGATACACTTCACATTTACTTAGCTCAGATAAACCTGCATGCGTAGAAACATACTTATGAAAACATCTGCCAAATAACAATATCGACACTGACAGTCTAGATGAACCTTACCATGACTTTCACAGCTGTCACACAGCCTAAGGTATCAGAAGTACTCATATCTGCAGTAATAACGATTTTTATGTCAGAAGAAGAGAGTGGAGAGTGAAGAGAAGAGGCCAGGTGTGATGTCCTCTCACCTGTGCAAGCTCGCTTTCACCTGTGCCGACGGTGGCCATGTTGAAGTAGATCCCAAAGCAACTGTACACATTGAAATATGTGCCCCAGTGTGCAGCAACTTCCTGCTCTGTCCATTGGCTCTGTTCCTGAAAAATATGTATCCCAGCATGTAATAACTTTCAAAAAAACTTTACTGTTATATATAGCGAGTGCTTTCGAGAAACGTTTATGGAAATATATTATAGCCTATACATTAAAAGATTTGGAAGCGTGTTAAAGTTATTATGTTATTAAAGTTATTATTGCTTTATTATGTCCCGAAGCTCTGTATTGATGGCTATAGGGTGGCTACTGAAGTGCAATACTTAACAGAGTGATACGAACCCTTCAATATAAAAACATTATCATTAAGCACAATCTTACGTCAGTAAGCAGTTTTGAATTGACTAAGCCATGTTTCCACATTTGTCTTCCATAATGTTTATGCTGTTGTGTTTTGTTCACATTGAGCAGGGCATAATCCAATATCATCTCCAAAAGTCATTCTGTAGAATTATTGTATATGTATTTTTACAAGGTTAATAGATTACTTTTGCAGAGGTAATAAACTACCATCCGGGAAAAGTTTTTCGATTGAAGTTAAGGGATTTTATCGTTGTTGTATAAAGAACACTAGATGGCGCCATTGTTACATATTTCCAGTTCTCTTTTGCTGTATCAATGTGGGGGAGACTAAGGCTAGTTGTCACAAGGGATGCTTCTCAGAAACTGGGGTTTGGGTCTAGTTAGACAAATGTGTGTGTGTGTGTGTGTGTGTGTGTGTGCGTGCGTGCGTGCGTGTGTGTGTGTGTGGTTTATGGAGACACAAATTTGTTTAATGACATGGGTATGACAGAGGTATTACAATTTGAAGGTGGCTTATGAGGACACTGCCTATAGGCCAATTCACACCGCACAGACAAACGCCAACAAACTCCAACAAACTAGTCTGTTGGAGTTTGTTGGATCAGTGTGTTACCCCTGTTGGCGTTGGTTGGCATTGGTTGGAGTTTGTTTTGACCCGACTGATCATCCATTTTCTCCCCAGTCAGTGCGAGTTGGTCGGTGTCTGTTGGTGCAGTGTGAACATGACCGTTATTTTTCATAAGATTCTAAATCCAACAGCCAACTTGAGCCAACTTGTTTGTTAGTCCCCGTAATTCAAAAGGCTTAAAAAACATACTAAATGGTGGGTTTTTTTTTTTTTTTTTTTTTTTGGAAAATCTAAAAATGCACAGTTTCCTGTAAGGGGTAGGTTTAGGTGTAGGGCAATAGCACATACAGTTTGTACAGTATAAAAACCATACGCCTATGGAGAGTCCCCGTAAACCACAAATACCAACGTGTGTGTGTGTGTGTGTGTTTAATGTACATTTTTTTTATTTAGTCATATTTAATATGGGTAAGCAACAAGAACACAACGGACACATTAGGTTAAACTATTATGTAAAATGTACATTTCTGTGAAGGTATATTTTATATTGGGGCAAATTGTCACATATGTTGTAGAGCAGATTACTTAGAAATTCTTTTGATGTTGAATGATGTTTGGTGTTTCCCAATTGCTTTTAGTTACATACAGTAATAATGTGAGTTTCTGTTTACTGAGTGTTGTAAGACATTTATCAGTTTAACTTTAAGTAAATAAAAGTAAAAAGGAAACATTGTTTGGTCAGTGCAGAGTGAATACTGAGACCTCTGATCCTCTATTGGAATGGTGTTTGTTCTATAAGCAAATTGTCTTATACCAGGAACATGTTCCAGCAATAGAAGACATTCATGGCAGCTCAGTATTAAAGGTATTGAATTACAGTGAAGCAGTCTGAAAATGTCAGAATTGTGAGATATAAACTCAATTGTGAGGTGAGAAAAACATTAGAACTGTGATATAAAAGTTGCAATAACCTTCCATGGCAGGTTTTAAAAAATAAACAGAATTGCGAGATGCAAAGTTGCAAACTGAAAATTCAGAGAAAACAATTGCAAGATAAAGCTCAGAATTCTAAGTAAAATGTCAGAAATGCTAGATGCTAAATGTAGAATTCAGAGAAAAAAAGGCAACTGTGAAATATTAACTTTGCAGGATCAACACTGTTCATGTATCGCCGGGTACAATTAATGTCCATTTAACCCGTTTAATATGGAGAGGCACTGAAATGTAGACCTTCGTTTATGTGTTTTTGACCTACACTGTACAAGACGCAAGAACAGTCCGCTATTTAGGTTGTATGTTAGCATGGACTCACTAACTTTAACGTTAAATAGTTTTAGCCAGAGATACCTTGCTAAAGCACAAGATAACATTAACGTTCTGCTTGAGCAGATGTAAAGTGTAACTTAATGAGTGTATGACAACCAGAAAATGATTGTTTTTGTCTTCATTTGTATTGGGGTTAATACTTAGGGACATTTTGCTCTGTTTTGTTTGGATTCAGGAAATGCAATAAAATAAAATATATTCCCCATCCTCTCAGGATACCTGGAATCAGTGTTACGAGTACCCCAGGCACATCGTTTTTCCATTTTTTAAGCATAAATCCCATAAAACTGAAGCGAGCTTTGGATCGTCCAATGTTTCTCTATGGCGCTGAAACCTAAAGATGTCCGAGTTCCGCTCCCGGTGCAACTGATACTCGACTGCCATTGGCTAGTCTGCGTTCGATGGGAGGGGCTTACCGATAAGTCAATTATGATATGTAAACTTATTAGAACTGTGAGAAAAAGTCCATTGCAATTCTGTTTATCTCACAAATCAGAAGTGAGACAAAAAAAATTTTTTTTTAATTTTGTCAGATATAAACTCAAACTGTGAGAAAAAAGTCAGAATTGTGAAATAAGGTCACTTTTATTTTTTAATTCCACAAGCTTTAATACATAAGACTGTTTACCCACGTTTAATTAATTAAGAGGCATCACCCATATGACCTGCAGTACCTTCATTGACCTCCAGGGGTCTGCAGATACTCAAATGAAAAACCCTAAATACTACAGAGAACACAGAATAGATGAACAGAAATATGTTTATCCAGACAATTTCCTAAAGTACCGTTGACAAGATTTTAATGAACAAGATACGTCAGCACAAAAACAGCAAATTGTCTAATCTCTCCAAAACCCCTTGCACTGCAAATGTCAAGCAAATCTCATGCACTTGCATAAATGGTTTAAACGCATGCATTATGCCTTAATTGCACTTGACTCACATAAAAACAAAATTACATTTTATACATGAATAAACGTTATGACTTCATGTCATGATTTGTTTGTCTTACCTAGGCTGCCATTTAAAGAGGAAGACACGCCAGTAAAAAGCCTGTCCTGGGACACGTGGCTACTGTTGGCCACTGCCTAGGCCAAGGAATTATACATCCCGTATCCAGATGGGACTGCACTGAGTGTGAATACAGGATAAATCTAGGGAGGTCTGTAAACGTGGCTACTTGCACATAGCCTTACGTAACACGTCTCTGGACAGATTTTGCAGGGGCACAATCAAACGTGGCTTGGCTTTTGCCATCTGTTTACCCCTTTGACATTGATCATCGCAGTTTAAAGGCTGCTTGTATTCCATCAGAGCAGTCTATGCGTGAAGAGAAGAGCGTATCAGTTTGTTACTTCTAAGACTGATGCTCCTAGCTCTGAATTGACCATTTGGTTGAATTATGTCCAGTTGGTTAAATGTTTAACAAATACAACTGAATAATCATGAGGACGTGGATAACAGTCTGAGGGCATCGATTATAAACCAGGAACAGAAATATAAATATAATGACATTTTTGACAGCAGCAAACTAAAAATATAAGGGGAATAATATAAATTAAATATATTAAAAATGAAAATGTCTATAAATGGATGTAAATGAGAATATGAATAATACAGAATAATATGAATAATACAAAACACATTTCATCAGTATATTGAAAAGTACACATTAAAATCCCTTTAATAAGCCCTTATGTCTTCTGTGTGAACAGTTATGTAACCATTTGAATTAATGATACTCCGTAACTCATACGTCATCGTCACACAAATTGTAACGGTCACGCATTACACAAGTTATCATACTCTTGTTAAACAGATATATATATTCCCTCTATACATATTTGCAAGAATAATCACATTCTGAGGTACTTTTACCACTTACAGTAGATCGGTGGCCGAAATCATAAAACAGACCAACCGTCGCTCTACCAACTAACCGTGAATAACTCATCTCGATTATTTTTCTCATCCCAACAAGTTGTTTGACTACAAAGACACAACAAATGTGAGCTTAAATGGTTTGACATGGAAATTGACGTATATTTTTCACTTTTGTGAACACATACCTGAGTTATCAAGAGGATAAGCTAATTTTGTTGCTTTCCTCAGTCGCAGCTCATCAGTGTCTGAAGTAAACACAGCGCATCACTATGACAACCCACACTATACTCCATAGATATCTATGATCTAGGCCTACTCCCCCACTCGTCCAAAATAGCGTAGGCTACTGTCTCAGTAGGTACAATTGAATTTAAAATTGCAAATGTTAAAAAAATAAAAATAAAAAAAAAATAAAAAAAAATAGAAGGAATATGGGTAGTAGTATGAATGAAATTCGTACATAGGCTACTACATTCACTATTTTGTTATACTGTCACATGACCTACCTGCGTTAGTTGCGTTTCTTTGGCTGCGTTTACACTTGGCAACATCAGCTGAAATCTCTATCTGGATAACAGATCGGATCTGTCTTTCCCGCGCAACATTTAAATAAGTCTGCAGAGAATGGCCCGGTGCAAAGTCAAACTGAAGTTGTGGGTTTTCTTATGAAAACCATTTTCAGTTGCGGGACATTTTACAAATCAAAGATAAGTGTAGGAGTCTCAATAGCGCCCCACACGGGTGTTCTCCGTCTTTTTTTCTGACAGTTCGGGGGAGAGGGGGTGGGGTTTTGCGTGACGTCGACCTGCGAATGCAGACGCCATGGCTGGATTGCGTTTACATTACAGTGAGATCCGATCACAATGTGTCCTCGATCAGAAGTGCGTTTACACTTGTCTTTTCAATGTGTATGTTGACAACATCCGGATACAAGGTCGCAGTGTAAACGCAGCCTTTGGCATTCATAAATCCTTACTCCCGTGGCCTCATGGTAAAGTGGCCATCGAATGCGTGCTTCTGAATCTGAATCCGAATCCGAATCCGCGCGGCAGTAGTAGCCTAGGTCATCCGGGTACTTTTCGCCCACTGTTTTTCAAGTCAAGTCAAGTCAAGTTGAGCTTTATTGTCATTCCGCTACATGCGGGGGCATACAGTGGAACGAAATGTCGTGCCTCACAGGACCACAGTGCTACATAAATACAGGCATAGAACAATGGAGTAAGACAATATAAACCTATACACAACTATCCTACTGATAGATTTTGACTATAAATATACTATCTATAAAAAGTACCTACTGTATACAAACTAAAAAATACAAACTATACAAACTATACGAATGCTTCAGATAAATACTGTACATGTGCAAGGAGAAACATTGGGTTCAAGCAGCTGGCTGGGGAACAATCCAGGATGATTTGTAGTGCATGAGCATGTAAACATACATATATTACTGAGTTCTTTTTGTGGGATTTGTGTACACACAGCAGTGTGTGTGAAAAGTGACTAGTGCGCATAGAGGAGGAGAGTGTGCTCCTACAGGTGGTTTGTACAGGCCCACTCATCTGTGTGTAGCACACTTCGAATTGCACGTTACATGTTACAGGAGGTAGGGGGTTTGTATGGGGGTTCAGAGAGGGGCGGGGTGATTTGAGTTCAGGGCTCTCACAGCCTGGGGGAAAAAGCTGTTGAGCAGTCTGGCAGAGCGGGCTCTGATGTTCCGGTACCGTCTTCCTGATGGTAGGAGCTGGAAGAGACTGTGGGAGGGATGTGTTGAGTCCTTCACGATGCTATTGGCTTTGCTGGAGCATCGTGCGAGGAAAATGTCCAGGATGGAGGGGAGAGGGGCACCGATGATCCTTGCAGCTGTGTTCACTGTCCGCTGGAGGGTCTTGCGGTCTGCTGCAGTACAGTTCCCGTACCAGACAGTGATGCAGCTGGTCAGCACACTCTCAATGGTGCCCCTGTAGAAAGTGGTGAGGATGGGTGGAGGGAGACTTGCTCTTTTCAGCCGGCGGAGAAAGTGTAGGCGCTGTTGTGCCTTCTTGGAGAGTGACATGGTGTTGGTGGACCAGGTGAGATCCTCTGTGATGCGCACCCCCAGGAATTTAGTGCTGCTGACTCTCTCCACAGGCGAGCTGTCGATGGTCAGTGGGGGGTGATCAACAGAGTTTCTCCTGAAGTCCATCACAACCTCCTTTGTCTTACTCACATTGAGGGACAGGTTGTTAGTGCCACACCATTTAGCCAGCTGTGCCACTTCTTCTCTGTAGTGCGTTTCATCGTTGTTGCTGATGAGACCTACCACTGTTGTTTCATCAGCGAACTTGATGATGTGTTTGGAGCTGGACTTGGCAGTGCAGTCGTGGGTCAGCAGTGTGAAGAGCAGCGGGCTGAGCACACAGCCTTGTGGGGCACCTGTGTTCAGTGTGGTAGTGCTCGAGGTGTTGTGGCCGACACGGACTGACTGAGGTCTTCCGGTTAGAAAGTCCAGGATCCAATTGCAGAGGGAATTGTTAAGGCCCAGCAGGTTGAGTTTATTTATGAGCTGTTGTGGGATTATTGTGTTGAATGCTGAGCTGAAGTCAATGAACAGCATTCTGACGTAGGAGTCTTTATTTTCTAGGTGGGTAAGAGCCAGGTGGAGAGTGGAGGAAATTGCATCGTCCGTAGAGCGGTTCGGACGGTATGCAAACTGGAGCGGGTCGAGTGTGTTGGGGAGGCTGGTTTTGATGTTGTGCATGACTAACCTCTCAAAGCACTTCATTATGATTGGAGTCAGTGCTATGGGACGGTAGTCATTTAGACAGGACACAGGTGATTTCTTTGGTACCGGTATGATTGTTGTGGATTTGAGACATGTGGGGACGACTGCCTGGCTCAGCGAGGTGTTGAAGATATCTGTTAGGACATCTGTCAGCTGTGCAGCACAGTCTTTCAGTACACGGCCAGGTATGTTGTCGGGACCCGCAGCCTTGCGTGGGTTGATCCTAGATAGGGACTTCCTTACGTCGGCTGGAGACAGACAGAGCGCCTGGTCATTGGGAGGTGTGGGCAGTTTTTGTGCAGGTGTGTCATTCTGCATTTCAAACCGTGAGTAAAAGTGGTTGAGTGCATCTGGGAGGGATGTGTCGTCATCACAGGCCTGTGGTGGGGGCTTGTAGTCTGTGATGGTCTGAATAGCTTGCCACAGGCTCCGTGTGTCACTGCTGTCTGTGAAGTGATTGTTGATTTTTTGAGCATATGACCGTTTTGAGGGCTGCTTTATCTCCTGATCTGAATGCTTCATCTCTGGACTTTAGCAGCCCACGAACCTCTGCTGTCATCCATGGCTTCTGGTTGGCACGTGTGGTGATGGTCTTGTCACATCATCAGTGCACTTTTGGATGTAAGCAGTCACTGTTTCAGTGTACTCCTGCAGGTCTGTGTGGTTGTTGTAGGTGGCCGCCTCTTTAAACATGTTCCAGTCTGTGTCCTGGAAGCAGTCTTGAAGTGCTGAGGTGGCATTGTCTGGTCATACCTTGATCTGTTTGTGAACCGGTTTGGTGAGTTTCAGAAGTGGTCTACATGCTGGGATTAGCATAACAGAGATGTGGTCCGAGTACCCGAGGTGGGGGCGGGGTTCAGCTTTGTATGCGCTCTTAGCTGTTGTGTAAACAAAGTCCAGTGTGTTATTTCCCCTTGTTGCAAAGTTCACATGTTGGTAGAACTTTGGCAAAACTGTCTTTAAGTTTGCGTGGTTGAAGTCACCGGCTATGATGAAAAAGCCGTCGGGGTTATTTGTTTGTTGTTCGCTGATGGCACTGTACAGCTCGCGAAGCGCGTCCTTTGCGTTTGCACACGGGGGAATGTATACCACGACAATCACAATGGCCGTGAACTCCCGTGGCAGATAGAACGGTCGACACTTCACAAACATAAACTCCACCAGCGATGAACAGTGTTTTGTCACTACCCCAGCATTGTTACACCATTCTTTGTTGACGTACACACACAAGCCACCGCCGCGAGTCTTACCAGACAGTGATGAATCTCTGTCCGCGCAGTAGCAAGTTAGTCCGTGCAGCTGAATGGCAGAGTCCGGGATGTTGTCGTTCAGCCATGTTTCAGTGAAAACAAACACACAACAATCCCTTGTCTCATGCTGTGTAGATCGACTGAGTTGAATTAAGTCCAGTTTGTTTTCCAGAGAGCGAACGTTTGAGAGCATGAGTGTTGGAAGAACCGGTCTTGTGGGGTTTTCCCTCAGCCTAGCTCGTATACCTCCGCGCTTACCACGCTTCCGTCCTCTCTCACACCGCTTGCGACGCCGCCTTGTGCGGGTAGCGTCAGTAGGCGAGGCCGCGGTCTCGAGGTCCGGCTTCAGCAGTAAACAAAGGCCTCGAAGCTTCTCAGTAGCCGCCGGCGAGAGTTTGTGTTTGTATGTGTTGTTGATATCCAAAAGGCTTTGGCGATCATAGATGTATCCCGGAGTGATCTCCCGATGAATTAGCGGTAAATTGACATTGTTTGTAGACAAACAGACGACATTAAAAGACATAAAAGCACCGTTTTTGGGACCCGGAGAAGCCGCAGCGTCTGAGCGCGCCGCCATTCTTGGATTCTTTTCGAATGAATTCGGACATAGGCCTACTACTTGTCTCACACTTTCGCATACTCGGAAGTATGCGATTTCGGATGCAGCATGAGTATACAAATCTGTCTTTCTTTTTTCAAATGTGTGTGTGTGTGTATATATATATATATATATATATATATATATATATATGTATGTATGTGTGTGTGTGTGTGTGTGTGTGTGTGTATGTGTATGTGTGTGTGTGTGTGTGTGTGTGTGTGTGCCTATATATATCATAAATCAAAATTAGTTATAAACTTTTTAAAATTTATTACATTTTATATATAATAATATATATCAATGAATAAATAAATAAATAAAAGGAGAATACATGAGAGTAAATGAGAATAAATAAATATTATACTTTCATGTTGAGGTGAAAGAAAATCATATTCTGGTATGACAGCAGCTAAACTAGGGGAAATAATATAAATACAATGTAATATAGTATGATATAATATAATATAAAGTAATAAAAAGTGTGAATGTCTAATATGAATAAAAATATTAAAAATACTAAAATAAATCAAACCTACTGTAAAATATTATATGTATAAAATCCACAGCTGCAAAACAAGTGCATCTGATCATCCAGTAAAACTCACACAAATGAAAAGTTGAGAAAGCTTAAAAGTTTAAGGCATCAGCAGATTTTTGAGTTTTGTCAACTTGTTTTTGTGGGAGATTTTTGAGTTTTCTCAACTTTTTGTGTAAACTGAAAACAAGTTGAGAAAACTCAAAAATCTGCTGAAGCTGGTTGCCTTAAACTTTTTAGCTTTCTCACCTTTTTTTTTTTTTTTTTTTTTTTACAGTGTATAAGTATAATAAAATATATAAAACATTATGAGATATAATATTAATAATAACAATAGCTTAATTATACTTATTATAAATCTTAAATTCATTCACATCTGCAGTTCAGTGTCAATCTGCACTCATGATGATTGTATAAATTACAGTTAAAACAATGGATTAAAATCAAAAAGAATGCAAAAAAGAAGCCCAGAATTTCCCTGAAAAATCCCAGAAATTTGGAACCCACTGTATGTATTCATGACCACCTCTCAGAACTGACATGAGTATAAATGACTACCAGACACACACACAGAGCAATTATTTTCAAAATGATCCTTCTTCCTGAAGCCATAAACACAGACATAACTGTGCCACTGGCTAAAGACTGATTAGCACACTCACCTGCCAACTCTGTCTGCACATCAACGGCTTTAGTAGATTAAAAGGATTCCCACATCACTAGTCCTGGTTATCTTGATTAACCACAGGATCAGGATATGGAAAAAGGCTCCGCTTTGTCACGTAGCACCAAATTTATATGTAAAATGAATTTTTGTCTTATGAAGCACAAGGTAAATTATCATAATATTAGCATTCGCAATCAAAATGATATGGCAAATTACTGATTTATTTATGATGCTTGATATGGAGTGGAAATAATGTGCATTTTTAGAACCTTCCTTTAAAAAGTTTAAACCAATTGTGAGCTATCACTTGTTATGCACAGAAAAATATGAAAATATGAGTCTGACAGCTGGGTCATAGGAATTTTACATGAACTGTACGAATGAATTCAAAGGATTACAGATTACAAATTGGAAAAAATTAATTTTTATGTTACGCTCCACATGATATCACCTACTTGACAAGCAGGCATGCTAAGGCATCCCAGGACTGAAGCTGAATAATCCTGTTTACAGGATGTGTCCCACTCAACTTTGCCTTCATTCATTTACTGCCTCCAGCAAACCAAGGGATCAGGCTCCTAGCAGTTATAAATATATCTACATCACACACTTCATGCATGATTCAAAAACATCCTCTGGGCTTAGGCATGAGACGGGGCCCTGAAGTATCTCTTGATGTGCGTCTGGCTCCGCCGCCCTGGTTTCATTCATAATTTGAGCTGTGTTTCTCCAAGCAAGTAAAAAGGACTAAGAAATTGCTAGAATTAGGACAGTCTGTTCTTCTACTGGATTCACAGGTCCGCGCTATTTTGATGTACACTGGGACTATGCTGTTATGAAACAGAACTAATCGGCCATTCAGGTTTTTGCTCATCCAATATATGCAGAAGATAATATCGGAAATGAGTCGATGGTAATCTACTTATTTGGATTAAAATGATGTAGTAGACCACAGAGATGTCAGTCACTTAGCATCTAATCAGGGTGTAAGGAAATGAAGTGTGCACATCTGACTGTGCTTGTAACATGAATTCATATACATTTCCAAATTTACAGCATCAGTGTCTTGTTACACAGAATTAGATTAGCCAGATCTTAAATGGCTGCCAGTCTTGACAGTGACTGACACTTATGCAGTCACATGTCAAGTCAAAGGAGTAATTGCATTTTAAGACACCTTCTTATTTGAAATGAACGCGTTTCGCTTTGGGTTTCACTGAAATTAAGCGTCCAAGACGCTGGCTGACGCTCTTCTTTGGCTCACAGCACATATGAGGCACCTTGTTTTCCTGAATGAAATCGTACGCGCGCGCTATTAATAGCACCGGCTCTATGACGTCACAATGGAAGCCGCATCTGACTCGCGACAGATGATGATTCTCTCAAAGAGCCTCGCGATCGGGAAGGACACACTATCCCCGCATATGTATCAGTCTGTAGGCTTGCAGATATATAGGAATTAACTTTTTTTTGCTCACAGACGGGGACGTAGTGGCGGTTAGGAGATGGTTTTGCAGCATTTGCCCAGCTAGCGACGAGCGTTTGTTCTTTCATAACATCAGCAAGCTGCAGTCACTGTATACTGAATTGACTTCTGACAACAATAAACACACACCTCACAAAGACACGGTACGTATGCTTGTGTCCACTGTGTCATGGTTTTTGTTTGCAGGGTGGTGTCTTTATGTAATTCATCATGCACCCTAGTAGGACAGTTGATCAACTTCTTACAAAGAGACAATGTCGTTTTTATATATATCTATATATGTCTACATTTTTGTTTATTATGAAATTATCTCCCAAAATTACAATTCGTGGAGTAATGTCATTATTCTATATGCATTACATCTGTGATAAAAAATAAAATAAAATAATAATAATAAAAAACACTATTGCTTTGTAAGTTCATATAGGCTACCTTCCTGTCTGCATTTTCAGCGCTGAAAATATTTGATCTATAATTCTGCTTCTTGTAGTAGCATCTAAATTACCTGGTTTTATTTATATTAATAATAATAATAATAATAAAGAATCAACCTTGTGTAAGAATTAGCTGAATCAACGTTGTGTCAGATGAGCTAGAAATAATGTCTTGGATGCATGCATAAATGTGTATATTTATATTCCTATTTATATGACTTATGCACCGTCATATCTCTGATTTAGTATGACTGTGCTCCAAGTTCAAACTTCAGTGCAACAGACACTCCAGATTATGTGCTCTAAATAAAAATCATTATGTTATGTTTTAACTTGGATTCATCTGCAATTGGAAGTGGCTGGGGAAAAAAGTGCACTCAACCTTGGCACCACTTTGGTTTAAATCATTTAAGACAGCAATTAAGTTTCCAATTTTAGTGAGTTTGGTGTGTGTGCATATGTTGCTCAGTATTTGAACTGATTCCAGCTAAAATTCATTATTTGATTACAATGTCCTAGACTTTAAATTACATTGGAACAGACCCTAAAAAATGCCAATTAGTCTGTCACTACACTGTATAAAGAGATTTCAACATAAAAGATGAGTGGATAAGACTGTGTGTTGTTATAGAGTGCCTAGAGTCTAGATATGTTATGAATAGAGGTGCATGAATGGATGCCTTGCTCCAGTGTTTAAACCATAAGTTTACATATAGCTGACATGCTGATTAACATAATGTTGAAACTGAATTTTTAGGTTTAGAAATGTAGGTCTTAGTGTGTATTAAGATGATTTTTCAGAGAATTTTTTTTTTAATCTCACGTTTAAAAAAAGATCCAGCTGAAGATGAATTGAAGTTGTGAAGGTGAAAACTAGAGATGATGCTGCATTTTGCATAATGCCCTTTATTTGCGTCTCTCCAGTTGTTTCACTAATTGGAGTGATTAAAGGCCATATCTGTAATTTAATATTGTATTATGTAATAAAATGTTCCCTTGGAGTTAAGACGTGAAAAATAATTGTATGATTTTAATATTAAGTAATAAAATCACATGGATGAACTTTACTGTTGTGTTATTATTCTATGATTATATTAGATGCCAAGTTAACACACACAAACATTTTGAAATACACTTTTTTTTTAAACTTTTTTTTTCTTTACATAAATTAATAAATAATAAAAAAAAAATCTTTTTTTTTTTTTTTTTTTTGCAGTCATACACACTGCATCTGACAAGAAAGTCATATGGGTTGGGTTTTGTCCAGCTCAGCAGGAACAAGATGTGGCTATAATATAGGGCAACTATTTTAGGAATGTGAAAACAAGAAGTCCTGTATTATATTGAGGTTTCATTGACCCACAGCAAGGTCAATGCTCTGTGCAGCCTCTGATTTAATAGATCTGAAATGAAATCCCTCCTTTGGTCAGTATGTATGTGCGCCTTTATGAATTCTCGTAAAATAATTCCTTTTGTCGTAGGGTACTCAAGTTAAATATGGACTACGAAAGACCCAATGTAGAGACCATCAAGTGTGTTGTTGTTGGAGACAATGCCGTGGGGAAGACTCGCCTCATTTGTGCCCGGGCCTGCAACACTACCCTGACCCAGTACCAGCTGTTGGCCACCCATGTACCCACCGTCTGGGCCATCGACCAGTACAGAGTCTGTCAAGAGGTAAATCTTCCCTCAATTAAATTTACCTTGCCATTATCATGGCATTACGTCAGGCCCAAGGCTAGAGATAATGAGCGCATGATACCCAGATTTGTTTCCGTCAGGATTCATTTAAATTTCAGCCGACGGAAGGGAAACAGATTACAGAAAAAGATCAAACAAGCTCGTGGTGTTCTTTGCTCTGGGGCAGAGGTGCTGCTTTAAAAGCCGAATTAATGCTACGACTCCTCACAGGTCTTAGAACGTTCCAGAGACGTTGTGGATGACGTAAGCGTATCCCTCCGGCTATGGGACACCTTTGGAGACCATCACAAAGACAGACGCTTCGCCTACGGGAGGTATGAACAGATTCTGTTTGATTTGCAATTTCTGTGTAATAGTGGTGCAAGATTAAAACAATAGTTCCCCCAAAAATTTAAATTTGGTTATTAATTCACCCTCGTCATTCGAAACCCATAGGACTTTCTTCCTGGGAACTCAAAAAAAAAAGTGTAAAGCAAAATGTTCAAGCTGCTCTTTTCCATATAATGGAAGTAAATGATGACTAAAGATGACTAAGCCCTAAGTCTCAAAAAATCATACAATACAATTAAATCACTCAGAAAATCATATTCTTTTTAAACTTAATGCTTCTTGGACCATGTATGTCTTTGTATAGTCCATGTACAGTGGGTTTATTCATTTTTTATTTAAAATTGAAAGCATAAAATTGTGAAAATGTCCTTTTTGATATAAAAGATTGATTGATTTTCATTTTTCCATTCAAGGGTAGAAAATGGCTAAAAAACTTGAATACTTAATTTCAGTTCATTTTCCAAATGTGGGCCAGCATAAAATGTCCCTTTTCACTGATAGGTCAAGATCAATTTGTGTACCAACATCAGTTCTTTTTCAGTTCTGTGCAACAGAATAACTGTCACCGAATATTCAATAATAATGTATTGAAAATTCAAGCTGTTCATACATTTTCAAGTCAAATCCTTGTTTTTTTTTTTGTTTTTTTTTTTTCTTCTTAATTGATTAATAAAAAATGTAGCGTTTTCTAATTTTTCTGCTTTCACTATTTAAAAAAACACACACTGTTGAACACAAAATACACAGACCCTTCTTGTGTGCATTTGCAAAGTGTATGACTTCAGAAGACTTACAGCACATTAGTCATATTGATTCTTATGATACTTTTGTTGGTCACCATTCACTTTCATTGTATAGAAAAGAGGAGTGTGAACATTATTCTAAACGTCTTTTTTTGTGTATTTTTTGGTGAGCTATGCCTTTAATTCCTTTTCAAATTAAATGAATTGCATTAGGGGTGCGTTATATTCATTTATTTATTATGGCAATCATTGTGATTCAGATTAAACGATGATGTTGAAAATAACATAAATATAAGGGTATGCATGAGAACATTTCACAGTGCTCTCTGGAAAATATCTTAACAAATTACCAGAGAAAATCTTAACTGGTTCTTCAGTTCACAAATGCCACCACTTTACTGAACAGAAAGACAGGAAGCATCCTGCCATCAGATGCTTTCATCATTTTCTCTGACATCAGACACTGAGCTATTTGCAACTGAATGCGGGCCGAACATGACAGCTGAACACTGTTATGTTAACTCATGGCCATTTTGTGTCAAGCACTTGGTTAATGAGGTCTTTCTTTGCGTTCATCACATGCTCACTGCTTTTATGTTTTCTTTTCTGACATTTTCAGTGCAGGATAAACAAAACATTCTCATTTTGGTATGAGTTTGTACTGGCGGTAACATAATTAACCTCAATTATGTTATGTTCACAGATGTATTTACAAGAAATTTAGAATGCATAGCATGCAGCATTCATGTTTGTATTGTTGCTACTTCATTCAAGGTCAATTACTGGCCAGTTTTACCGAAAGAGTTTGCTTGGTGTTATTAGTCATGCATAATATGCCAAACTCAATTCACTTTTTTATTTTAAGATTTTTTTCGTAATTTTTATAAATAGATGGTAGAAACATCTTGATTTATAAAGTTAAAAATCTAGGCTCTTTCAATCTGCTCCCTACTTCACTACTAGTGCACTGTCTAGTGAATTAAATTCATTCAAATGCACTGAAACGTTTACTCCCTAAAAATTCCCAGAACGCACCATAAAAAAGAGCATCAGCTGATGATTATATTTACTTAATGTGGCCAGAAATAATATCAGAAGAATATTGCTCATGGCTTGTTGTGCAGCAAGGTTTTTTGTCATGTCAAAGTTAATTTAGTCATCAGTGTTCAAATGCTTAATGGATTGTTAGCAACCAAATTCATGTTCACGATTCACACTAGCTAGGGAGGGAAATGTGACACACTCCAAGAATCCCTGTTTGAAGAAATGATATTCCTGCAGTGTCCTTTTGAAGTTGTTTAACAGATGGTGTTTAACAGCATAAGAATGACCTAATTCTTCCCTCTGACAGTCTGGAAGGAGATTTTAGAAACCTAAAGAAGGGTTGTCTGCATATTTACCGTTCGTGAAAGAATATTTAGTGGTTTAGCGCTAGACCAGTCCCAATCCAGATGCACTAGACTATTTCAATCAGATACACCTGACCTGTCGGCAAAGCATGCCTTGCTCCTTGACTTTGGGCCAGCCTTGTTCAATAGAATTATATTTTTAGTCCTCCCTGCTATATTGCATCCTAAAAATAAAACCAGTGCACTGAGGTCTGGAGTCATAAAGCTTGGCTCGGACTCAAAGAATGACCTCTAAATGTTCGCAAGGCATCTTACTCAGGGCTTCGTTGTGTGACTGGTGTACTCTATTGCCTTTAGAAGTAATCCATAATTTTACAGGAATGAGATTCCAAGGTACTGCGCCTCTCTGAACCTGTACTTACCAAATAGAAGAGTAAGCAGTGTGTGTTCTGCTTTATGAGCATAGGCTTAGAGTGTCTCATCCAGAGTTTAGAGTCAAATAGCCAAACCAAATATACAACAACTCTGCTTGAAGTGTCCTAACAAACACCCCTGATTAAGAAGCTATTTCTCATCTTGGCTTGTTTGGGACAGAAGAACGCATGTTTTTACCCTTGAAGCAGTCTGCAGTCCTGCCCACTAATAGAAACACAATAGCAACATCTCTATCACTTAAACATACTCTCATATCTCCCAGCCCTTGCTGAGGGTGACTGGTTCATTTAGTGATGAACGAGAAGAAACAGCTCCGCAAAACAGACGTCATAAATCTGGGTGATTAGCTGACATTCTTGACGTTGAGAAAATACAACCTTCACTGCGATCAGTCTATGTGAGTTTACCTAATGGAGACAAAGACTTTTTTGGATGGTAGCAATTTGACAAATGACTCCTTCTGATAGTGTGTTTTCTTTAATTGCGAATTAATGACATGTTGAGTGTTCTACTCCCTGGATTGATGTAAGGTTAATAAAGATGATTGCTATTTAGATGCTGATTTGCTCTCATTTATTCAGGTTGGGGGAGGTATTGTTGAGTTATTGAGACGGCAATTGCAACCATGCTGGCTCTCCAAGAGATTCTGAAGCCCAAATAAATGCTACATGTTTTACCAGAAGTGCATTGATTCTGGCTTAACATCAAACAGGCTTTTCTCTAGAGCTCTAGGGTGATCTGCCAAGAGCCCCATTTTGACCGGAGATGTTTAGTTTTCAGCATACCATTACTGAGGACAGAATAGGCTTTAGCCTAGCAATTATTGGGACCATGCAGTGCCATATCAAAGCATATCTTTAACTTTAAAAGCTGTTTGATATCAAACTCTGGTTTCTGTCCCTTTGGACTTGTATTGTCATTACAGACTCTGGCTGTAATGTTGTTCTCCTTCAGATAGATTTCCCTGAACTGTTGTTGACTACAAAGGCAATTATTATGTAGCATTGTTCTATGCCTCTTTTTGTTTTTAGGGTTCCTATGATCTTTATGCAAGCCCGTGAAACATAAGAGGGACACTGTAAGTCCTCAAGCCTGCTAGCATCTCCATAATTCTCTGCATTGCCAACTGTGTGGTGTGGTAGCTGAGACCTTTGCTTGCCCAGTCAGCAAGAAATGCACGATTCCTTTTGTGGACGATGGCAAATGGGTGATCGTACATTATTCACTTACTCGTGTGGTGACGGGTGTTGCCCCCTCCCCAGGATAGACTTTGTACTAATCTTGCTACAGGAAGGTATGCCAGCAGTGCGCCAGAATGTCTGCATGCCATCCTTTTTGTGCTTTTGTTTCGTCTGTTTTGTTGATCATGTTTGTTCTAGTCCTCACAGAGGCAGCCAAACAAAAAAGCATTGCCGAAGGAGTTTGTGGTCTCTGGCATCAGACTTGTGTAAACTAAAGGCAATCTTTTTGCGTGCTGTCAAAGGGTCAATGTCAGGCTGGCATTGAGATCGCAGGTTTTGCATGTCCACTAAACACTGAAGGACTGTGGGTTTGCTACGGATACTGCTTGGCACCTGTCACATTCGACACTTTTGGCTTAAAATCCCGTTAGCATGCGTGTTACGTGGTGTCTTGCCCTGTGTTGTTAAACAGATGAGTTTTCATTGGACAGTTACTCGATTTACTTCTCAACTTTTACTTTCGAAGGTCTGACGTCGTGGTTCTCTGCTTTTCCATTGCCAACCCCAACTCCCTACACCATGTTAAAACCATGTGGTACCTCGAGATCAAGCACTTCTGTCCTCGCACTCCTGTCATCTTGGTCGGTTGCCAGCTGGACTTGCGCTACGCTGACCTGGAGGCAGTCAATAGAGCTAGGCGACCATTATCAAGGTACTGGTAACTAAAGCCCCTGTTCTTCTGAATCCAATAAGCTGAAACTTAGATATTCCTTTACAATTCCCATGCAACCGCTTCTCAGGAATTTGCATATGCTCTTGCCAGGTGCGCAGTCATATTACCTCAAGATCTGATTGTATTTATTTGTCCCTCGCAGGCCCATTAAACCCGGAGATATTTTGCCTCCAGAGAGTGGAAGGGAGGTCGCCAAAGAGCTTGGCATCCCATACTACGAGACAAGCGTTTTCGATCAGTTTGGCATCAAGGATATCTTTGATAATGCCATCCGAGCAGCCCTCATTTCCAGACGCCACCTACAATTCTGGAAGTCCCACCTGAGGAAGGTCCAAAAGCCACTGTTGCAGGCACCATTTTTGCCACCCAAAGCCCCTCCACCACTTATTAAGATCCCTGAGTGCCCAGCCAAAAACCGGGATGGGCCGAAGCAGCTTCTTGAGAGCCCCCTGTGTGCTGATGTTATGTTCATCGTTCAGGAACACATCCACTTATTTGCCCACAGGATCTACCTGTCTACCTCATCCTCCAAATTCTTCGACCTCTTTCAGATGGACTTCTCAGATGAGTCCCAGTGCTTGGTGGTAACTGAGCGTCACGGGCGGGATCAACTGATGCGCACACTAAGCCTGGACACGGAAGAGGACGTGACTGTCCTCCCCAATCTTTCGCCTTGCTCGCTCAGGGCATCCAAGAGTGACGGAACCCTCAAGATGATGAGTTTCAGTGGGATGCACCGGCGCACCAAACTGTCTCTGGCCTCTTGGAGCAAGGCCTTCCACAGCATCCACAAGGAGAACGTGATCAATCCGGTCACAGGTGCACCAGCTCTTATGACTGTCGTCAAGATGGATCATTCCATCCACCATGGACCATTCAGCGCTGTCCTACGCTTCCTCTACACTGGTGAGCTGGATGAGAAGGAGAAGGACCTGATGAAGATCGCCCAGATCGCAGAGATCCTAGAAGTGTTTGATCTTAGGATGATGGTGGAGAACATCATGAACAATGAGGGCTTCATGAATCAAGAGATCACAAAAGCGTTCCATGTGAGAAAGGCCAACCGAATCAAAGAGTGTCTCGCCAAGAATAACTTCACAGGTATTCAGGAACCAAGATGTGTTTATTTTATCTTTGAATGAGAAAGAAACACAGTCTCTTTAAAATGATTTTTAATTATTTGCTGCAACAGCCTCCTGAAATATGCTTATTCTAGTTGAAAGATATCTTCGGAAAATCCAGTTCCTCATCAGTTTTGGACTCTCTTTGCAGATGTGGTGTTCAGGTTGGATGATGGCACCATTAACGCCCACAAACCACTGCTGATCTCTAGCTGTGACTGGATGGCTGCCTTATTCGGGGGCTCTTTCATGGAGAGTGCAAATGACGAGGTGAGTATGAAAACAATGCTTAATAATCTCCAGTTAGGGCACTGACAAGTCTACAGAACATCTTTATTTCGGCCTAAGCATTAATGAGTCTGTCAGTTCTCAAGCAGATGGTACAAGGTCACACCGCTCAGACATTTACATGCGCTTACATACTCAAATAGATGCGCACTGACACATTTTACAGACACTGGCTTGCCAACAAAATGCATCAAATTCTTGAATAACTAAAATAGTCTCATCCTGGTGTCTCTAAGTGACGTTTTGAAAATCTATTTCTGCAGAGATGAATGATGTGTCAGTTCTCATGACCTTTTTGGAGTGCATGGTGTTTGTCTTACAAGACATTTTATTCACAATATAGCAGGGTTATTACATTTTTGAAATGTCATTTTTGTGTCATTCAATTGTATTTTGTTTTGCATTGATTTTTGTATTTCCGTTTAGCTGTAGTAATTGTTCGTTCAGGACTTTATTTGGGAATTTGGGAAACTGCTTTCATTTTTATTTTGTTTCCGCATTGGATTTAGTTTAATTTTTCCTATATTGAGATTTATGGAGTTTTTAATCTATATTTTAGTGCACGTTTATTTATTTTAGAAATATTACATTTTTACGATATTTAAAAAAATATTTTTGTCTTTGTAATCATTTTTATTAATGTATAAATAATAAACTTATAGTACAGTTAGCCTCATACTTTTCCATTTATAGCCATTTACATGCATAATTGATGAGCTGAGATGCAGAATCAATAAGGATACTTCTTGCTGTTTGAAGCAAACATTATGATTTTTGCTCATTCCACAGCTGCCACATGCACACTTAATCCTGTTTCCACCGTCCAAATAGATGCTTTCATCTGTGGCACTGTTCATTAATTTCCTCCTTAACAGGTGGAATAAAGCCGACCGAGTTTCCTCCCTAAGGAGGAAAAGCAGACGTCATTCAGAGACAGTGATCTGTTTTCCTCTACGGTTAATCTTTGCACAAGGGACTCAATGCATGATGGCCATTTTTGTTTTTTTGTCTTTTTTGCCTTAGTGCTCTGACATTTCATGCCAGTGTAACAATTGGGACAGATATATTTTAGACAGCGTCCTACTTTCAGACTTAAGTCCACAGTGCTTGCTGAAATCCGTGAGAGCATGCCTCTTTTTCTTTGCACTCTCTTTTGGAGTGGTTAGACTACCCCGGCAAAACACAGCAATCTACCGTGCTTGCCCTTGAAGAGTATTATGTAATGAGTTACGTAGCAGCATCTATCTGCGTGTGCTGCCCAAATGTGCTTAGTAATGCTGGACTGCTGGTGAGCCGGCCATCGGTTTTCATAGAGATTAAAGACCAAATAGTCTCATCTCCAGAGGTCAGCTGACCAGAGTCTGTTAAATACACAATATATATATATATATATATAATGGCTGATTTAAAATATATAATGATTAATAATTTGAGTTTTACACTTCTTTAGTAATCACCTATAAATCCTATGAAAGTCAACATGTAATCATCTGTGCATGTTATTACAAAAAAGGTTTGTATGTGTAATTTTTCATTTAAAAATAACAAAACAATTTTAAATAAAAGAACTTCCTAAAAAATAAATTCAGTAAATCTCTAAAAAAGAAAATGTTATAACAACAACATTATATACAATATTTGTAAAAACTAAAAGTTTTTTTTCACCAAGATTAAAAATACAACAAAAAGAAAACAGTTATGTTGTGAAATATCATTATAATTTATTATTATTTTCTATTTAAATATATTTTAAAATTTGATTTATTGTGATGCAAAGCTGAATTTTCAACAGCCATTACTGCAGTCTTCAGGGTCACACGATCCTTCAGAAATCATTTTATTAAATATGCTGATTTGGTGCTCAATTATTAATAATGGTTCTTATTGTTATCAATGGTGTCAGTCTTTGCAAAAAAAAACAGTCTTTGGTGCTTAATATTTATGTGGAAACCATGATTTTGTTTTTTTCAGGATTCTTTTATGAATAGAGAGTTCAATGAACAGCATTTATTTGAAATACAGTTATTGTTTAACGACTTTAATCTTGAGATGGTTTTATTTTTTTATTATTGCTTGGCCCTAATCCTCTTCCGTACTTAAGAGGCTTTAAAAATATATAATTATTATTTTATTATTATTATTATTAATAATAAAATAAAAAATCTTTCAACTTTTGACCAAATGTTTGATAATAAAACTGGTTTTACTGAGGTCAAACTGTTATGTACAGTAGTCTGACTAAATCAAGCTGACAAATTGGTTTATACTGAGTAAAAACAAATCTCTGGGCTAACATCTGCAGGTTACAACAGGTTTTTTTGTGCAACTTATAACTTGCTCTGCTTCTTAACTGATTTTCCTTGTTGATAGATCCCCCAGTCCTCTTATTTTTCAACCTCTCCAACAACCTGTCATATAGAGGGGCCCATGAAATCAATCCCCGAAGGACAAAGTCAAGTCGTGTTCTACATTTTATCCCACCGATTTCCATTTCAGAAGTAAATGGCTTGTAAACGCTATTTCACGCTGACTTAGTGGCATCAGATGAAATTGACAAAATTGATTGTTTGAAGAATAATGAGGTATGTACACGTGTGTTGCCAGGTCTCATTCCCCAACACCAGCAGGGTATGTATGCAGGCAATGCTGGAGTATCTCTACACCAATCAGCTGTCGCCCATGGCAGACCTGGACCCAATGGAGCTAATCGCCCTGGCCAACAGACTGTGCCTTCCACGGCTCATCGCCCTGACAGGTGAGCTCTGTGCCAATGACACACAAAACGACACACACGTTCCTCAAGCACAGGGCAGAGCTGCTCGGCCACCTCGGATCTAAAGCAAACAGGCCTTTTAGCCCTTTCATTCTGTGTTGCTTAGCAACGAGCGATGTCAAGGTGCCAAATAAAAGAGAACGTCTCGGCGGAGCTTTGTGTGGCACACACTACAATCTGTCCAGCGGACGTCATCTAATGACGTGGTGGTGACAGGCTGAAATTTATCTGTGACTCCAGATGCAGCTATTTAACTCAGGTTTTGCGTAGCCTGCGCCGCCCCGGAGGAAAAAACATTTTCTTTTTTTTGTGCATCAGTTTATTTACAGTCTGCAAGAGTAGGAAAGCATCACGAAATTTTACTCAGTGTAAATAACTTGAATTTGTTTTGAAGTTTGATATAAATAAAATTAGAAAATACTATTTCAGTCTATCTACTTCAAAATTTCATGTTTAATTTGGTGTTTCTTGCTGTTTATTTGTAATTATTTGTGAAATTTACTAGCAATTTTTTACTAGCATCATTTTTTTCAGCTCATCTAAATGTGCCTTCTGTTTAACAGATGTTTTCTCTCCTCAGAGCAATACGCTGTGAGCGAGTTAGTAAAAGCATCTAAAGATGGACAGGATATCGATGGGGAGGTACTCACCTATCTAGAGCTTGCTCAGGTAAATCTATCTTTTGTTATTAAAGTGGATAACTGATTATGGATAGAAGTGTTAGCTAAATGTGTAAATGTAAATATTAGTGCTAACATTGTAATGTAAACATTAGCGCTATTTAATCACGTAGGTTTGATGTAGTGAGTGCCGATTAATCGCTTCTAACTTTAAAACTTGTTATCGTAAATATCTCTACTAAATACACAAATTAAATTACAATTTTCCCTGGTAAATCATTGTTATGATTCATGATTATTGTGTATTGTGTTTGATGTTGTAATATGTTGTATATTTATGTTATTTGTTGCTGCCCTCTTGGCCAGGTCATGCTTGAAAAGGAGATTTTTCAAAGTAATGAAATTAATTTGAATCAGCATAGAGGAAATCTATTTTAATATTATTTGTTTAATGGCATCTTTTTGCTGAGTAATGTCCAATATCAATAACTCTATTAAACTTTTTTTTTTCAACTCTGATGATAAAAGTAGTAATTATAGCCTTTTATTTGGGATTGGTACCTGAGAAAGCTGTTTTGTAGGACTAGGGCCAGGTAACTAGCATAATATGTTCATGCTAAAAACATTAGCATAGCCTCATGAAATAAAAATAGATATTGCAATAGTTGTGCTAATTCTTCTTAAATGTTCATCATTCCATTTTAATTAAATAAATAATCTCAAGATTTGTCTGTGTGTGTGTGTGTGTGTGTGTGTACGCGTTTTTGTGAAAAGTCAGGACATAGATTTGTATAATGACAAAGGTATGACATAGGTATTACAAGGTGAAGGTGACATCTCAGGACATTGACCCATGTCCCCACTTTTCAAAACGCTTATAAATCACTCAGAATTAGTTTTTTTGGGGGAAAGATGAAATGCACAGTCTCCTGTAAGGGGTAGGTTTAGGTGTAGGACAATAGCACATACAGTAAGGACAGTATAAAAACCATTACGCCTATGGGATGTCCCCACTTTTCACAAAAACGAACATGTGTGTGTGTGTGTGTGTGTGTGTGTGTGTGATATTTTTCCTAGCCCTAGTAAATATAGATTTTGTTTTTAAACATACACTTAAAGAAATGACTGGCAACATAAGTTGCAAATAGAGTACTGTAAACAAACAGAACCAGGCTCAATGATTTAAACTGTAATTTAACAGCATTCAAAAACACAGGATGTTTCCTGTAAACATCCAGTGTCTCAACATGACTTTTCAGATGAATAACACAGCAGATATTAAACAGCAGTAATACCACTATCTGTATATCTGCCATTCTGTATGACTGTAATTAGAATATGTAATTTATCTGATGCCTTCATACAAAGCTACTTACAATAAACCTATTGCAGTTTTGATTTCCTTGAAGCAACCGTGAGTGTTACAAGTCGCTATATGTTGATGCTATTTCATCTTCCTTTGAGCCTACTGTACAACGTACAACAACCTTCAAAGATTTGACAGTAGCTGTGAGAATTCATAGTGTAATACAATATATCAGTTCAGAATACAAGATGGCAGCCTTTGTTTACAGTGATCATATTCCAATATTTAGACTAAATACATACAAACGTTAACGTCTTGTTTTTTATTCTCTTGTTTTGATGACAGTTCCATAATGCTAATCAACTCGCTGCCTGGTGTTTACACCACATCTGCACCCATTACAACAGGATATGTGCCAATTACCGCAAAGAGATCAAGTCGAAATCTGCAGGTAAGAGCATTTCCTGAACAATTATGAGACAGATGCAAAGCATCACCATTGGAACTGCATGATTTAAAGCATCTGCAGTAACATTTAACTTTGCTTCATTACGTAGAAGTAGCTAATTGAGTACATATGAGTCTTTAAGAGTGTCCTTTTGAAGAGATAGTTCACCCGAAAATTAAATCCACCAAATCCATATGCTGTTAGTTATTAATTTTAATAAATAAAACAAAATACAAGTTAATAAAAACTACATAAAATAAAATGTATTAATAATATAATCGTGTTAATCACAGTCATGGACTGTGATTAATCATGATTAATCACAAATTTAAAATACTAGGATTTACCTGTAAATGTGTTGATATAAAGAAATGCATGACAAACTAGTTTAAGGAAACAGAACCTTTCACACTTCCGCCAGGTATGAGACATAATCCTTATTATTCTTTTATCATTATTCTTTATTTAGCCATTATCAGCCTTTATACTGGCAATAACACGTTTACCAAGCCACATCGCTTCAATCCCAGTATACATTTACCCAACTATTATCAAAAATATTTCTAAATAAATACAACAAAACATTTTCTTGCGACCTTACATGAAGTATTATGACAAAATGCATTATGAAGAAGAATTGGACCTGTTCTGCAGGTGCATTAGAGCTAATATTACCATCATGCTACATAAGACAATTTATGAGATTAATAGTACACTTTTACTCAGAACTCACTTCAAACCACCATCGAGTGTTTGTAATAACTTTTTGGAATTTGGTCGTTTACTGTTGTTAAAACATGCTATTTATAGCCTTTTATATTGCTGCACAAATTAGCATTTCAGATGTACACATTTAACTCAAGAAAATCACATACAAACCATATCCTATCGTAATCGTGTGTTTATTATCTTATATAATCTATAGTGGCTGTTGTCATGTTTATTTCTGCTGTGTAAAAACCTTAAAATGTATGCTTTGACTGAAACTCACGTTGTTTGTGATGTTACAATCGTCTCTCCGTTCTTAAGTTGCCAGGGATACATTCCAAGTATAATACACATTAGTAAAAGGATCTATTTTCATTTTTATTTGTCTATATACACTTTGGGCGGTTGTGGTACATTATAAAAGTAGCCCAAAAAAACGCAACCCAAGGCTCTGTAATTTTTTCCCGCAAATGTATTTTCAAAATAGCACCCTTGTGCCGCTACCTTGGCAACACTGTTCGCTGTACCCTCATCACACAAGTAAGGGATAATCAACAATTTTGAATTATGCCTCCGCGAAGTAACATAATTTTTCATTTTAAATCACATAATTTTTCATTTTAGGTGAACTGTTCCTTTAAGAGGACACATATTGCTTCATAGGCTCTATTGTATATCACTCACCCTTGATATCATTCTGGACTTGTGTTGTAATGTGAGCAGAAAACCAGGAATATTTTGAGAAGCACCGCTGGCCTCCGGTCTGGTATCTGAAAGAGGAAGATCACTATCAGCGGGTGAAGAAGGAGAGAGAGAAGGAGGATGTGGTGTTGAATAAACATCACTCACGATGGCGCTGGTGTTTCTGGAGCACGTCCCCTGCTGTTGCTTGAGTCCGTACCCTCTTGTTTTATTTTTAAAGCTCTTATTTTCCTTTTTTTTCTATTCTGCTAAGATGAAACAGGCCACTCTAAATGAGCATTCTGTTTGAAGCACAATGTCCAATCAATGCTGGCCATCGAATCTATGGAGGTGACGTAGGCCTGTTCCTTAAGGTGTAATATTTGTTTTAATAATCGAGCTGCTGTGTTGGACTTGGTTGTGATCTGACTGTGTTAGAAGCATAAGAATCTTAAAACACTAAGAGGATTAGGGAGTGTTTTTTCTTGTCTTTCCTTTTCACTTAGGTGCTATATACTGTATATTTGCATTATCACATTTTAAACTGTTTAATGAAGTCATCTAAGTGGAAAATGCTCATTATGCCACTAATTCTGAGCACATGCATTGATTTGCAAAATTTGCATTGTACAATTCTGCATTCAGGCAAATTTCGGGTAATGTTGTAAGCCTGTTTATTGGACAACTTGTGACCAAAAACTAAGAACACTTGAGGTTTGGGCTCGCTGTTGATTGTAATATAATGGATGTAGTTTGATCATTGTGATTGTAAGAGCTTACAGCATTCAGCCCTATGTGTGAACATCAGGGACAGGAACGCAGTAGATGGGTCATTCTTCTTATGCAGTACATTTAAACTTTCTCAAAAATGCATGATTGCATTTCTATAAGAGGATATGCTAGACTTTCTGAAATATGTTCTGGTAAAACTCAGACACTTCAAATTTATGAATTACAACTTCGTGATTTACACAACATTAAAAATCAGGAAATAGGTTACAGGATGATATGGAACCTTAAAAAGGTCATGGTGGAAAAAAAATATGAGATAGGCGCAAAATGCATATTTCAAAGCTTCGCGTTTGCTCATAAAATGTTTGCATTCCCCCATGAAATTTGCAAAAGTTTTGCGGTCCTCTTTATATTTGTTTCCTAAAACCCCAAAACGAATTCCAACATACACCGAAAAACTTTTACTTTGAAATTGTTACTTTTCTTTTAGAAATTTCTTGTAAATTTTACAAAATTTTGAACTGACTATTTTCCTGATGTACTGATTTCTGTAAGAGGGTAACAAACCAACTAACCAAAAAAAAAAAAAAAACAACAACTACAGAAATAACAGTTTGTCATTGCTTATGAATCGTTTTGCTGTACTAATGTTTGAATTTTTGTTTTCTCACCAAAATGATGTCACTTCCTGCATGACGATGTCAACTATAGCCTACCTTATTAAAGGGAATTTACAAAAAAAAAAAAAAAAAAAACAGAGTGGAATAGTGAGGACACATCAAAACCCAAAATTGACTATAAATTAAAGCAACATTCCCAATGAATTGAAGAAAATGAAGATATTTTCTTAATAAATTGCCTGTTTAATTTTGGAATTTTAGTACATGAAATCATGACAATGTATTATGATCAAAGAAAACGAATTAGTTTCTTTTAATAGTGTCTTTAAAAATGTTTTATCTAATATTGAATATGAAGAGAACTTCATATGCATACTGCATAATTGGAGTGATCCAGCTCTGTCCAGATGGAAAAAAATAATAATAATAATTCAGGAGCAGATAAACAAAATCACCTCCAACTACCGAGTCTCTTCCATGTGTTGTAGCATAATGTTAGCCTTTACTGACAAACTACACATTCACTTATAATTAGAAGGGCTTAGAAACACAGCTTAGTTCAGGGCAAACCTTAACTAACAAAAAATAAATAATAATAATAATAATAATGTAACCACTACTCACATATAGTACATATAATACATGAATTCCACCATTGTTGTGCTAGAAGTTACATATGTACTGTAGTGGATTGTAACTTTATTTACACATCTGAGATTGTCATAGTTGTGAAAGCTAAAACGATTTCCTCAGCTGTGTCCTATAATGAATAATTAATGTATGTAAATGTTTCATGGTAGGATTTTACAGGTAAAGAATGTACTGCGTATGTTAAAGACGGTGAAGGGTTTTGCGTAACGAAACTGCGTATGTTAAAGACGGTGAAGGGTTTTGCGTAACGAAACACAGGGTCGGTGCCGATGTATCGTAAATGAAACCGGACGAACAATGTAACTGCCTATTGATAAAGGAGGAACGTTCATACTTGAAGAAAAATTATAGTGTTTAGTCATTATAGTGTAGGTTATCTTTAGTTTACCAAAGCAATATATAGATGATCACATGCATAAGATACCATGATTGTTCTTTTTCGGTGGTATTGGCGAAATTGTTGTTAACTATTATTAGCTGCTGAAAACCAAATGGCTGGTTCATTTGGTTCTTGCTGTCTAAATGCCTTTGATCTTGCTGGTCATTATCTTTAATGTTGGTTGTTTGTTTGTTTATTTATGTATTTCATTAATTTATTTTTTAAAAAATGGAAAATTGTTGAATAAATTATTGATTTTACTTGGTATTGGGTAATTGGTTGTTCTTGTACAATTACATTAGTTTAATACTAATGGGTTGATAATTGGATAGGTGACTTGAAATTTCAAACCATAGCAATGTAATATTTCATTAATTTGGTCATAAATCCATTGATTAACAAATATTCATGATTACATTTTATGATCATATATGCAAAGTTTTAGTTTGTCACACTATGGACCCTTTTCACATTTCCAAGGTTTTCCGAAACTTTGGTAAAATTCTATATAGTGAACGGAAGCTACAACATATATCATTTTTGTGTTCCCATTTGCCCCTACAGCCAAAGAAAAAAAATTCCATAAAAGCATTTCTATGACTTCCCAAAATAAAGATGTCAAATTTGTCGTTGCTCCCTCAGCTGTTATATTAGAAACACTTGCGCAAAACACAAAAGATTAATTCACCCAGATATGACAATTTTTTGAAAATGTACTCACCCTAAGACCATCTAAGATGCAGATGAATTAGTTTCTTTATTATCTTTATTTATCTAGATTTGTAGAAATTTAGCATTATATCACTTGCTCACCAGTGGATCCTCTGTAGTGAATGGGTGCCATCAGAATAAAAACATCACAATAATTCATAACTAACCCACAAGTATCCAGTCCATAAATGAATGTCTTGTGAAGCGAAAAGTTGTATTCATAATACATGAATCTATCATTAAGTCATTTTAACTTCAAACTATTACTTACAGCTAAAATATGAGTCCTTTATCCATAATGTTAAAGTGAAATATTACAGTTAAAAAGTCATCTTGCCTGAATAAGGAGAAAAATATGCACAGATCAAGCAATGTTTACAAATAAAAACAGTTCTAAACAGATATGTTGGTGGATTTTGATGTGAGAGACAACAAGGAATGGAATTTTTTCCACTGGAGGAAGCATTATTATGAATTACGGACTGATGTTTTGGTCAGATTTTGGAATTAAAGCTAAAAAAAAAACATAGACAAACAGCTTTTCAATTCACAAGAAGTTAATTGATCGTCTGGAGTGGTGTGGATTACTTGTGGATTATTGTGATGTTTTTATCAGCTGTTTGCAGAGGTGGACAGTAATGAAGTATATTTACTCAAGTATTGTACTTAAAGGAATAGTTCACCCAAAAATGAAAATTTAATGTTTATCTGCTTACCCCCAGGGCATCCAAGATGTAGGTGACTTTGTTTCTTTAGTAGAACACAAACAAAGATATTTAACTCAAACCGTTGCAGTCTGTCAGTCTTATAATGTAAGTCAATGGGCACACAATCTTTGAGAGACAAATCCAAATTAAACCCTGCGGCTTGTGACAATACATTGATGTCCTAACAGTATTTTTATCATTTTTTACCTCTAATACACCACTATGTCCAACTGCCCTGAGCGCGTGCACGGCATCCGGTGCGTGATGTCTGTATGTACTCTGGAGTATTTTACTGGGAATATGTGAAAAGTCAACATTCCCGGATGAGCAAACGTAATCTTTTAGGTTTAAGTCGGTTTGAACAATCAGGATAAGCGCAAGTAATTACCATTTTGATTAGCCATCATACCTACAATCTCTGTGCACTGTGTAAACAACGAGTGATGTATACGCGCAACAGATCGCTTCCGACGCTTGCGTAAACTACACCAGAGCACATATAGACGTCACGCACCGGATGCCGTGTACGCGCTCAGGGCAGTTGGACATAGTGGTGTATTAGAGGTAAAAAATGATAAAAATACTGTTAGGACATCAATGTATTGTCACAAGCCGCAGGGTTTAATTTGGATTTGTCTGTGCATGTTTTTTTTTACTCTCAAAGATTGTGTGCCCATTGACTGGTATTATAGGACTGACAGACTGCAACGGTTTGAGTTCAAAATCTTCGTTTGTGTTCTACTGAAGAAACAAAGTCCCCTACATCTTGGATGCCCTGGGGGTAAGCAGATAAACATCAAATTTTCATTTTTGGGTGAACTATCCCTTTAAGTACACATTTTCAGTATCTGTACTTTACTTGAGTATTATTTTTTTCTGGAAACTTCTGACCTTAACTCCACTACATTTCTATCAAGGTCCTCGTAGTAGAAAGTCATTACTATAACAGCTTTGAAAGGGATTTTTTTCTTCTTTAAACATGTGATTTTTTGACAATCTATCAGTAATCACTCTTCTAGGATTACGTGAAGTGATTTCCCATTTTTTGAATACTGGCCAACTGCAAATGTGATATTTATTTACAGCAATTCAATAATAAGAAGAGAATTAATATCATGGTGTATATTAGACACAATATTGTATTGATTTTGTAAAATTGTGTAAACAAAAATATTACCTATAAAGCCACAGAACAACTGTTGTGCATAACAAAACACAGGTGTTTGACTTGTGGACTTTGTCCGCCTCCTGCTGTTTGGACTCTCATTCTGACGGCACCCATTCACTGCAGAGGATCCATTGGTGAGCGAGTGATGCTACATTTCTCTGAATCTGTTCAGATGAAGAAAGGTGCTCACCAACATCTTGGTAAACATCTTTATATATATATATATATATATATATATATATATATATAAGCAAAAAGTAATGTGAGACTTTAATAGCTGTCAAACATTAGTGGCTCATGTTCTAGTTAAGGTGATGAACTACACCTGTGGTTATTCTGCTGGGAAAACACCTCGGCACTTGTTGATTAAAAGTCAAGTTGCATGGGAAAATTGAAGGAAGTGAAGTGAAAACCACCAGGAAACATGGGGTTAAATGTATCGCTCAATAACATCTGACCGAAATAATAAGCAAAAGTAATATTACATAAAGCCCCAGAGTTGCTTCAATAATTCCTTAGAAAAAAAGTGACATCCTGTATAATGTGGCTCTTTGATCCCGACCTAATCCTCCTCCGACACACAGGCGTCCTGGCGAGAGGGTAAAAATCTGATTATATAACTTGACTTGTAGGGAGACGGCGTGCGTGGAGGCTTCCTGTGTCAGTTTAGGATTCGGCTAATGCTGCTGACTGTCAGTGAGTGCAGTTAAACTGCCGACAGAGCTGTAATCGCAGGCTGCTGCGAGACGTTTCCACAGAGGGGTTGAGCTCAGGTCTCAGGAGTGGGTTACAGGTAAAGCGTGTGACAGGTCAGGACACGTTTCTGCAAGAGTACGAGCACTTGGCCAAGTCACACATTAGAGACGTTGACTGGGAAACTGTACAGGGACTGTATATGCCAATAACAAAAGGAAATTTCTGGGGGGGGACAAGTGATTATGGAAGGTGCAGGCTATAAGCAGAAACAATGAATTCATTCTCTTTTCATAATTTGGCTGGAGAGCAAACAAACAAACAAACAACAACAACAAAAATTATTTTCTATAAACATACAATTCAAATATATTTTTAAGTTTTGTTTTAAAGCAAAAGGTGGAAATTTTACTACATTGTGAACTTAGAGGTATTAGAGAAACATATCAAAATTAGCAGTGTGCATCGAAAACTTGACAAAAATACAATGATGATATGAGCTCATTGTTTGCATCAAATTGCAGTAATTCCTCAAAATTAAAAACGGACTAAACTGAACTAAAAGTCAAAAATGTGCACAGTAATTTTGATGTAATTAATAGAAATACTGATATAGAAAATTATATAAAATGCACAATTTAATCTAAAACAGCTTAACCAAATGATCCATATGGTTGAGTATTTGACAGCTTTGCAGACTCAGGATTATAGTTAATCTTTCATCAGTGACAGGAAGCATGAGGATCTATAGAAACTACACAACAGATATTGTTTCTGCTCATTTCTTAATCTTTTAGTCTGTGTTATGTTGTTTTCTGTACTAAATTGTTAACTGTACAAGTTTTAATGCAGGCAATTTTACAATGTCCAAATTCCTTTTTAAACTTTTAAGGATATGATTTTCCCACTGAACTGTACTCGACCTGACAGACCCATGCACTAAAATGACCTAAAATGATTTATGTTTTTGTTTTAACGTTTTGTTGTTGCTATTATTTTATTATTGCATTGAAATGATCGTGTTTACAAAATTATTTAAAATTTTTAAAAACTTTTTTTAAATTTGTAATTATTTTTATTTTATTTTAATACATTTTAATACAGTTTTGTTGGATATGATGCAACATTAATTTTTAGGCCATGGCCCTTGATCAAGTTTGATGTTTGGGCCTTCGTATTAAACATCTGGACACCTCAGTCTCAAAGTTTTAAATGAATGAAATCTCATTAAGCCTTGGAAATTTCTACAGAAGCTGGTTTTTGTCAGTGCAATGTAAAAATTTTTTAAAAAAGGTCATGGAACTTTATTATTCAAAGGCTATAGAAACACATTGTTTTAATCTCTTATATTCTTGTTATTTACACTGATTTGTAATAGTTGACTCATCCTCAAACAGAACAATGCTGTTGGTGTCAATGTCAGAACACAAAAAGGAGCCCGAGATGCTCTTGGAATATGACATCCTGGAATATTTAGTTACTGTCACACCAGAACAATCAATAGATACTTATACTGCTGGCTATTCATAGATAATGTTATATTCTCAGATTCAGGATCTGTTTTCTTTGTTTCTGATATAAGAGACTTGGTAACACAAGAATATAGATTATCAATGTTACTTTTTGTTTTTAGCTCATCTTTAGCAATTCATATTATTGTTGCTGTTCCAGCTATGAAAAAACACATGCAATAACATGGAATGTTTATAAATGATCTATTTATTATAAATGCATTTTTAAATTTCTTGTAATTTATTAGAATTATGTGTTATATTTATAAATTACATATTTATAATAATAAATTCAACAGAAACGATCAGCTAAAGTCATGTCACTGTTGTTCCCATAGCTGCATAACATAATTTATTTCATTTTTAATATTCATATATGCAGCCAGGCAGATTAGCCTAGATGATCCAGAAATTAGACATTAAAAAACAAATCTTTGCTAATCTGTTGCATGAAATTGAATTTTTTTATTTTTTTAATTACTTGGAACCATCAACACATAATTTAATTAGGAATTAGGGTATAAATAACTTAAGTTTAAAATGAAACTAAAAATGTGATCTTGTTTGTTGGATATAAACATTCTGCTTCTGTTGCTCTTCCTGCCTATCACATGATGCCCTCTGGTGGATCTCTGATGTTAGAGGCACAAATGACAAGTAATCAAATGCATACATAAAATGAAATATAAAATAGCAATTTTATTGATTTGATCATCAAGAAAAATATCATATGTTAAGGGTTTGTGAAAGTACCATTCTAAAAATATTTCACTCTTACATGCCATTTTTGTTACATGTACTCTTTCATTCATTCATTCATTCATTCATTCAAAAAAAAAAAAAAACAGAACAGCTTTCAGCCAGAGAGAAGAAAATAATGAGAACAAACGCAAAAGGGAAGGAAATGAACAGCATTATCACACATGACTTCCTCTCATCCAATTAGCCTGGCAGGAGAAGACAGAACATATAGATGAACACATCCTCAGCTCACCGCTCTTGGTCTCTCAGCTACTGTGTGCTATGATCATACCTGAGCCTGAACCATCTTTATCTAACTTGCATTCCTCTGGCAATTCATCAGCTCATTCAATTCATCAGCTTATGTATCCGTTTATCAAGATTTGCAGTCATTTCTTGACATGAGGTCAGCATATTATCATTTTATTTGGCTTTCAGCATTTTTTCAACAAGAAGCTGAAATGGAGGACTTGCTTGATCATTTGCCAAACACTTTGATTATTTTAACATGCTCTGTCCTCAAAGGTCAAAGTGACATATTTTCATCATGTGGCTTGCATCACATGCTTCAGAAACCTTTGTGTGGCCACCCTGCATAGAGTTTGAGTCACAAAAGTATGAAATTATTTGTATATATTTTGTTTTGTATCTATGTATGTGTATTTTTATTTACATGTATATAGAAGTTTAATTTAAATTATTTAATGAGTTTGCACTGAACAGTCCAGCTGCATTTTCCAAATTCTGGGCGGCAGCTGAGAGAGTAGAGTTACCGTGACAACTGCGAAGCATCCTCAGACAACAAAGTGGAGTGCTTGGGTAACCACTAACTCTTTCATTTATTGTTAAGGTTAGTTAAATTTATTAAAATTCATGCCAAACTATAATTTACATGCTTTAATAGTCAAATAATTTGTTTCAATTTGTGAAATTGTGTAATTGTAATATTCTTATGTCATAGAGAAGTCCATTCATGTATCATTTATCCGAGTCATTTGTGACCCTGGACCACAAAACCAGTCATAAGGGTCAATTATTCAAAAGCTGAATAAATAAGCTTTCCATTGATGTATGGTACAATAACGATAGGACAATATTTGGCGGAGATACAACTATTTGAAAATCTGGAATCTGAGGGTGCAAAAAAATCTAAATATTGAGAAAATCATCTTTAAATTTGTCCAAATGAAGTACTTAGCAATGCATATTACTAATCAAAAATGAAGTTTTGATATATTTACGGTAGGAAATTTACAAAATATCTTCATGGAACACAATCCTAATGATCCTAATCCTTAATGTCCTAATGATTTTTGGCATAAAAGAAAAATCAATCATTTTGACCCATATGTATTTTTGGCCATTGCTACAAATGAAGAGTTTGGTTCCAAAACGCGATAAAAGCCATTAAAAAAGAAAAAAGAAGAAGAAAAAAAAAGAATTATCTTTTAGTTTCTGCCAAAATCAGTATTGTATCTGGTCTTTATTGAAAAGTCAATTTTTAATTTTACGCCAATGGTCTCTTGAACTTTTGGAGGGAAAGTTGTACGACTCTTTGTCTCTGAACATGGTAATTTGCATATGAACTGGGTTGGAAGTTGATATACAAACTATTAAAGATTCTTAGAACACTAATATGTTGCATAGGTATGAACATATAATATACACTCTCAATTAGATCATCCGAAGACAAATTGATAGAGACCAAACATGGTATGTGAGGTAACATTAACTAGTGATCTATCATAAGCATGCATAAAACAGGATACAATACACAAGAACATATACAAGAACAGTAATAATATACACAATGCCCTGAAGATATGTGTGTTCATTCAAAGAAAGGTTTTTCTATGAATTAATTAGAGTCCATTTTTATGGCATAAAGTCACTTTCCTAAGGGAAAATGAGGTGAGTATTGCTCTGCCCGCATTCCTTTGAGCAGTAAAATAGTGTTATCAGACTGGTTGCCATGGAACCGGGGGCCTGGAGTCTTCCACAGACATACTAGCACCCAGTATGTGTATTGGGTAAGGGGTCTGTGATTATTTGTTAATCTAATAACTAGCTGATTTGTTAAATCAAATGAAAAATTGTGTGTCTGTGTCACGAATCTGGTCTGCACTTCCATTCACCCTCCACCAGAGGTCACTCGCTCAACACATGGACTTCACACCACACATCACAATGGACTCCAATTCCCATCATCCCACACTGATCACAGCTGTCACCAATCACTCATCGCACTAATCACACTCACACCTGATCACACAGCTCTCACTAATCACACACTCTTTTAACCCTGGATTTTGTTTCCCTCTTGGCCGAGTATTGTATGCGTTTACCGCTCCCCTAGCCGTAGCAACTCTACAGAGCCCCTGATAGTTTTCACCTGCCTGTTTTGGATTGTGTTTTCCCGTGTTTGTTCTAGCCCGTGTTCCCTGGATTAACCTTTGCCTTGCTGTTTGGATACTGTTTGCACCCCTATTGGATTCTAGCCCGTGTTCCCTGGATTATCTCTCTGCCTTGCCCACTGGATACTGTTCGCCGATCGTCGACCTTTGCTTGCCCTAGGATTACTCTTTGTCTTGTCCCTGCCATACCTGTTTGCCATTGCTCGACCCTGCCTGTATTTATGACCATGCCTGCAAATAAAAGCTTGCACTTGGATCCGCACGTCTCACATCTTGTCAGCCCCGTTACAGTCTGATTGGTCCAAATGCTACAGTGGCTATGACTGATTGAATAGGCTATTTTTAGTCCAGTGCCTATGTTCAGTTTCAATATGAAAAATAACTTTTATATTGATTTTTTTTTAAAAGAGATTTATTGCATTTTGAAAAGAAAAAAAAACCTGTCATGGATTTATTGCATTTTATTGCAAGTTTTTATAATAAATCTTTGAAAATCAAAATCTGGATTTGAATTTTTAATGTTATTATAACCTTAAGATGCTGTGTGAAAGTTTGAAACAGAAAATAGTGGTTTTCATCTTGACACTTTCTTGGTAAAGGAAACACATTTTTACTCAAATTAATGAAAATGGATTTATAGCGTTTTGGAAGCAAACTCTTCAAATATACCCCAACAACTTCAGACTGGTTTTGTGGTCCAGGGTCACATTTGTGTATTACCTGAAATACTTACCTGAGTTGTTTATCTGAGATATTTAAAAAAGTAAATCCAGATGTGTGGAAGAATTAGAACATTTTTGTGAATGGTTATTTATTTACTGTTATTTGATTTAAGTATCTATGTGTAGTATTACTGTGATTCAAAGTGTGGGATACAAGGTTCATTAAAGACAACAAAGCTTGGGCAACCACTAACTCTTGTCTCTGTCTCTCGCATTTATTGTTAAGTCAGGAGAGTACTACATTTGTCTTTTGACTGCTGAAGATTATTATACTTAGATTAGACTGACTGCCTTAAAAATAACACAGCAGCACAAATAGCACCAAATTTCATTATTCTCATGCTTACTTTGACAGCCTTCATTAATAATATAACATGTTGTACATGCATACATTATTAATAAGCTGTCCTGTTACAATGAATCAAAATGATTAGCACAATCAGACGTTTCACTGTGACTGGCACAGTGCCAGTTCTCAAAATAACGTTCATGCCAGTGAATCATCACTGCAGTTGATTGACTGAACAAGATCCTGTTTGTACATGTCAAGGTGTGTTATCTATCCAAATGACCCACAGCCTGTAGATGTTAATCAACACTACTAGGAAGTTCTTAATGGTAAAGAAGACCAGCATTTGATGAAAATCAGAGAAAGAAATTATAACTGCAAGTCGGACAACAAAGAAGGGGCCATCTTGAAGAAAAATGGTTCCCGCAATGTCCCACATATCTGTCCTGTACTTGGCAATGAGAGAGTCATCCTGGCTTTCGCAGAAATCCTCAGGTTTGGTGTTCACCACTGAGAGATGCCAATGAAAAACAGGAAAGAACTTTACAACAATGACTAAAATTATATCGGTGTTCTTGGTTATGGTTATGCAGTAGTAGTTATCTATAATTAATATCGTAATTGATTTCATATTTTTGTGCATGAAACAGCAATTATGGAAGAGTACAGACCTGAGAAATGCAAAGGAAACTGTAGCATGCTCAATGTCCAGACCGCAAGAATAATGTACACAAACTGTATACTGTCCTCCCTAGAACAAAGAACAGAATATGATGAAATATTATTATTGTAATACTAAACAGACATTTTTTCACCTAAATTTGGAAGTAAACAGAACAGTAAGATGGCTTTTAAATGCTTAGCTTGTGATCAAAGCTCTGTAGTTTTTATTGTGTGAGGCAAAAGATACAATGAAATGCAATACAATGATGACTGAGAGATAAACATAAACATTGTTCAAAAGCCTGATGTATCATATATGATGCTCACATTTTAATATGATTTTTCTTTAAAAAAATAAAAAATAAATAAATACATAAACAAAAAATGAGTGCTGACAAACGATTAATCATGATTAATCGCATCCAAAATAAAAGTTTTTGTTTACATAATACATGTGTGTGTACTGTGCATATTTATTATGTATATATAAATACACACACATGCATGTATACATTTAAGAAAAAAATTATATTTCTATATTAAATATTTTTCTATATAATATAAATTATATAAATATTAATGTATACATGTAAATACTTTCAAAATATATTACGTATGTGTGTGTTTATATATACATAATAAATATGCACAGTATACACACACACATATATTACATAAACAAAAACTTTTATTTTGGATGCGATTAATCGTTTGACAGCACTACAAAAAAATAATCAAGTAAACCAAGTTGTTTCAGTTCAGTAAATGTTCATCTTGAAAATATACTGATGATAAAAAGATATTCTTATGTTTACTGAATCAGTAAAGATGTCATAGCATAATGACATGCACACCACGCCCTGAAGGGGGATTATTTGAGTATTAATTATACTAAAAAGCCTTTAACTTGCTAAAAACTATTAACTATCAATTAGGCGAGAGAGAAACTACATGATACAGTAGGATTTATAGGGTTAATAACTCTTACTTAACAGTAACACTGCTGAGAATTGAAATAAATGTGAAAAAGTACACTGGTAAAACTGATGTGTTAGATTTACTTAAAATATATATGCACCATTTTTGCATCACATTTTTTAAGTAAACCCAACTTTTTACTTAAAATAAATAAGATAATCTTTGTTATATGAACTTAAATGTTTGAGTTCACTCAACATTCTTTACTTAAAGGAACACTCCACTTTTTTTGGAAATAGGCTCATTCTGTAACTCCCTCAGAGTTAATAAGTAGAGTTTTACCGTTTTTGAATCCATTCAGCCGATCTCCGGGTCTGGCGATAGCACTTTTAGCGTAGCTTAGCATAGATCATTGAATCCGATTAGACCAGTAGCATCGCGTTCAAAAATGACCAAAGAGTTTCGATATTTGTCCTATTTAAAACTCGACTCTTCTGTAGTTATATCGTGTACTAAGACCGGCAGAAAATGAAAAGTTGCGATTTTCTAGTCCGATTTGGCTAGGAACTATACTCTCATTCCGGCGTAATAATCAAGGAACTTTGCTGTCGTAACATGGCCGCGGCAGGCGCAGTGATATTACGCAGCGCCTGAAAGTAGTCCCCAGCTATATTATAACTAGTTACCTAGCTGGGGACTACTTTTAGGCGCTGCGTAATATCACTGCGCCTGCTGCGGCCATGTTACGGCAGCAAAGTTCCTAGATTATTACACCGGAATGAGAGTATAGTTCTTAATCATATCAGCCTAGAAAATCGTAACTTTTCATTTTCCGCCGGTCTTAGTACACGATATAACTACAGAAGAGTCGAGTTTTAAATAGGACAAATATCGAAACTCTTTGGTCATTTTTGAACGTGATGCTACTGGTCTAATCGGATTCAATGATCTATGCTAAGCTATGCTAAAAGTGCTATCGCCAGACCCGGAGATCGGCTGAATGGATTCAAAAACGGTAAAACTCAACTTATTAACTCTGGGGGAGTTGGAGAATGAGCCTATTTCCAAAAAAAGTGGAGTGTTCCTTTAAAACATGCAACATGATATAATCTACTAAGTAATTTCAAGTTGTGTTAACTTAACATTTAAACTCATTTATATTGAAAATTGAATTAATTGAGTTGAATTTAAATAACATTTTAACTACTGGCTACTATTGGTCTGCTTATTGCACTGCTACATTTCACTCAGTCACAGTTTATAAAATTTACTTAAACAATGTAGCACTGAGGGGAAAAAAACATGCTATGTAATCATGTGGTTCACTTGCAGACATGTAAGTAAACAAGTCCTTTTAGTTTATCCTTTTAAACTAACATGTCCACCCAAAACAATTACTACCGAAAGTAACAGAGACCTCAATGTTGATTAGTGAATAGTGTATGAGTATGAATGGGTCATTTTTGAGTAGAAAATGAACTCCAAATGTCACAAAACAGTAAGTTACTAAACCTAACAACAAAAGCAACCATAAAATAGTGTAAATACAACTCAAAAACTGTGAAAAATGTTACCTTTTAAATTACTCATGGCCCAGTGCATGATGGGGAAAACTGGATCATAAGAAACGATTCTAAGTAAAATATACTTATAAGTTCAAACGTTAATTTCTACAAGCTTAAATTGAGTAATAATATAGAATTTACTTAATTTTTTAAATTATTGCCTGAACTAAATTATTTAATGTAGAAATTACATTTGTTTCTATGTAGTTTTTACTTCACCACAAAATAATTTTTCTCAGTGTAGATATGCAAGGCTTTTTTTTTAGTCTCAAACAACACTTACTCCACATCAGCGAGCGTCTCACTGATGAACTCGAGGATATCAGCAGCTGTGCCTACAAAGATGAGTAACAACTGGGAAATTTCATCTCTGGTGACCCCTCCAGCGATCGGTAGCAGCCACTTCCCCACTATCAGCAGGATCAGGACGATTTGCTGAAGGGCCAGGATCCAGTCATTGGCACAAACCGATGACAGAAATTTCAGAGGGGCCTAAAATACCACCACAAAGTAAGTATTCAGCTATGAAGTGTTACTCTCTGGAAGAACTGAGGTCACACTTACATAAAGCGTGTCCTGTAAATCTTACAGTATGTGAAGGTGTGGTAACTTCTGAGAAAATAACAGTAGTAATGAACCATGCATGACCATGAATGTACTGAGGGCTGAACCAACATTTGTATTTACAAACTGCCCTAGCTAGACGTTGTTTTTAGAGGCAAAACAGAGTGAATAAACTATATCTGAAAGGCTCGGGTCTTCTTTTAGAGATTACTGTAGTCTATACGTCCGTGGAAAACGTCTGTAACCAGAATGCAAAGAGGCAGTACCTGTTCTCTCATGCTTCCATTGGTCGAATTTCTCCATTCATCAAGAAATGCTTGGATGCTCTCAGATGAATCCAGATTAGTACACTGCAATAATCAGCATTTTTGTTATATAAGATATTGATTCTGAAATATAATGCGATTCACACAGGTCTTATGTTTTCAGGACAGCACGAAATGTGTTTGCACAGAAGAGAGAATCTAAAATGTATTTCTGAAAAATGCAGGCTATAGCTAACTAATCTACCATTACTTTCCTTTACTATTACCTTAGTATCACTTGATTTGTTTTTCTGATGGTGCAACTCAAGGATCCATATAGTTGGTATGATACTGATGAGGAAAAACAAGATTGCTGGAGAAAACCTAAAAATCAGAGTTTGAGTCACCCTTACAGAAAAACCACATGAATTTCACATGTGCAAAAGCACATGTGGTCACATGTGGCCACATATACATGTGATTCTGCACATGTGAAATTTCACTTGTGAAAACACGTGAAAATCACATGTGAAGCATGTGCTTTGCACATGGAAAACATGTGCTTTGTACATGGGAAATGTGTGTTTTTCTGCACATGTGAAATGTCACGTGTGAAAACATGTGAAAATCACATGTGAAGTGTGTGCTTTGCACATGGGGAATGTGTGTTTTTGGAACATTTTCATGTGAATATCCATGTGAATCCCATGTAAATTCCATGTGAAACCCATGTCAAACACATGAGATCACATGTGAAACACATGCATATTGCCATGTGAAACCCATGGTACTTTCCTATGTGAAACCCATGGGATCACATGTGAATCCCATGTGAAACCCATGTGATCACATGTGAAACACGTATATTTCCATGTGAAACACACATATATTCCCATGTGAAACCCATGGTACTTTCCTATGTGAAACCCATGGGATCACATGTGAATCCCATGTGAAACCCATGGGATCACATGTGAATCCCATGTGAAACCCATGGTATATTCCCATGTGAAACACATGATATATTCCCATGTGAAACACATAGGATCACATGTGAATCCCATGTTATCACATGTGAAACACATGTATATTCCCATGTGAAACCCATAGGATCACATGTAATCCCATATTAAACCCATGAGATCACATGTAAAATACATGTAAATTCCCATGTGAAACATATATTTTCCCATGTGAAACCCATGAGATAACATGTGAAATACATGTAAATTCCCATGTGCAACTTGTGAATCCCATGTGAAATGTATATTATAAACCTGCTTGTGTTGCAATGTCATTGTGAAATCAATATTTAACTCATACACTCAAAAAATATTTAATTCTGTTAAAAAACTCAATTGTATAGTAAAATTCCATTACGTTTTGTTAAGCAATCCTTACACACTATTCATATTATGAAGAATTTAAAAAGAATAACTACAGTCTAAAGCATTTATATAAATCTTAAAGGGATAGTTTGTCCAAAAATGAAAATTCTGTCATTAATTACTCACCCTCATGTTGTTCCAAATAGATCTTAGTAAGATCTTCGTTCTTCTTCGGAACACAAATTGAGATATTTTTAAACATTTCAGTTGCATTGCTGTCTATGCAGGGTCAGAAAGCTCTCGGATTTCATCAAAAATATCTTATTTTGTGTTCCAAAGATGAATGAAGATCTTATGGGTTTTGAACGACATGAGGGTGAGTAATTAATTACAGAATTTTCATTTTGAGTGAACTATCTCTATAATAACTGGGAATGTGCCATTTCAGATTTGTTCATAACTAAAATAAATAAAAAGTTACTCAATCACAGTTCAAATAACCTGAAAGTACACCGAGAGTCACTATTAAGAACAATTAACACAATATTTATTAATCTCTTTTGTAACTGTGTTGTATTTAGAGCTATAACAACTTGAGTCATATTTCCATAATGACATGAGATTTTCACAGGTTGGTAATGAAATTTGTATCGTCTGTAAAGAGGGCCACAGCAACATCTCCACTCATCAGACTCGTCCTAAATGAATGAATGAAAGAGAGATACAAATCACAAACAAATCCATGGTGTCCAAAAATAGTAGTGTTCAATTTAATTATTTTTTAAACCATAATTTATTTTATTTTTTATTTTTTTATTTAAAATAGTTTTTGACAAATAATCTCACAAAGACTGATGCCAAGCTAAAGGTCACCCAAAATTGAAAATGCAGTCATTATTTACTCTTATGCCATATGGCCTTTCTTTTTGATACCACAAAAGGGGAAATTAAGAAATGGTGAAAAATCAAACAAATTTTTATTTGAAAAATTCTGTTGGTCTGGTGTGGAGGACTGCGTTTGTGAGAATACATTTGCTCAACATTTCACTTCAGCTCACCAAGGAAAGATGAACATTGTAAAAATTTCAAGGTTTAAAACACTGCAAAACATGACTCTCAGAAAACTCAAAAGTATTACTCTTGTTTTGTCTTTTATGAGGTGAAGATCTCCAGACCAAAATAATGCAAGAACTTGATTTGTTGTTCTGATGGGCAGAAAACAACATATATTCACCTCAGAACATAAAGTATGTACACAATCTTCTAGGAGCCATGAGTCGCATGTGACTGAATTTAAGTTTTTGGGTGAGCGGTCCCTTTCAAATAAATGGCAAATTAGTTTGAACAAAACAACACAGATATAGTAACACAGATGTAGAAAAACCAATCAAATGTTGATGAACTGACTAAACAGCAATATGAGTAAAAACACTTTGGTATTTTGATGAAATACATAGAGTTGTCCTGTCAGTTAATCAAGGAGACTCACCGTGCAGGTTCTGAAAAAGCCAAACACACAGGAAGGACAGAGTGTAATGCCTATAAAACAAACAAAAAAACTGAAGAGTATACTGTTGACAGTGAAGTTACCTCAACAAACATGATTTTAAATATTCCAATCAGAAATATTCCAATCACAAATAATGTGTTCACATCTTTAATGCAACCAGAATAGAAAAATAGCAAAAGACAAAATATCAAATAGCAAAAACAAAAACCAAGTGTACTACTTTCAGTGACAGAATGTGTAATTTTGAAAAAGTCTTTACCATTTGGTGATGTGGCTCTGTTGAAATGCTTATCCCTAAAAGTAAATAGAAAGACATCAAGAACACAGTACTGACTGTATTTCCAAAATGGGTCATTTCATCTTTTAAACGATCTTGTCAATATTGCTTCAAAACAATTAGTTGCTAATTATGTATGTAGCCATGTCTCAACGACTTGAGCGAGCAAGAGCCTAAAAGAAAAACTGTAAGTTAAATGAATGAATAATCTGGTAAATTAATGTAGCATTATTGCATTGACTTGTCAAATCTAGCCTATAATTTCCTGTTTCAACGATTTTATGTAGCTGTTTTCAAAACGTTGTATTTAAGACAATGTTTAAGTATTATGCAATTAAACTCAGCAAGTATAGATCACGTGCATAAATTCATCAGGCCTCTGTAACTATTTTAACACTTTAAATGTCATATATATAGTGTTAAAATAGTTACAGAGGCCTGATGAATTTATGCACGTGATCTAGACTTGCTGAGTTTACTCACATAGTTATAACTGCATAATACTTAAAATTTGTCATAAATATATTAAATACAACGTTTTGAAAACAGCTACATAAAATCGTTGAAACAGGAAATTATACATTAAATAGTGTAAAACGGCCAGCATGTGGCGAGCGAGTAATCAAACAGCTGATTCATTCATTCATTCAACGGTAACGGACAGTGGTGGCTGATGGAGTGGCAGCTGCCTCTTGCAGTGCAAAGGTTTTACTACCTGTCCCAAACTGATTTCTCCCACGGTCAAAGTGGGACATTCGCGTGAAAATTGGCCGACCAACGGTGACTGTGACCGCGCTTAACCAGCTTATTTCCGGTCGAAATGACCGCACATACAATTGGCAAACAGGACGCTAAGTTTCAAACGTTTGATGCAGAAAAGTATGAAATATTTTAAAATATAACACATTTCAGCTATAAAAACTGAAATTCAACATTAAATGTGTAAACACTACTAATTAAAGACATTTTTGCTTACCTTTCCCTCAGCGTACAGTGGTAGATGACCGTTATAGTTCGAATGATGAGCACGCGCAGAACTCCCACTTCTTCAGTCAAAATTTCAAAATGGAATAAGCGTTATTAAAGACTATTTGGCATTATGAATATGATTTCGACCAAATATTTACCATTTTTAAATACACAGTCTCGAATGGATGTTTTATTTCCGATCATTTCTTCCCCGGCATCATTGTGGCTGTCAGCAGCAGCCGTTGGATGAGAGGAAATTACGTCATCACCATGCTCGCAAATTCAAAATCCTCCTTTCTGTAATGAGCTTTTTTTAATTTTATTTAATTATTTTTTATTTATTTATTTATATTTATAAATATTTATATATATATATATATATATATATATATATATATATATATATATATATATATATATATATGTTTTTAGGGGTTGTGAAAAATGTTAAAGGTACATCTATTGTAAAATATTATGTATCTATATTTTGCGTCTTGTGATTATTATTATTATTATTAATATTAAGAAGAAGAAGAATTTATTAATAATATTATTGTAATGTTAATAATATTAATTTTATTAAAATTGTTTTGTAATGTTGTTCCTCAATAATAATAAAAAATTAGGTGAAGCTTATAATATATATAATACATATTATAATATATATATCGTGTGTGTGTGTGTGTGTGTGTGTGTGTGTATTAGTTATTATGCTACCTGATGATCAACAATTACAGGTACAAGCTAATAACAAGGTGTATCAAATGAGCACTTATTAATCATAAGTGGTATGTATAATTGATAAATCATATATCAGTATGAACTTTATTTTATTTTACTTTTATTTTACTAACTAGCTTATATAGCCAAAGTAACTTTGCAACTACAGTAGCCTACATTACAACAAATAAAGAAAGCTACAAGGGACTTCAATGGGAAGCAGGAAATAGGAACAAACTAAAAGTCAACATACAGTGTGAAGCTGAAAATGCACAGTATTTGTTACATGTAGCTAACATATGATCCACATGTGAAAACCTATTTTAACACATGGAAACATTTTCCACATGTGATCCACATGTGCTCTTATGTTGCAACATGTGGTGACATGTTGTCTTCATGTGATCACATGTGAAAAATATATGTACACAAGTGATCACATGTGGAAAATATATGGACACACGTGATCACACGTGAAAAAAAATGTATGGACATGTGATAACATGTGGAAAATATATGGACACATGTGATCACATGTGGAAAACATGTGGACACATGTGATCACATGTGGAAAACATGTGATCACATGTGGAAAACATGTTAAATTCATGTGGTTTTTCTGTAAGGGCACTCAGTAATATGTCATATATCTTGCACTGCCAAATTTCACACAAGTATTTAAGTTACACTAGATGATATTTTAGGATGTTGAACCCAGAGAAGGTTCAGTTTGGCTCTCGAAATTCTTATGTTTACAAAAATAAATGTTGATGACTTACCATTTGTAATCCTTCCCCTTTCTTCTTCTCAGAGTTAAAATCATTTCAGCCACGAGAGGTAGATAGAGGATAGTCAGAAACCAGTATAAATTATTATTTTTTACCCATGTCACCCTCCATACACCAACGAGAGACACTAAAATAAACAACGCTCTGGTGACTACAGCGCAGATAAATTTGACAAGCATGATGTCTTTCAGAGTTTTAGGCTGATTAATGAAGCAAGGAAAGTTGTAGCTTTTACTCTGTGCTTCTCTCGAGTCTGAATAAACGAAAGCCCAATTTACGGGGTTTTTTTCTTCCCACCTTTCATTTGGGCGGGACTGCTGTTCTGAATACCTAACCATGCTATTATTTATTCTGTTTTTCCCCTCTGAGAAAGAGAAATACAAAGTATTTCGATCTATCCACAGGAATTGTTTAAATCATGTGCCTATACGTTTCAGTGATTAGGGTAGCCTATGTTTTGTTATAGTGTACAGTTTGACTTAAAATTTTAGCAGAGGCTCAATAATAAAATATTACTTTGTCAGTATTTTATTTTCAAGAATAAACTGTAAGGTGCAATGAGGTCCAAATGGTTAATCAGATCGATTTGAACGATTTGATCGAAAAGAATCGTGAACCATTCAATTATCAGCGATAGCTTTGTTATAGGTTTAAGTGAATCTGTGAGTTGTTGAAAACGTGTTGAAACATGTTGTTTCCCACAAAACTCAGAACGGGTTTTTCTAATGAAATGAATATTTTAAATGTAAACACACCCACACAAAAACACAAACCTTGCATCACAAGAAGTGGCTGTCAAAAACAATTTGTAGCCTACAGAATTTTTATTAGGTTTACTATCAAGATGGACAATTTTGAGTCATTTTCCCCCTGTCCCTAACACTTGAAAACATCATATAGCCTAACAGACGTTAGATTTATTTAGAATTGTGAAGTACAAATAAAAAAATCTGGATATGTGAGTTTTAATTATAAACGTTCTAATCAAAATTATATAATTTGAGCTGGGTTCTAACTTTTTATCTTAGCTGACCGTTCGCAATTAAAGACCCGCCCTCATTAGTTACTTGGCATGACCGACAAACAATGCCGCTCTCACACTATAAATCATGTTCTCACACAGTGAAAAATACGTCGCAGAGCAAAGAGGAAACTAACACACCGACAGACAAGACAGAGTATGGTTACTTCTGATGTGAAACAAGGTCTCATGACCACTGCTGCCAACTCTCGCGAGACAAATAAGCAACCGCAGCTTCAAAAACAAGCCCAATATATATTTTTTTGATGATTTATTATCATCAATATTATTTATTATCAATTGCTTATTACCAATAAATGAGCCTGCAAAATATTAAACTGAAACCACTCTTTTATCTGAAAAGCAAGAACAGAAGCTATTTTACAAAAATCAGCAAACTGCATCAAAGTGGGAACAAAACTCTTCTCCAATCACCTGTGAGCAGAATAGGATTGGAGAGATGGAAAAGGAGAAAAACACAAGAGCTTCAAAGGAGAGCTGTAACATAGCAACATAGTTATAGCCTAAAATATAATGGGGAATGTCCATTTTTCTTCCCTTACAGAAATATTACACTTGAAAAACACTCGGTTACAATTTTTTAAAATATATTTTAAAATGAAACAATGTGTTATTTGAACAATTAAACCTTCTTGAGCCATCAATGTGGTAATATTTGTTTTATAATAATTATAAAGAATTCCAAGCACCACAAAACTGCTTGTCCCCACAACCATGTACAGAGGGAAAGTGCTTTATTTTGATGTCAAAAACAGGTTTTTCAACCATTTAAAATAATGTATACATAACTATCAAATAAATGACATAAAAATACATATAAAATATTATAGAAAAAATATTTTAAAAACTATTATTAAATTATAATATATATTAAAAAATAAAATATTATATTATATAATATTATTAAAAATATTATAAAAACGATTTTAAAAAATCATTAAGCTGTCATTTATTTGTATTCATGAAGTCATAAGGAAATCTTATAATGTGGTCTAAATTTAAATGTTAAAAAAAAAAAAAAAAATACATTTTAAGACCTTGCCATACCAGGCTATTTGAACCAAATGTATTTACTCTTAGTATTAGGATATGGCTACTTGTTTTTGTTTTTTTTATTATTACAGCCCGATGCCTGTGATAATTAATACATTACAAAGACATTGTAAAAATAAGGCTAAAAAGAAAGTTATCCCACTCCTCTGCGTCTACTTCGAGATGGTCCTCACTGCAGAACACAAGATCCAGGGGGTGTGGTTACATCTAGATCCAACTCCTCCCACCTTACATTTACCTACTCCAACCCCGCCCCCTGGATCTTTGTTCTGCAGTGAGAGGCTACTGGAACATTTGGCAAATTACGCTACGGCACTTATATTATTTGCACTAGTTGGCTATTAACTGCGAGAAGACAGAGTGTCAATCAATGCACTGTAGAATACGGCGAACATAAATAAAGAAACAAAGTTGCTTGTCAGATTTCCCTAACAAGCAACCATATATATTTTTTTTTAAATAAGCCCAAAAAAACCAAAGGAACTCCGTTATTTTGACAGGAAAATACAATAAAGAATATCGTTTACATGTAGCGCGTCAATTCTGCATGTCTCTCGCTCTGTCTCTTTCTTTGCGTGTGTGAGACAAAGCGACTGCGAGTTGTGCGCATTCACACTTGAGTTTACGTCAAATACAAGTACACTGCGCATCCATTTAGTTGAACTGAAAAATAAAATTATAGTAATATTATTATAAATTATAGTAACGCCGCATTTTATTGTCAGTAAAGGTAACGGCGTTGTAACGGGGGAAACAGTAATTCGTTTGATTACTCGTTACTGAAAAAAATAACGCCGTTTATTTATAACGCCGTTCTTCCCATCACTGATTAAATCACGAACATAAACAGACAAATTTATTTCACCACACAATAGCTAATGACACGTAGGGACTTCTGTGCCATTAACTGACCGTGCAAAAAAAAAAAAATGTTTATTTAAATTAATCGAATTAAATGCAATTCGAGTTTCACTTCAAGGCGCGCATGAACACACATGCTCCACCCACTGTCGTTTCGGTTTCCTGGGCAACAGTATACAGAAAACAACATGTCTGGAAGAGAGAGATCACGATCCGCTGAAAACTCAGAGAAGATCAAGAGAGGAGAAGAAGCGGATAAATATGATACTAGGCTCAGTGTATGTAAGCTAGTTATTCACTTGGTGTTTAGACGACTGCTACAGATCAATGATAAAGTCAGGTATCTAGCGTTGACTACACCTTTGAAGTAGATCCCTGCTAATACACATAAGGAAAAAAAGACGAATAGCCTACTTTAAAACTTGTATTAATGTGAGAAGGGAAATATTTTTTCCTTTACATGGTCACACATTTAACTGTTATGTGGTGGGATAATGGTATGTATTTAATATCTCAATATCAAATCAAGTACAAAAGTACCTGTGAACAATGCTCAAGATATCATGAAACAAACACTGTCAGAATACATTTTAAATCATTTAATGTGCAATTATACATCCATAAATTGTCACAGTAGATTTATATGTATGATGTCTGTGGTCAATCATATATGTGATTTATGTGTTAATAATGTTTTTACAACTGATTTTGAACAACACTCTGTGTCTGCAAAGATACCAAACACATAACTACTGATGATATAGTGTGAAATATTGTTAGTTATAAAATATTATTAAAATTAACTCAGGCTGTGGTTAATTATTGACATATTATAAGGGTAAGATACATTTCTTATTAATTTTAATTCAAGTAATGAAAGTGTATTTCCCAGTAATAATATTATCCCATATTCTAGGAAGTGAAGATATCTTTTCTTCAGTGGGAACTTCTAAAGCAAGACCAATTAAACATTCTTCTCAGTCTCCCTGTGGACCAAGTGCAGTTGTAAGTTTATTAAGAATTGGTTCTTTAAAATCATTATGCATGTGTCGCCGCTCTTTTGAGCAACAACAGTATCATTTTTTTTGTCAGCTACTGTTATTATTAAATAATACACAATGATTTTTTTTAATCTAATTTACATATATGATGACTTTTATAATATATTGTATGTCTTGCATTTTAAGACAGTTTGAGGATATACTGAATTTCAAAAGCTACCAAACATGTGTGAAAGAAGCTGCGCTGTTGGAGTATTTTGTCAATGGATTTTGGTGGGCCAAAGAGATGAACTTCAATTCTCAGCAAATCTCATTTATCATGGCACTTTTACAGCAACTACTCGACAACATAAAAAGTAAGTGTCAAGTTTTGTTTAGTTTGAACATGTTGTTGCGTTAGGTCTACTGTATTTTAAAAATCTATTTGATTGAGAATCAGGTGTGAATTCATCAAGCATAGTACTTTTTAAAAAATGTTTTATAAATAATAATAATAATAATAAACACACACACACACAAAATGTCTGTTGCATTTTATTTCAGATAAACAGTCGTCATTTGCTGATAATTTCAAGGCATTTACCCAAACAGTACTTGCCACCAGACAATCTCCATCAACAGAAGATAAAGCCAGCTTTTTATTCACCACCGATCAAATCAAAGCCATCACAGATTACTTCAAAACCAGGTATGTCTCACAATGTCACATCCGTCCTTTAATTACATTCCTCCTAAATACACGTGATTAAGCTCAAGCGCACATTTAATTGTTGAATATGGATGAGGTCATTTTCAACCCGTCGCATGTTATTACTTGATGCAAGATGCTGCTTTGCTATTAGACAGCTGGCAACAAGCAAACTAGAATCCTTTTATGGCCTTCATAATTAATGTTATGCATAATTCATACAGCAACGGATTGTGAAGCATGCAGACTAGTGTGGAGCATAACAAGCTGCATGGAAATCATCCTTCTTTTAGAAAGCAAAAGGAAAAAAACGCTGATGCACAGTGCTGAAAAATGACACACAGTATGTGTAGTATAGCTGATTCAATCTCCTTTACTGAGCATGTTCATTTAAAATATTAATATAAATGTTTTGCCTTTTTTAAAAGAGTTATTATTCAAAAAACATCACATAACTTTGAATTTTAATGCGGTATTACTATTTGAGACACAAATCATAGCAACATATATAGGTATTATAGTCAAACATCTCAGCAGTGACCATAATTACACCCTTGCAAATTGCTGGAGAGCTGCAAAAATGACATATTTTTGTAGGCCAAAACCCAGAAATGATCATTTTAGCATTTTTGGTTCCATCATCCTGATTGTCCCTTGAAATAAGGTCTCTGGTTAACATAAGCTCAAGATATTTTCAGTTTTATTCTATAACATAAAATGCATCAGTAATGCACCATTGAGATTTTTTTTAAGGCTTTACTTGTCTTGAAAAAGGCGGTTGCTCACAAGTGGCTAAATGGGACTGCAGAGGTTGTTTGAGGTATTAAACGTCATCATGCGAACAGGTGAAGTTACTCACTAGTCTACTTTTACATCCTCATTGTTCATAATCTCTTGCAAACAATTCTAACTCAAACTTTCAAGGATTTCTTTCTTTTATTTAATAGAAAGAGTTGTTGGAAGCTTAATGGTGGTGACGTAAAATCGTGTGGAGTTTGTTTATAGCCTACATTTCGATTTTTCTATTTAGGCTAAATTTATAAATGCTGTGTTCATTTGTGAAGATCATCAAGATGAACAAAATGTGTAAGATTTTGTTGGCCACAGACCTTATTTTCTAAAAGAATCCAAAATCTAGTCGAGAGATCCTATTGGGGTTTTTGTTGAGGTAATGCTAACTTCTGGGTTGGCCTACAAAAACACATTATTACTGCAGCGTTCAATATTGTCAACAGCTGTGACAGTATTACAGATTCTCATATATTCTGTATGTGTATACCATATCAACAGTCTTTTTCAGCACTACAGACTATATGAATTACTGTTCGCTCACAGCAGAGAGAAGCAACTCCTGAAAATAGAGGTAAGATTCAGATTTAACAAGTAAAATCAAAATGTTTTACTCAGTCTCATGTTGTTAAATTTTCAATAATTAATAAGTAGCCTAACTATTGCTCGTTGTAAGTCACTTTGAATAGAAGTCTCTGCCAAATGTGGAAATCTAAAATTAAATTTAACCTGAAAAGCTTGAAATATATCACAAGTTCTATGGACTACTATGATTTTATTATACTTTCTGTCATTTTTGGAGCTTGACAGGTTGTTTACCTTCATTATATGGAAAACATGAACATTCTGCTACTAACTCTTTTTTCAGAAGAAAGGAAATTGAACAGGTTTGAAACAATATGAGTGTAAATAAATAATGATATATATTATCTATATACATTGTATTATATATAATGTTTTTTTGGTGAAATATTATATCATCGCTTGTTGCCTAACAGTTGCATCGAGAAACCGGTTATGTGAAATCAACATATTTAAGTGCATTGTTTAGTTTAAATCACCAGTTCAGTCATGTTATTCAGAGCTTGGTAAATTGTTTTTACATTCCACAGTATAAATGTCACATTCATAATCAGTCAACTGTGCAGTGCAATGTTCACTGATCTTTTCATCAACTCCAAAACAGTACCTGTACTATGGCTGTACACTGTAAAATATGATTCTAAGGTGAGATAAAAAGGAGGAAAAAATACTGGTCACACTTTATTTTAAGGTCCAGTTTTCGCTATTAACAAGCCATTAACTATGACTTTTGCTTCAATAAACTCCTAATTTTTTGGCTTATTAATAATTAGTAAGATAGTTGATCGTAGAATATGGTCATGAAGAATATGTGCTTTATAAGTACTAATAAAAAGCCAAAATGTAATATGCATGCTAATAAGCAACTTGCTAAAAGTGTGAATTGGTCCCTATACTAAAGTGTTACCAAAATATTTGTTCATTTGTTTTGCTCAGTTACTATTAAACAGTTTGCAACATTCAGAACACTATCTATTTTGATATATTCCAGACAAGCATAGCAAATGATTTAGCTTAATACAGTTTTTTTTTTTTTTTTTTTAAATATGCCCATACTTGAAGGGATATTTCCCCCAAAAATTGTCAGGATTTATTCACCCTCATGAAGCAATTTGGCTACCAAGTTATTGGCCATTCAGAACATCTACTAGCCAAAACAACATGATCAAAAACTATCCAGGTGATCAAATCGCTGCTTAAATTTATGTATAATTATCAAATCTGATTGGGAATTGTTGGAATGACTTGCGTTTTTATGACAGTGAAGCATTGTTTGAGGATTACATACACTTAAAAATAAAGGTGCTTCACGATGCCGTAGAACAACCTTTTTTGTCTAAATGGTTCCATAAAGAACCTTTAACATCTGAAGAACCTTTCTGTTTCACAAAAGGTTCTTTGTGGCGAAAGATTATACAAAGGTAAGGAAGAGATGGTTCTTTAAAGAACCTTTGACTGAATGGTTCTTTGTGGAACCAAAAATGGTTCTTCTGTGGCACCTCTGTGAGAGTGTATATAAAAAATACATTAAAGTGATACTCTGATTTCTACTCTTTGACTGAAAGTCCATGATTCAGCCAATAATGTGACTCCAATGGTTTAATCCCAATTTTATGAAGTGATGTGAAAGCTTTGTTTTTTTTTCTTCTTGTGCTTTTTTACCAATTCTACGAAACTTCACATCAGTTTCCTTAGGATTTCCTCACAGCACCGTTCATGTCCATTCATGTCTCTTCTGTTATCCTCCATTGAGGGAAACACTTATGCGGGTTGTCCTTTTTCTCTCTGAATTTCAGCTTGAGCGGAAAATCTGCCTCCCATCTGATTTGTTCATCCATAATTAACACGTAATGATTGTGCTCATGAGTATACTTTCAAAATGTCAAGGCAGAGAAATATAACTAATCATTTGATTCCATATTTCTTCATGCAGGGTACATGTTTATATCTGTAAAATTAGAAATCCTGATTACATCAAACATCAAGGCACAGATTTGTTTAGCGTCTGAATGGTGCTTTATGCTGTAGCATACAAATAATGAGAGCTGCAGTTGAGCATCTTACAGTGAACAGGGATCAAAAACAAAATCTAGGTCACTGATACAATGGCACCGAACACCATGTAACAGAACAATATTTTATTTGTTTTGAAAGAGACTTCAAAGCACGTTTGGAATATTAATGTACTTGTTTTTTTCCCCTCGAATTGGAACCAGTTTATTGAATCAAGATGTTTTACAAAAGCAAAACAGGACAATGAATTGCAGCAGTCGTTCTAATTTTACTCCTATTAAAATGATACTGTTGACGTTAATTTGTTTATTGCTTGAGATGGAACACGCATGAATCATGTCATTGGGAATAATGGGAATGCAATGCAGTAATGAAAGAGTATTGTTCTACTTTCCTGCTTCAATTTGGCATTGTAATTATGTTCGGTATACAAACCGCAAGACTCTTTGTTTTTGTTAGTGTACTAGTTTTGGATTCTGGGTGAAGGGCCTCCTGCCAAATGAACAGTAAAACGTTCCAGCCAAATGAAGAGAAAATTCAACTCAGCTGTTAATGTGGGCCTAGATCTTTTCAGATACACCACACAAAATTAAGACACTTTCTGAAATACTTGTGTTATTTTTACATAATGACTACCCGACTGTACATTATACCACAATTGTAAGATTACTCACCAAATAAATAACTAAGTAAAATATTGATGACATAGTCGAGCACTCATCTCAAAACACCCTGCTTAGGGCTACGACAAGTGTTGGGTGTGATGCATTAATGAGTAATTAATTACTGTGCTTTAAATATTTTCCTTTGAAGTAAGGGATCAATTTTTTTTATTTAATTACAGTTACTTCTGATTTAATTGCATTAAATACTGTATAGGCTTTAGAAGATATATTCTAAAAAAACTATTCTTTATAAAACAATAGGGGATTTAATATCATCGCTTAACATCCAATGTAAAAATGGATGTTTTTAAAGGAATCTTCTCCCTTTAAATACTTTGGTCAAGAATATTTTATGCATTTTTATATTATTTATTTTAAAATATTAAAAGAGCAGTTTCATGTCTATCCTTGTATGTTTAACCGGCCAAGATGAGTGTTGGGGAAAGTTACTTTTAAAAATAATGCATTATAATATTGTGTTACTCCATAAAAAGTAACAAATTGTGTTACATAGCTACTTTTTATGTAACGTAATGCATTACATACATTACTTTTACATTATTTTTGTCACCTGGGCTGGGGTTGCTTATTTTTGTATAACTAAAAACCCCAAAGTTTTATTTTTAGCAACTGGTCAAGGTTGATAAGGGATTTAGAAAGTAATTAGTGAAAAGTAATGCAATACTTTTTAATGAGAGTAATTAGTACAGTAATCTAATTACACTGTTGAAGATGTAATTAGTGGGTAGTAATTCTTTTTTTTTTTTTAGAGTAATTTACCCAACACTAGCTGCAACTAACAATTATTTTGATGATCGATTAATCTGACGATTCAAGTAATTTAAAGAAAAATATTTATTTTAATCAATTTTTAAAAAAATGCTTAGGACAGCTTTGGTGATGAATGAAAATGCGTATAAATAGTACGCAAAATAAAAACGAAAACTCGTGTTATTGATACGCAAAAATGTACTTTGGCGTATATATGATACGAACGTGTTTTTGGCGTGCATATAATATGCAGTTTTCACGTGCATATGATACGAAATTTGTTGGTGTGTATATGATTCGCAGTTTTCGCGTACATATGATACGCATCTACCCCACGACCCTAATCCTTTATTCTTATATAATTATTCTTATGACCCATCGCGTAGCATATACACGCCAAAAGTCCATTTTTGCGTATCAATACCACAAGTTTTCATTTTTATTTAGCGTACTATTCACACGCACTTTCTTGAGATCGGGTTCACTATAACCACTCACTATTATAGAAAAAACATGACTTAAGTGATTAATTGATAATCAAATTTGTTGATTATTTTTATTATAGATTTTATTGATTAGCTGTTGCAGATCTATTCCGCTTCCTGCCAAGAACTTGTTGGTTTGATTTTGAAATAATGAGCCGTTGACATCTTACTTAATGTGGAAATGATCCTCAATGAGATGGGTCTTTTGTTTCAGAAATGCATTGAGGTGATCGACCCCGCTGAGTTTGCCGCCCCGCTGGAAGAAGGCATGCCTGTGGATCTGTACTTCCATTACATGGCTCCCCCATGTGTCCAAACGCCTGAGGAGGTAAAATGTTTCCTTTCCCTTCCAGCCCAGTCCTTGCTGTAATAATGGCTGATCTATCCAAAACCGTTCTAATGTGTTTGGCTCGCAGTAAACTGTTGTATTCTTTCATACTTTGCTTGGAATTGCCCTTTCAGAGAAGATGCGTTTCACATGTTTCTCATTTTCAGAGGAAACACAAATCTGCTTCCAAGTTATGACTAACACTTTTCCTTAACAGACACTGCGCTGTACAGCTGGAGAACATAGACTGTACTGAGCAGAGGGAATCGTATATTATAGCAGAAGGATTGCATCACAGCGCACTTTCTATCTTTACCTCTTTTTTTTTTTCAGTCCCTCAGAGAATTTTCTTTTGCAACTATTTCTGCATTCATGTATTTTTAATGATTTATTTGTTGAGTACAGAAAACAATGAATCTAGTATAAATACTGTATATAAAAATGTCTACACATTTCACATTTAAAGAGAACTTTCCCACACATTTTCCAGTGGAAAATCTTGAAATATTGGATTTTCAGGACTGGAAAAAACTCATTAAGAAGAGAATAAGATCCTTAAGAGTTCCTTTGTCAATATACATTTCTCTAGTTCCCAGCATTAAAGTCAACAGATCATCAAAACTGACCCTGTTTTGCACAGTTCATCAGTGCATATTATTGCAAAGAAAAAAAATTATCAAAATGTAATAACGTCCAGCTCTAAAAAAAGACTTATTCCTGAGACATCACAAACCCCTCTCCCATCTGTAATCCAATCTGTAAAGCAATATGTAATGCCCAATTTTCATGATTCATTCAATTCCTGGTATTAAAATCATCTTATTTTGTTAAATATCCTGTTTTAACTGGACATATGTCAGATTGCTGAAGTAAATTGGTCTCAATCTCTGTATTGCATATTTTAGAATATTTAAAGCTAAAAGTTGCATTTTGCATTCTATATAATTTTTTTTTTTTTTAAATCCATAACCTCAGCATATACATCAAGATGCATTGGTCAAAAGGCGTGGGAACCCTCTCTTCTGCAGAATCTCATTAGAATGCACAGTGTACCATATCCAGGAAGTGTGTGCTGTTCAGAAAAAGGCCACATGTAGGCGCTGTGCCACAATTTATGTTTTTATGAATGAGTTTTCTCACACAAGATACTCTGTTCTGCCTTCCCTTCACATGAATGCTCAGTAAATTTCCCCATTAGTTCTTTGATGCAATGTTACATTAAAAGCTAAGAAAAAGAAATCATGTCAGAGCAGATTTAGCAGATTTGCTAATAGGCTTGTATTTAATGAATCATGCTATGACATATATTTTAAAATAAGGCCAAAACCTAGACTCCAAAAAGAAGTATATATGTATACATGTATGCATATATGCATATATATATATATATATATATATATATATATATATATATATATACAATTGCCAAACACTTAATCATGATTAATCACATCCAAAATAAAGGTTTTTGTTTACATAATATATGTATATATATATATATATATATATATATAAATACACACACGTGCATGTATATACTTAAGAAAAATATGTTGTTTATATATTAAATATATTTATATATAATATAAATTTATACATGTACATATATGTGAATATTTTCAAGATATGTAGTGTGTGTGTGTGTATTTATATATGCATAATAAATATACACAGTGGACATACATATATTATGTAAATAAAAACTTTTTTTTGGATGTGATTGATCGTGATTAATTGTTTGACAGCTCCAATATATGCTGTATATACTGTGTATATATATATATATATATATATATATATATATATATATATATTTATATTTATATTCAGTCTTTCCACTTTGATTCAACACTCATGATTCATAATTAAATAAATTAAATAATTGAATTAATTTTTATTCACCCTTAAAAGGAAAATATTAATAATCTGTATGTTGCTCTTTTCCATACAATTATGACAATACGTATAAAAAATAAAAATAAAAATTGTGTGTGAGCATCATGTATTCTGTGAATGAAATAACATTTGAAATGATATGAAGGTAAATAAATAATGACAGAATTTTTATCTTTGTCTGAACTTCTCCTTTAAATGGCCCTAGACTGTGCAGGAATCTCTCGAGGAGAATGTGGAAGAGCCTGAAAAAGCTGAACTGGAAGAAAGTCCCGGGAATCACGTGGGCTTCAGTGTGGAAGATGTTCGAGAGGCGCTGGGGGAAATGACCCAGGAGATGTTAGCAAAACTGCAGGTATACACCCTTGAGCAAATAACAAGCCTTCCCAGTTGCCTTATGTAACGACGGCCTGTTTATAAGAAACAACATGCTGATTACTACCAACAGAGAGAAAATAAAATCTTTTTTTTTTTATTTTATTATTTTATTACTCGAGCCAGTTTCCACAAGAATAACATTGAAGGCTTGAGGGCAGGAATATCGCAGATAGCATTAATAAAACATCTTAAAAGGCAAAAAATGAATAACAGACTATGTATCAGACCCGCATTTCTGAAAATATCACCGTTCCGCTCATATTCTCCCACAAACCTCCACCCACGGCGTGATTACGCCAAGAAAAAAAGAATCCAATATTAAAACTTGAATAACGCTCTCCTGCTTAATATCGTTGGTATTCTCTGCATAACGTAAAGTACATTAGACAGCTGCTGGCAGATATCCTGATTAATTTTACGCTAGACTTAAGGTGGAATTGAATTACCGTGACTGCCGCAATTGCACAAAACAACCAGGCGGACTGCTAAATTTTGTCATCTCTATCACAAGTTTTTACACGCCGAATGTTTGGGAGGTTGCAGACGGCAGAGGTTGCCGCAGGCCGTGCCGACAAGACCTGAATGGAAGCGGCTAGAAAGACATGAGTCGTTTTTCACTTTGATGGGATTAATGATTATGGGGTCATTCAATTCTCCTGCCATGTTCCATGAAGACCTTTGTCGTCTGTGTGACAAGCCTTTATTTCAAATGGCAGACGCTCTGTAATTTGAGAGCCCATTTGTAGTGGCTTGTGTGTGCATCTTATATGTGAGTGATACGCCGCTATTTCCATCAATTCTCCTGGGCTTTTCCTCTCTTTTAATGTCAGAGGAAGGTCAATTACATATATCGCTTTACTAAATATAACCACATGCAAAATGTTTGCTAAAAATCTTGCCGCCTCAATAGATTCTATTGAGTTTTTAAAAAAAAAATGTCTATGCTAATTGTAACCCGTGTGGCTCAGGGGAGCGTGTGAAGTCACTGTGAAGCGTGTTTAATATCACAGTCATCCGCGTTCAGTTTGAAGTGTTTGCTACATCCATATTTATTCTTCTCTGTTTCCTTTTTTCCTTGAATATTATGCTAGTTTCAGAAGTTCCCAGGAATGCCATAACTCTGTGGATCTCATCATACCTAATATGGTAGAAACACTGAAAATTACAAATGCTGGAATTACTGAGAATGACTTCCTTACCAATAACATTACCATTCCAGATGTGGACCAGAGGCATTCAGTATGCTTTTGTGTTGTACAGGGAACTTCCCTGCACACATTTAAAGCTGGAACATTGTGTGCGAATATGCACAAAAACAATACATTGTTTTACAGTGAGTCAATGATCGAAGACGAAGTCAACAATGAAAAATAAGTGGAATTTAGCATAAAAACAATCAAGGACAAATAATTTTTTTTGGCGAGGGGTGGGGGGTGGGGGTTAGTATTGTGACATTATGTATTCTGTAACATTTTCTGGGCATTGTATTCATGGGGGTTATTTTTTGGTTTTGTAATTTCCATTATTCTCAAAGGTGAATCTCATTACTGTATTACAATAGGCTATATTTATATAACAATAACAATAACAATATATATATATATATATATATATATATATATATATATATATATATATATATATATATATATATTAATAAATTAATTTTAAACAGTATAGCCTATTTTTAGGGTGATTGTGCTTTTTTAAAAATGTTATTTTTTATTATTACTATGTATTCTAAGTTCTGTAATGTTTTCTGGGCATTTTATTCATGAGGGTTTATTTTTTTGTTTGTTTGTATATATATATATATATATATATATATATATATTCATTTTATTATTATGTAATTCCCATTATTCTCAAAGGTAAATCTACACTGTAAAAAGTAATAAGTTGACTTAACTTAAAAAGATTGAGGAAACCTCTTGCCTTAAAATTTTTAAGTAAATGATCATTTAAAAAAAAAAAAGTTAATTGATTTGTCAAGTTCACTTAACTTTTTTAAAGAAATTATTATGTACTTAATAATTTTAAGGCAACGGGTTTCATCAATTTTTTTAAGTTAAGTCAACTTTCACTTTTTATAGTGTATAATACAATACTATAACAACAGTAATAATCTACATAAGAGTTTTTTGTGAAACCAGTATCAATGAAAGGCTGTAAAATAAAATACTAACACTGTGTGTAGTCATTTATAGTTTAAATAATAAAACATATTTATTGCATTAGTAATGAGATGTTTTACATGAGGGGGCAGATGTACAGAAATGTCACAGAAATAATGTCACAATGCAAAAAAAAAAAAATAAATCGATGTAAAATACATGTTTTTCTTTTGCTTTTGGACTGAAATATGAGATTTACTCATCCAACTGCAGTTTCCACCCTGGATCAGTTTGGCATTTTTATGGATGTACAAATTCTTGTGTGTTCAACAGGCCGACTTCACAGAGAAGCTGCGAGTTCATGAGGAGACCTACATCTCGAGGTTAGAACGACTTCAAAAAGCCTCTTCCAAATAGCACTGATGAGATGCCAAGAGGATTTCCCACCAGTATTTACTAATTCAATCAAAACCAAGTCCGAAAATAACACGGAATATGGCACTGGTGGTGTATACACCCAAATACTTATAAATTACCAAACATTTTATTCACTTCGATTGCACTTATGTCAAGCAAAACTACTTCATCAGTTAGTACGGTGTTGATAAAAGAAATAAATGACTTTCTGCTGACATTCTTGATTTATTCAGCACGATAAAATGATGCAGATGAAATTCAGGATCATATTCGTGGACGTCAAGGAGGGAACAGAATATCTAATTAAGTTGTTTGTATAAGGTTTTTGTGGCACCGTTCCCACAAGTCATTAGCTGTCTGAAAGTAGCCCAGCGCTATGGCAACGCTGTGTAACTCAGCCTAAATAGCTGAGTTGCCATATAAAGTGATGTATTATTAAAGCTGAATAGTGACTTTTCCACTGCATTTGAGAAAGCCCACATACAACTATAAATATCCCCCGCAGTACATATGAAAGAATGCTGATCTTTTTTCTTTCTTTTTTTTAACTCTAAGCTCTTATTTTCCATTTATAGAGCACATTATTTTACATCACAAGGCACATTCTGCAAACGGAATACCATCAAAGATTATTATTATTATTATAAAGATGAATTATTAATTTAGCTTATGTCATTCAGCTCTCACTGCACATTTAATGCTTAACCAGATTATGATTGATGGGTAAAACAGGTCCATTTAATCAGCGCAATATCAAATTACAGCAATATTCCTCCATGCCTCTGTGTTGTTTTACGGCCTGTTGATTTAGTTCTTCATTAGCCTTTCCGCCCCCGTGTTGACATGTGACGCTGAAGTTAGCTGCTTACCCGGGAACATGTTCAAACAGTTTGAGGGTTGTTTTGGAGCTGTTCTTTTTGTTTCCAAACTAATTGATAGAGTCATTCCTGAGCCAAGAGCTGGATGACCTTTCGGCTCATACACAACAACAGTCCCTCTGCTGGCCAATGGAGTACATTAAAGAATGACTTCCTGCTTACGGGAGTGCTGTGGATAGGTTTTAAAGAGCCCATTGTGGCTTTTAGTTCAGGTTTATGGGGTCATCCGGATGCTAGTGTACACTTAAAGGTTAGCAAATGTTCCAAACCTTTAGCAGATATATTTAAATTGTACAAATGTTCATTTCCTGGAGAAAATGCAGCATTAAAAGGCATATATTAATTTTTATCCCATCTTTTTGATTGTCCCTCCACCTGATATGAGCACCTGAGATGACTAGAAACTGCAAGTAGCAGATCAAAGCTATCCTTTGTAAAAATGTACGTATTTATAAAAATGGTAATTTTTTCTCACAGTTACTAGAAGTCAGATTGGTGAGAAATAAACTCAGAATACTGAGAAAAAAGTTGGAATTGTGAGATTTTTTTTTTTTCATCCTGCATGTGCCAGGAACTTGCTTCTGGAGTTTTATGAGGTCTTTAATTAATAAATTGCTTTAGAAACTTGATTTACTGTGACTATTTACTGATTTACTGTATTCATTTTATTTAATAAGTTGGAATTGTGAGTTACCTTTTTTATGTTTTATTCTGTGGTGTAAACAAACAAACAAACAAAACAAAACAAAAAATACAGAATTGCGAGCTAAAAACTTGTGAGATGTTATTGTGAGATATAAACTGAAAATTGCAAGAATAAAAAGTCAGAATTGTGAGATAAAAGTTGCAAATATTTTTTATTTGATTTATTTTCTTTTTAATCCTTGTTCCTGAAACATCCTTTCATATCAGGTCTTTCATTTAATAATTAGCTTTAGAAACTTTATTTGTCATTATTTACTGATTTACTATATTTATTTTTTTACATTTTAGAAGTAATTTATTATTTAATTAGTAATAAACACTAATATAATAAAAGTATGAATACTTATTTACCGATGACTAAAAACAAAGTTAATTATTGGATATTTTTGGGAGGGTAACAGTGTTTACAGTCATTAATGAGCTTTCCTAATGAGACATGCATGGCTGCATTTTTTGGTCCACTTAATCTTGGGTGTGATGTCACTTTAAATAAAAAGAAATAATGCATATGTCTGTGTTACAAGATGTCTGTGTTACTCTTTAAAATGCTTTTTTTTTTTCTTCAGCAGATGCTGGCAACAAGCATGTTTTCATTTACAATCTGCATGAGATCTAAATACATTAAAACCTTTCGTTGTCCAAAATCAAGCTAATTAGAAATGAGGATACAGTTGCTGCCAAACGATTGTGTATCTTTGCTGAGTGATTAAAAACATTTTTGAACATCTGATGACGTGATGATTTATAGCTTTAATCATCCCCAAAATAGCTGGAAGGAGTCTGATGTACTGGCAGCAGATTTTTTTCCATGGTACTTATTTCACAACAACCCCACTTGGAGAATAAGAAAGCTTTCCCATTGACGCATCGCAACGCAGCCCCATGATGCTTTGCTTTTTATTAAGTTAAGCAGTACATAAATGGAGGACAATAACAAGGGCAGATGGGCTCTGGGCTTCCAGTTGTTCATCTTGTTTTGCTCACTATTGAATTTGTCGTGCCGTGGCAGAACCAAAACACTTTTCCTACATCTGCCGATATCCAGATTTCCCTCCTTCACTTTTCCAGGCTGATCTCATTGGGATTGCTATTAATTGAGATCAAATGCTTTTCCGAACACTCTCTTTGCACATGGCTGCATAACTGTGGTGCCCTGTGAAACCTAATCGGCCTGTTTCTCATGTGCTCAGACGAGACACGGTCAGAATGACAGGCTCAGGTTTGCCTACAGAATGAGGCGTCGTAAAAAAAAAAAAAAAAAAAAAAGTCTGTATCTTGTACCGCATCTATACTACCTTCTGTATCTTTCTGAGAAAAAGAATGTAATAAAATGTCACGAAAAAAAAAAAAATATTGATGATATGAGGCACTTACAATGGAAGTGAATGGGGCCAGTTTTTGTTAAGCTTATAATTTTATAAAAGCATTAACATTCATTCGTCTGTATTAATTGAGTCATATTAAGGTTTTAAGCATTATGTTGTCATGGCAACAATATTTCAGAATTAACTTCCATTCTAAGTGCCTCACTGTAACCCAGAGTTTTTTTTGCAAAATTAATTACTTGGTAATTATGCCACAAGTGCTTAATTTGTATCGAACCTGAAATATTCTCTTGAAGGAATAATTCATGCATAAAATCAAAATTTGCTGCAAATTTTCTCACCCTCAGGCCATCCAAATGAATCAGAACAGATTTAGAGAAATTTAGTATTACATCAGTTGCTTTCTGATGGCTGTGAATGGGTGCCGTCAGATTGAGAGTATCTAAACAGCTGATGAAAACATCACAAGTAATCGACACCACTCCAGTTCATCAATTAATGTTTTGTGAAGTGAAAAGCTGCATGTTTGTAATAAAAAAAAAAAAAGAAAACTTGCTAACGGCTAAAATACGAGTTCTCTATTCGTAATTTTGCTTTCTCCAGTAAGAAGTTATCTCATCTGAATCAGGAGAGAAATATGCACAGATCAAGCTCCGTTTACAAGCAAAAACAGTACAAAACAATTCTAAACAAATATGACTGGATTTTGATGTGAGTCGACAATAAGCTTTTTCACTGCAGAAAGCATTATTATGGATTATGAACTCATGTTTTGGCCAGATGCGAAAGTTGGAACTCATTCAAGATTGATTGGTTTTTACAAATATGCAACTTTTTATTTGACAAGACATTAGTTGATAGACTGGAGTGGTGTAGATTACTTGTAGATTATTGTTTTGTTTTTATCAGCTGTTTGGATTCTCCTTCTGACGGCACCCATTCACTGCAGAGGATCGGATTGGTGAGCAAGTGATCTCGGATGGCCTGAGGGTGACTAAATTTTCACTTTTGGGTGAACAATTCTTTTAAAGTGATGAAAACGTTGTCATGTTTGAAGCAGAAATTTTGAAGAAACGTCATGCAGCACTTTTCCATATAGCCGTTTATAATTCATCAAAGCATCATTTAAGTAGTTTATATGACTTGAGCACTATGTTCAAAAGTAATATGACAGCTTTAACTGACAAGCAGACAGAAAGTCGCTTTTCTTCCATCTATTCAGTCAGGTTTGGTCACGTCACATCGGCGCCATGAAATCGTTGTTGTGAAAGTGATGGGAAAAATTAGATTACAGGTGTGGCGTGATAGTGAGTAAATAAGGACATTTTTGGGTAAACAATCCCTTTCTCAGAAAGGAAGTATCTTAAAAGAGGTGGAAATACTGTAATTCCCATCTTGAGGCTTTTCTCTTTTTTCTGTTAGACGATTTCAATTATCTGTCAATCTCAATATAATACAGCCCTGAGAACTAAATTGAAATTTTTCCCTTTCCTTTGCCACAGAAATTCTATGAGATGTGAAAAAAGCCAAGCAGTGTGTTGAAGGCAGCTGTCATTATCCTTTTTTGCTCTGCTGTCAGAGCCGGCTAGTTTTGGCATAAAACTCTTCAGGCGATGTAATATACGTAGCAATTTTGCTGCATTACGGAGAAAGGAGACAAAGTAAAACATTTTTACAAGTTAAAAGGATAAATTAGAATGGAAATGATTTAAGAGCCAACATTTGGTCTTAGTCCTGGGACCAGATGTTAGATTTTCCTCCAGTGGAAGAAAGTTATGGAGGTTATCCAGAATGCTTGACTGGTAGCCTCTTGGCTTTCCGCACATTCCTAAATTGCCATGTAATTTAAGACCTTGTTTTCATTGCAAAATAGCGCGGCGCGTTCAACTCGGTGTGGTTACAGTCGTGTTACAGAACACAAAAATAATGTTTGCATTGTTCAAGGAAACCAGGCGCAATTGCTGTTCTGCGCTGGTAATAAATGTGGCGGATAGCTCTGTTGTGCAGTAAAAATCTTTTAAAGCGAACAGGTTTAGTGCTTTGCCTAGATTGTTTTGTCAGCTCTTTACCAATGCAAATGTTTAAGAGCGCTCGGCCTTGTTTGCATTAAGCTCATGACATTTCAACCGCTTTCCCCCCCGTATCATTTCCATAAGAATCGTTCCTCTTTAGAAACCTGAGACTTAAACATGAACAATATGGTTCCTCTTTGTTTCAACAGAACTCAATAATAACAGCCCATTATCTTCAAGCGTAGTTTATATTCATTTGGAGTCCTGGTGGGCACCATTAATGTTGCTTACATAATGAAATTCATCCAGTCTTTTGGGCTCGCTGTATAAATCATTAATTTCCCGCTGCAGCGCAAGTAAAAGTAAATCAACCCCACCCTGTTGTTTCATTTGAAAAGAATCATTTTGTTGCTTTAGAGTCGTCTTATCTGGAGAGATACTGTGCGTTTGCCTGCGCTGGTTTCAAGTGAAATAAGAAAAAGAAAGAGAATAGTTGCAAAGGTCAGGTTTTATTGACAGAACGCTTTCAGTCGCTATCACAGGAATGTACTGTGTCACACACGATGGGAAATGCACCGGCGGCACACATATAAAATGTCATATCCCATAGTTCCTGGCTGTTGTTCTGAAATTTCTGCTGCGTGAATTGTTTGATTTGATTCAACTTATTCTGTGCGTATCAAGTGGAAGGTCGGGATCTTGCGAGCGGCACTTAGTCTCACAGATAAGATAAACTAAACCCATTGTGTTTGATGTGCTGTCTTTATCTAAGACTAGCTTGTACACTTAACACTTTATGTTTCCTGTCAATAAAGCCGAGACCTATAAAAAAAAAAAAAGGTCACTGTAGCACGATTCTGGTGCTTCACGAGAGCTGTGTCACGGCCGCATCATTCACACTATGTCTGCGAAGCTGTTGTGACGTGGTAATGTCAGACAGACCGTTTGTACAAGCAAACCAAACAAAATAAATGATGAGGTAAGCTGTCAGTAAAAAACCTTGTTGTCAAAATGTAAACAATAAAAATATGAAATAGAAATGTAAGTACACCCACACCCACACATAAGAATTTTATTATGTAATTGATTGTTATCTTATTAATATAATAATAATAATAATAATAATAGAAATACATTATTATTTATATATGGATTATTTTGATTAATTATTATTATTGCAATATGTAATCGATTGTTTTATTATTAAAATAAGAGTAATAATTAAGATTTAATATAATAACTATAACTAATAAAAATAGCCCATATTTAAATATTAATAATGTATTATTATTATATGAATAATAATACAATAAATTATATAATAAAAATATTACTACAACAACAACAATTACAATAATAATAACACCAATGATCATTAAAAATAATCCATATATAAATAATAATTTATTGTTATTATTATATTAATAAGAGAGCAATCATTAACATAATACAATTATTGCAATGACGACGACGACAACAACAACAACATTAATAATAATAATAATAAAATCCCAATAAAATTATTATAATTGCATTATTAATTACAGTTATATTATAATTACTATTATAAAGATAATTAATAATGCAATCAATTATATAATAAAATATTAGTGTGTGTGTGCCAGGGTTATTATAAAAACCAAAATCTTAAAAATAATTATTTTATTTTTGTTACTTTCCAACATTTCTCATTTTCATTTTTTTTTTAATATAGAAACATTTTTTAAAATTTAATATTTTATTTTAAAATATTAATAATAATAAAGAACAAAACAAACAAACAAAAATATTGCTAACTATGAAGATAAATTGTATACAATTTTAAATAAAATGTAAGTATAAAATAAGTGTTTAAAATAAAATAACAATAAATTAAAAAATGATAATCAATAAAATAAACACACACACACACACACACACACACACACACACACACACACACACACACACACACACACACACACACACACACACACACACACACACACACACACACACACACACACACTTGTGAAGTCCCATAGGCGTAATGGTTTTTATACTGTACAAACTGTATGTGCTGTTGCCCTACACCAACCCTACACCTAAACCTACCCCTTACAGGAAACTTTGTGCTATTTCACATTTTCAATACACTCCATTCTGTGTGATTTATAAGCGTTTTGAAAAGTGGGGACATGGGGTCATGTCCTGAAAAGTCACCTTCTCCTTGTAATACCTATGTCAAACCCTTGTCATCATACAAATTTATGTCCTCATTTGTCACAAAAACGCGTGCACACACACACACACACACACACACACACACACACACACACACACACACACACACACACACACACACACACACACACACACACACACACACACACACAGACACACAGACACACACAAACTCTAATTTTACTTTGAACAACAGAATTCACAAAAATAATCTAATACAAAATCACAGCTACAGATAAGCACATGTTCATGAAATTGGATTCAAAACCTATATAATAGCTGTTGAGATACAGGCCATAAGCCAACTAGCCCCGGCCTGTATTCATGTGTTGCAAATGTACTGCTCATGTTCTAATCAGCATTACGATCAGTCCCAGAATGACACCGTCGGCTGTCAGCAGAGACTCAGGAGAGCGGTTTGAAGCCTTTTCATGCGTGTTGCAACCATTGACTATGTATGTGAGTGGGTGTTTGTTCATGTCACAACCAGCGACGATAATGAGAAATATTTGCCTTTATCCAAACTGGTATTAGCAGCACCTCAAACGGACTAGGATAGACTGACATGAAACACGATAAGTACGTGCAATATAATTGAATGTGAAATTTTACACCACCTTCGATAACAAGTCCCAGCTCTGCTAGTTCCTCTGCCGTTTCAAGGCTCCCACATTTTGTTTAATCCATTCTGAGTGTGATAATGTTAAGGTTCGTATAATGCAAAGCAGCGTTTTGCCTCAGTGACAGATGAAACGTGTTGTATAACAGGCTGAATAATGCATTTTTAATATCACTCCTTAAAGCATAGGAGCTCCATTGTAATGAGTTGCATTATTATATGCAGGAGTGTGAATTATGCAGAACCTTCGGTATTATTTGAACTGTATGGTAATGGCTGTATCCAGTGGCCTCGACATTAGTGTATTCACCTCGCGCTCAGAACATGATAGCACTCGATCATTTGCAGCCGTATCTTAAAAAATAAAACAACGTCTCCAATTAGTTGCCTTTCAAAGCCTGGGCCTTTATGCAGTAATGCAGTAAAAGCCATTATGTGCCTGAATGATAGAAAGCAAGTGCTGCTGGAGGAACAGACATGGATATTGATCTAATATTATCAGCCCAGTGTCATATTCCCCAAGGCACAAATTGATGCTTGCCAGCAAACAGATTTTTTTTTTTCAGACTCACACAGTGAACTCTGTGTTGAATGAAGGGGACTAGTATTTTGGAACTGTTTGTTTTTTGATGGATTGCCCTTAAAGAAACAATTCACCAAAAATAAAGGTCATGCTCTCATGTCAATCCAAACCTGTATGACCAATTAATTCACTGGAACTCAAAAGGAATCATTTTTGGGGGACCATCAGTCACTAAAAATGGCTACAAATACCATAAAATCACCATTTAAAATGGTTATATGACTATATTTTAGGACTTCTAAAATCATATAATGGTTTTGTTGCTGCTGAGACGTATTTATCTGAAAGCTTTCCTGTTGTCATATAGCTCCACCACTGATTAGAAGCGGCCAAATTGTCTGCCCCTCAATATTTGATACTCCTGATGCTGCTTTGTTTGTTACGCCCCATTCACATGGGGCGTCACCATCGATGCCTGACGGAGGGCGTGTCTGAAGCTTTCCGCTGACACGAACATCATAGTGACGACAGCCAATCACATCATACCTCTATTCTCTGGTGTTGCATGAATGTGATTGGCTTGCGTCTGCACTAGTATATTTGCATAAGGTGATCTGATTGGCTAACGCCTGCATTGGTGCATGAAAAATTTAAAAGTTTTCAACTTCTAGTGCAAGCAACACCAGTGACGTGATGCAACAGACCCAAAATTCAGTTTGGCAACACTTTACGACACTCCATTTAAAGTAAATGAGTGGCGTCGACGATGATGCCTCATGTGAATGTACCGTTATTAGGATGATGAAAAGTTAATGGCCAATCAAATCAAAGAAGGGGCGCTTTACTGGTTTCACCATTTTAACTGTGAAAATGTGAGGTAAGATGTAAGTAGCAAAACATTTAATTTTCGAATTTCGAAATGTTAAGCGACAGACAATAATGTCTAGTGATGCAAACTACTCAACTTTTTCGTGGTTTTGAATTTACAGTGTAAGAATAATGATTTTGACATTCCTTTAACTTAATTTTTTTATCAGCTTCAGCAGATTTCTGAGTTTGCTTAACTTATTTTTGTGGGAGATTCTCAAATTTTTGTTGTTTAAACTTAAAACGACAAGTTGAGAGAACTCAAAAATCTGCTGAAGCTGGTTGCAAAATTTTAAGTTGGCTCAACTTTTTTTTTTTTACATAAGAAACATTAACACAGCCATTTTCAGCATATTATACAGTTAAAGGTTAATATTATGTCTATATTTTAAAATAAAAATATTTGCAAATAGGTCAAATTGATTACAATGAATTCTACACTGAAATAGTAACACTTAAATGAACTAGTTTTATTCAATTCAAAAATATTATTTTACATCACTGAACCCAGTGTTGAAGATAAGAATCTGTGTGGCAAAATCTTTTACACTCTCACAAAATTCAAGATCGTGTGAATTCTTATTAAAATGACTGGATTTTGCCCATGAAAAATTCAACAAGGGTAATTCACTTTAATTGTGTGGAAAAGAGCAGCATGAACATTCTGCTAAATCTCTCCTTTTGTGCTCAACACAAAATTACATGGTGAAAAAATAAACAGGTTTGTAATATCATGGGGATAACTAAATGATATATATTTTTGGTTCCAAATAATCTCTTTTCAAATAATTACCCCTCCTTTTTTCCAAATAATTACAGTTTTCTAATATTAGTGCCATTAAACAACAGTGCATATTACAAAGCAAGACTTGAAAGGTGAATCCTCAAGAGCATATCTATGTGTTGTCAGTTCAGTTAGGTTACCGTGTGGCTCTACGCTGCTCTTGCACAATTCCCACTTACCCACTTCAATGATTAAATGACTCATATAGTCACTGTTTTAATTTGTCGTCATGGTGAAATCCTCTCTAGGCCACTACATACAATACCAAAGGCATCATACGAAAGTGGAAAAGGATTTGGCAATGACACAATTCAAATAATGGACATAAACATCTAAGAAATGAAAAGGCCACAGAGCTTTTCTGAGAATCCCCCTTGTTGTTTTGCAAATTAAAGCCATTCATTCTCATGTTAATGATAGCCCTCTGTCAAGCTGAGCTGATGACTATTAGTTTCCACAGCCTTGCACCATTAACAAGAAGATATTTATGCTGCACTTATGTATGTTTGGATTTGCCAGTCAGGTTCACACATATGCTTGCCAACAAAGGTGCTCTTCTCAAGCACGAGTAACCAGCGATGATTTCTGAGAAACATGCAAATCAAATTATTCTCGAGCACAGACGCAGTCAGTGTTTGTGACATCCTATGGGAGATATTGCTTTGTTTTCCTGACAAAAGACACAGTGTAAAGGGAGCATGTGTTTTCCATTTTTACTGTATAAAGCTATAGTGTGCTTTCATCTAGCGAAGCACAATACACAATCCATCAAAAAGTCATGTTGTGATCTATCATGTGAAATTAGGCAAGGGCTACATGTGCTGAAACAATGCAGTTTTACTTAAAGGTGAAATGTAATGTTTTTTTTTGTCGTTGTTGTAGTAAAATACCTTCTGTAGAGACAGATACTGTATAAGTAAGCCATTCATAGGTTGATTCCCCTGAAAAGTATAAACACTGTGATGCGATTAACATGTCGCTTTGTTTGAGCTCCATAGCAATACATCAGATTGGCTCAACCAATAGCATAACTTTGGGGCGGGGCTATCCATTTACTTGTTCATTGGCAGAGTGTTCGGAAACCTGTTTGAAAACACTCATTTTTGCATTTGCGTTTGGTGACTTTAGTGGCACTGAATGACACACTTTACTTTTAACAAACGAGACATGGGTTTAAAAACTATAACTGAAGGAATAGTTCAACCCAAAATGAAGATTTAATGAAAATATACCCTCGGTCCATCTAATATGAACATGAAATTGTTTCTTCATCGGAACAGAATTGGAGAAATTTAGCATTACATCACATGCTCATCCATGGATCCTGAATAGTGAACAATGAATAGTTCAGATGGAAAAAATCAATATTATGGATTATGGCCAAAAGCGACAATTTGAAGTTAAAATGCCTTAATGATTTGTTTGTTTCTTACAAACATGCAGCTTTTCGCTTCACAAGATGTTAATTGATGGATTGGAGTGGTTTAGATTACTTGTAGATAATTGTGATGTTTTTATCAGCTTTTCGGACTTTAATTCTGACGGCACCCATTCACTGCAGAGGATCCATGGTGAGCAAGTTACATATTAAAAATGTTGGCAGGTAAATAGGAGCATTTGTAGAGTTTTGGAGTATTATTTGGAGTGCTTTTTTTTATCTGTTTAAATATGAGCGAGAGGTGTTGGAAGAACGCAGCAATATATGCTATTTTTAGGTGGAAACTCATATGTTGTTTTGTCTGGCTGGTGTCATCATCTCTGCCAGTTTCATATATCATCCTATTTACTGCTCTGTGTCTATGCATCCGAACAAGAGAGAGCAGATGGACCTGTAAAGATGATTGATAAACATTCCCTTTAACTGAAAATTGGCGCAATGAGATATTAGAGATATTCTGAATAAAATATATAAATAAACAGCATGACAAATCCAAGCAGTTCGCTTGGTTATTATTTTAGTCTTTGATATTCCTGCACGTCATTCAGAACATGTGCTTTAAACATATGCTCATCTGTTTTTCAAGCCAGCATGTTGCAGCACACCTGATGGCTGTCTTTCTATAACAGTATGCTGTTTTCGAGGACAAAATATGGTTGGGATAATGTAAAAGTCCTGTGCCAGCCCAGCTCTATTTGGATAATCTATAATGAATAAAGGTGATTGTGAATGTGTTTCTTTCATTTAATTTAAAGAAACAGTTCACCCTAAAATGTAAATTCTGTCATTAATTACCTACCCTCATGTTGTACCGTTCGGAAATTAAGATATTTTTGATAAAAATCTAAGAGCCTCCATATCTTAATTTGTGTTCTGAAGATGAACGAAAGTCTTATGGGTTTGGAACGACATGACGGTAATTAATGACAGAATTTAGATTTTTGGGTGAACTACCCCTTTAATTGCAATTTAACAAAAAAATAAATACAATAAAAAAGTTGCATTGCAACAAACATAAAAAGCAGACAATACAGAAAAACTTCAGCGCTTTTAAATGTCACCTTTATTAACCTAGATGGCACTATGGCACTACATCTTACCTGTTTTGCTCATCTTAATTTTGACATTTCATCTGTACATTAACATTTGTTTATTTAAAAAATAAAATAAAATTATATATATATATATATATATATATATATATGTATATGTATATGTATGTGTGTGTGTGTGTGTGTGTGTGTGAGAGAGAGACTTTTTATATTGAAAATGTTTACACATAAACGTAAATATACACACATTAAAATTAAACTGCAAATTAAAATTTTAATTTACACTATTACAATATTCTATAGTATTTAGATCATTTATATTATGTACATAGTATTTTTCAATATATATAATTAATTTAAATGTTATCATTATTTATTGTTTATATCATTTGTACATTATACAGTTTCTATATCATATAGTATGCCATATTATAATTATATATATATATATATATATATATATATATATATAACTTTTATTACTTTGTTTCAATTTAAAAAGACTATATTATATATAATAATAATAATAATATATATTATTTTGTATTTACATTTTATTTCAAATACTATCTATATATAGGGATAGAGAGAGTATATTTTATTATTAGAATATATATTAATATTATATATTTTTATTACATTTGTCATTAGGGTTATTTCAGATGTACATTATAGATTCTGTGAAAATCAGATGACATCTGGCACAAGATGTCCCTGGGGTCCTCTTCTTGCCCTAATAGTGGAGCGTGATGATAGCACATAATAATAAATTTGTATTATAAATGACTAAATATATTTCACCTCATAATTCTGCACATTCTAAACAAGTTGTATTTTTCATCGAATGCACATGATCTCTATTTATGCCTGAGGTCTGCTCTGCTCTTCTTGAAAGGGGTGCAGTGTGTGATTTCTGCCACTGACAGCGGTCTTGAGTTTGTAGCAATTTGTCATTAATTTATATGTTATCTCTAAAGCGAGAGAAAAAAAAAAGTGCTGATGCTGTTTTTGCTGCCCACCCCTGCAAATTACTGACGGTAAGGTGAACAGCATTTCAATGCCTCGGAGCGATCCTCGGAAATTACTCCGCTTCTAATTCAAAACAGGTTCTGAAACCAAAGAGGATAATATATAATTACAGGCAATTTACTAAGAAGAACACTAGTGCATTTAGGAGTGAGTGAATGGCAAGGCGTCTAACTTGTCAGTTGTATTCAAATGTAGCTTGGAAGAACTGAAAATGAAGTACATTTTGTGTCGCATTGTTCTGAAAACAAATATGGGGATTAATGGAGTGCTGAAGAGCGCATAGTCATGCAAAAATCCATTGACAGGCAAAGCAGCACATTGAGTCTCACGGTGCGAGAGAGAGAGAATTCAATTTTTCCACAAGCTTTCAAACTGCAAATGTTCCTTGCAGCTCTGAGAGAAAGATTAGGCTATCAATCTGCTCTACTCATACTGTCAGCAAGCACGAGAAATCTATGCTGCAAAGCAGATACTGAAACACACAATCTGTGAGGCAAATTATTCTTAACATCGTCATCATCATTTATTACTGCTGGAGCAATCGGGAAGGAGAGCAGTATTTTAAAATAGCTTATAAAGATAGCGAAATGACTATCCGAGATGGTAAACAGCCAAGAAAAGCATGATACTGGACTAAAATAACAAATAGGACAAATACAGGCAGTATAAAAACATATATGTTTGGGCTTGACAGGAATCAAAGGCTTGAATCATTCAGTATTTAATCCATCTAACAAAAAAAAAAAAAAAATTAGGCATGTAGTCTGTTGTGGCTCTTATCCATGTTCATTTATCTGATTGGGATCTGTGTTTGTACAGAGGCTGTCTTCACCTCTCATGTCAATGTGTGTCACAGTGCAGTGGGATGATTGATGGTGTGCTTGAATGCACTTGCTATTACCGCTCACTGTCTCAAATAAAGGAGTTTAATCATAGGCTGACATGACGTTTACAGCGCCGCCCTCCTCCAATCACAAGGACGGTCACATACTATCACACTGCTGCAATAAAATCTGCAGAGTAGAATGACTTAAATGCTGGCTGACGACCAATATCTTACTCATTCTAATCTGCGAGATTTAAGACCTTGACAACATTTAAAAGAACCTTAATTACCAAGATGTGCAAATATATTTTATAATGATTAACAATCACTGAAAAATGTCATGAAGCTTTGACTCATGCTTAAGATTGCAATAATATATACTTTTTTCCTTATCCTCTTATTATATAAGCTTTATAACTTTCATTAATAAAATGATCAAATATGATATATTATTGCATTACTGCATTACACAATACCTATCATTAATATAAGATATCTATCTATCTATTCCTACATGTATACAATTATTAATGAAGATTATTAGAAAGCCTATATAATGTGCAAGAAAATAAGAAAAAAATTAAATATATATATATGACCAACTATGTGTGTGCGTGTTAATTAATTATTAATGTGTATCTAATTATGCCTTAATTATTTACAATTAATTATTCATGTGTTTATATTATTATTATTATTATTATTATTTAATTATTTTTCAAAATTATCGGCTATTTGCATAGCCATACATTATATTTCATCTAAATCCTGGGCACCTACATGTACTTTATTCATAGTTTCATCCAGCTCTTCAGAATAATAACCCCGCCCCCAACACATAATAATGTCTTATGATTCAAATTTACCAAATCACATTCAAGTCTGCTCAGTTCATTTGGGTTAGGCTGTTATATGAAGCATGAATGTGATCACATCCATAATCACCAGCTGCCCCTCGTGACTGGAGATAAAACATTGCATAAGACATAAAAATAGCTGACGTAAATGTTACATCCTGTAATTTAGGCCATATGCTACAACTTTTAAGGGCACAGCCATACATTACGAAGTAAGGCAAATAACTACATGAGCAAAACCTCACCGGCATCGATGTATGCAGCACGCATATTAATGTTCATAAATATTAATCGGGTTGCTATTTGTATGACATATCTAGTTTATATTCGTCTCCACTGTGTGAAAGCTCGATAGCGATATCAAATCGTTCCTTAAAATTAGCCCCGCGACTTTAATTCTCGATAAAAAGCGTGACTAAGTGCTCCATTAAGAGTCTGATCGCTTTGTAAGAGGTTTGATTTCTCTTAGCAAACAAACGTGATTCTTACCATGGCATTTATTCGCCTAAAGCACACGACAGGGGCGTAATATTGTTTTTTTTCGCACTGCCAAGGACCGTGCTCAAATCACAGCCGCCATAATGGCAACAATTCAAAGGACGATATTAGGATGTTTCCATTAGAAGCGTTTACACGCGCTTGATACATTTCAACAGCGTTTGCGATCATGAAAAGCGCTTCTGAATCGTAACAATCCCGATCACCTCCCGCCATACCCAGACTCCTTAACGCGCGTTAATGTTGCTGCATTAGTATAATGATTATATTAAATGATTATACAGTAAACGCATTCGAGAAATAAAAGGAAGAATCTCTGCAGGAAATGTTTCGGTACACTCATACAAACCTCCTTTACACAGGTCCTGACAGAGGCGTACCAGCGCAATCGCGCATATGATCAAATGCCGCCGTTTGTTTTGCGTCTAAAAAAATCGGTTGATCTATAACGCGTGTTTGCATTTGGGGAGTTTTCATAATCGGCGCCAGGTTTTGTCGAAAGAGGACGTGGGATTTTATAAAACGACTTCGAGCGGCTGACTTACTGCACATGCACGAGGCTCGATTCGCATTCACGAATTTAATATGAATACGTGGTGGCCAAAAATGTAGCAAAATGACCGTAAGCGAAACTATAGAGGTCGAAAAAATATTAGGCATCAATTGCGGACATTTTAAGTGAGTTGATTTCGCACCGCGTCGGTTTCATATTGAAGGTCGTCGCGCTGATGCGCGCGTTGATATTTTGCTCTTCCAGGACCTGCGGTGATCCATTCAAGCCAACAAGTTTGGAGAGAATGTTTGAGTTTAATCAATTCAGAGCGACGAGATGGAGCCCAACTCACTCCTGGTAATATCATCCACTCCGCTTTCATTTCTGCCTCTAATGAATTTATTGCGCGCGCGCATCTAGGCATAGCCTACGTTACGATAAGGAATCAATGGAAGAAACTTTAGGACAAAAGTTAATATTTTATTATTCATATTTCCATATAATGTGATTTATCATGTGATCAGCTGGAATGCGCTGGTCGCGTCTGATCCTGCGTTATATAAAATGTGCCTGTGTTGCTGAATGTAAATATGGCATGTCTATTTGTGTTTCCGCAGTGGGTAGGCTCACCTTGTGGTTTGCACGGACCTTACATTTTCTACAAGGCGTTTAGATTTCACCTTGAAGGCAAAGCGAGAATTTTGTCCCTGGGTGATTTTTTCTTGGTCAGATGTAAAGCAGGGGACCCCATCTGCATAGCAGAACTACAGCTCTTATGGGAGGAAAGGACAACCAAGCAACTTCTATCCAGCTCCAAACTTTATTTTCTCCCAGAAGATACCCCCCAGGGCAGAAATGTCACTCACGGAGAGGTAATTTCTCGTTTTCCTGCTTTCCACGAAGGGCTCCGTCCCTCCGCGATGTGTTTATTGTGGTATGGATGAAATATGAGCTGTGTGCGGCTTTGCATCGCATCTATTCCGCTGTCTGATCACAAGACATCTAATGCATCGCGTTTAATAATAGACGTGCAGTCATAGTGGACCCTTGTGTTAATTTCGCCTCGGCTCATTTGCATACGAGCTTGTAGCGCTTGCATTTCAAACAGCGTGCGATGATGAGAATGATGCTATTGTGTGAAGTTGTCACATCAGTGTTTTGCTTGTTTCATCTGATATATACTATAGTGCGGAAACTGATCGAGACGACTGAAGCGCCTCGTTGTGGCTTTGCGATCTGCTGATTGTTGATAAAATAGTGTTGCTTCTGATGAGACGCGTAGATCAAGGCAAATAAATACGCGGGACGCGCGCGAACGATCGATGTGAAGTGTACTGTTGCTGATCGCCGCTAATGATATACGGCTTATGCTGGAGAATATGGAAGCCAGACGTTTGAAGTGTGCGATGCGAACTAATATCAATAGGAATTGATTAATAACGGCGCGCTGATCAAGCAGCTGCGATGCCTTAAAGGGAGCGAGTGGCATTTATGAAGGTTATTATGTCAAAGTGCTGCAGCCTCATTCCACGTTATTACACACAAGCTGAGATGTGTTTGCCCGACAGAAAAAGCTTCTTTCTGGGGATTTAACCCTTTGATGTACTGAAACATTGTTCCTTTACAATGCTGTGTTTGTTTCTGCTGCTGTGCATTTATAGAAGTAAGGTTTAAATGATTTTTAATAACATCGTGTTATGTTGTAGAGCTGATTGTAATTACTTTGTGATACATTGTTATATTAAAGTAATATATAATTACGTCTGATAATACTATATGATTATTCAAATAATAATAATAACATGTGATATCTGTAGGATGCGCTGTAAAAAGTGTAAAAACCATTACAATGATTTTGTTTGTGGAAGCTAATGTAATAAGGTCGAGTCAGTCATAAATATTACAGATGTATTTTTTTATTTTTTTATTTTTATTTTTTTGATGTATCCAGTGGCTAATATTCAAAACCAATTTTAAAAATTTTATTGACTTTAATTTTCAACACAATGATTAACAACAACAATAATAACAGTACAATGTAGGGTACTCTGTAAAAAGTGTAACTGGATTTATATATATATATATATATATTTTATTATTATTATTATTATTATTATTTTTTTTTACCTCATCTGACCACTAAAAATGTTTTGTTTGTGGAAACTAATGTAGTCAGGTTGAGTCGGTCATAAATATTACAGATTGTTTTTGAATGTTAATGATTATTATTTTAATGTTTTTATGTGTTCAGCGGCTAATATTCAGAACCAATTTTAATTGTTTTATTGACTTTATTGAATTTTTATATAATTATTTATTCATTATTTATTACTATAACTATCGATAATCTGTCTTATGATTTAAACATTAAACGACTGATATTTATTTATTTATTTACGTATTTATTTATTTATAATATCTCAAGCAAACTTTAAATGTCATGCATTGCAAATGCCATGCAAATAATCTATGCAAACAACACAATAAAATAATTAAAATATATTTGACATATGAACATAGTAATTTTTTGTTAAACACAGTGGTGCTGATGTTGTAGTTTATCTGTTTTTGATATTAACTATAATATAGTTGATATATGAACTATTTAAAATAAGATAACGGATAGAACATTGTGAATATTGGTGAAAAATATTGGTCATATAAATGATCATTTTATCTCATATATCATTTATTACTGTAATTACAGAACTAATAGTATTTTTGACTACACATGAAGCATATTTTGATAAGAGTAGTGTAGAGACTGTCATGTAAAGCTTTCCCATCCATTGTGCTCTAGCAGTTGTGTTGCAATTGCTATTTTAACAAAGCAGCACAGCTGCGGTCTTACATTGGTAATGTAACAAGGTCTGTACCTGTTTTATCTTGCACTGCTCATGTAATCACCGATCCCAAATACAAAAAGACAATCTGCTGTGTGTGAACCTCTACTGTTCTACTGTCCTCCCCCCATGGAGAGGAGGATCAAATAGCCTTTTCAAAATAATCAACAGGTTCTGTGTGAAGCCCTGTTGAAATGTCAAGGTTACTTTGCTGAATTATTATCAATATTAGGTGGAAACATAAACCGTTGCCAGCATCGACCTTGAAAACATACTGTTTACACAGTGTAACGAGGTGTTATTGAGGAAAAGCATTAGTCTTAATACACTGTTTGTTCAGTTGATCAGAGCCCTGTTCTCTTTCCAACTTGCCACCGGCCTCCCTCCCTTCCCCCACTCAGCAGCAATGCCAATTATTTGCTTTTCAAATTTATTACGCATTCATGACTGCTGATCTTGAAACAGCCTGGGAGATAGGATTACTAGCCAAGGACAATGCTCCACTCTTAGGTATACTTTCCAGTTTTGAGAATATGGGCCATTTTCTTAGCTGTTAGTCGTTTTTGGGAACTATTTTTAGGAGTAATAACATTATCATTATTATTAGTACATATTTCTAAGTACTAATCAGTGCATAGTTTATCCAAAATGAAAATTCTATGGAATATAATGGAAGTCAATGGCTGCTGTCAACTGTTTGGTTACAAACATTCTTTAAAGTATCTTTTGTGTGTGTGTTCAACAGAAGAAAGAAACTCATGCAGGTTTGCAAAAGATATTTTGAAGAATGCTTGAAACCAAATAATTTGCTATTGACTTCCACAGTATGGAAAAAGTACTATGGAAGTCAATGGCTACTGTCAACTTTTTTAGTTACCAAAATTCTTTAAAATATCTTCATTTGTGTTCAACTGAAGAATACAACTTATGCAGGCTTGCAAAAGAAGATATTTGGAAGAATGCTGGTAACCAACATTTCTGGTAGCCATTGATTTCTATAGTATGCGGGGAAAAAATACTATGGAAGTCAATGGCTTCTGTCACCTTTTTGGTTACCAACATTCTTCAGAATATCTTCTTTTATGTGAACAAGTGATGGAAATATTTTCATTTTTGGGTGAACTGTCTGATTGGCTGATTAACAGAAGTATGTCAGTTCCAAAATATAGCCAGCTTTGTCAGAGAATAGTTTTCATTTTCTATATTCGGTTGCAAAATATCTAGAGTTAATGTTGTGTAAAAGTGTTCATATAAATTCTGCAATGTTGTGTGCATCTTATTTGCTGTAATATGGAGTGTACTTGTTTTACACATGTCCTAACAAGTATTGTGCAAAAAGGCTGTGAAGAATGTCCGCCACTCTTTTGTGCATTCCCAGTGTTGTTGCTAAATGAGACATGGCGAATTTAAATAACAATGTGATTAAGTATCAGCCAAAGCACCTGCAGTAATGTGAGCTTCACAACTCCGCAGCCTCAGATGCACTCAGCAGATTGTCCAATTAAATTACATTTGCATTTGCAGCGAATAACCCGAGCGACCGCTTATAAAGTTAATCAGCTATCAAAGAAACTGCCATACATTTGCAGAGGTTGCACTATGCTATGTTAATGGTGCAATAATAGACATGTTTTCTGTTTACGAGAAGAGAGTCCATGTCAGTGGTTCTCAATTGATGGGTCATGACCCAGAAATGGGTCCCAGTTCTTTTCTTATAGGGTTGCAGAGAGTGTGCAAAAACTTTATAAATGCAAATAGTAAAACACAACTTAATTTCATTGTGTGTAATTAGTGTAGAAAAATAAATAAAATCATAATGAAAATATTTTATTAAAAATTAAACAATCTAAAATATTTATATAAATATTTATATAATATTATTTTTATATTGTTTATTTTTATTATTTAATTTGTTTATTTACATGATTAAATATTTTCCATTGTTTAATATATATAGTTTTAAAACTTTTTGAAAAAGTTTAAAAAAAAATAGCATTTTTTATGTGTAATTAATTATTTTTATATTGTTTATAAATAATATTAAAAATAAGACGCAGACTACATTGGTGTGCAGTTATTATTGGTTAGTTTTTACTGAATTGTATATTATTAATTTAAATTGCTTAATTCTAATTTAAATATATGATTAGTTATATTTATATAATTTTCATTTATTAATATATTATATATTGAAATAATATTACAATGAAATATTATAATAAAAGAATTAAAAATAAAAGAATTGATTTTTAAACATATTTATTATTATTTTATTATTAAATAATCTAATATTATATTCATACATACATACATACATACATAAAAATTCCAGTCTGACATTGTTTACGCTAAATGGCTTTGGTACTGTTGGGCCGCTGCTTGATGTTTATTTTAAAAGCTCGAAGCAAAAGCCTTGGAGAGCCACTGATCTGACAAATTCCTCTGAATCTAAACCGTTTGAACTTTTGATGAACATTCAGTCTTATTTGAAGGCTCACCAGCGAAGACTTTTACATAACATGACTGGCAGTGTGCTAATGTTTAGCGAGCACGTGTATGCAAACAGGAAGGTATGCGAGTACGCTTGTGTGATAAAACAGGGCCAATCTGCAGTTGCCTTTTTGTTTCTACACCCAGGTGATGTAATTTCCCCTCTGGCTGGGGTTAGTCATTCATTAGAAGGATAGCAGTGGCTGAAACAGCAACAGGCCTGCAGTGATCTCTTTCTGGCAGCAAGCCGATAAAATTTAACACTTAGAGTTTGTGCCTAGAGAGGGCAACATAACACTCCTGTGAAGACGTGCAGTTTTTGCTTTTTTTGAATCGACTTTTTTTGCCCTCCTGGGCCAACAAATTCTTGGGCGTACAGTCTTACTGTACTCCGCTGCACTGGCGTTCGGCTCGGCTTCACGCGGATCTGTTTGTTTCTAATTATATTTCCTCTTGTCTTTCATCCCGTTTAATCTGTCCTAAAGCAGAAAACTTTATTTTTTCCTGAAATAAAGATACAGAATACTCCCTAGCACAGCCAATATTTCATCTGTGATTGTATTTCACAGAAAATATGTGTCATTTTTAAGGGAGGAATTGTTTTGGCAAGAGCTCAGCGCTGCTCTCACAGTTTTTCAGTCTTTAATTGGACCCAGTTGTTCTAGAGTCCCTTAGCTCATAATATCATTGTTTTAGTGTGTGTGTGTGTGTGTGTGTGTGTGTGTGTGTGAGAGAGAGAGAGAGAGTGAGAGAAAGAGAGACAGAAGGGTTTTAACGCTGTGTCGACAGACTCGGCACTGGCAATACTCTTGAATAGCATTTATGTGACATAAGAGCAGAACTAAATGGGGTTGGTGCTTTATAAATAGATTGCATATCAGATTCCAGCAAGCACTGTGCACTTTGTCTAACAGGCATAGTTTGCATATCCATACGAAACCTCCAGTACTGTGCGTTTATAAACCGTGTTTAAGAAAAGATAATGGCTGCGTGTGCAAATGTGCTTGCAAATTTCCTCTTTGTGAGTGCCAGGAACTTCAAAGGATCCAGGGAAGGGTGCTAATGTCTTATTAGTTGCTTCTTTCAGCTGTTATTTGAATTCCAAACCTGGAGATTCAGAGTTGCGCAGGAAGCGTGTGGCAGCGATCCAGACACATCTCTGCTGCCTGGCATCAGTCCATGTTTGTGTTTGAATCCCTAAGACATATTTATAGTTCAAATGAAATCAGCACTCCTCTTGTAGGTAACATTTCGTAACGTGTTATTTACTTTCCCGTGGCGGTTCACGTTGGGGATGTGCAAAGCTACATATTTTCGTAATTGACTAGGCAGTGACTAGTACGTCTTAAAGAGATACTTCACCTATGTATATAACTTCTGTTATTATGTACTCATTTGTATGGCTTTTTTTTCATATACTAGCACTCAAAAGTTTCTTGTTTTTTGTAGAAGTTTCTTATGCTCACCAAGGCTGCGTTTATTTGATCAAAAATACAGTAAAAACAGTAATATGGTGAAATATTGTAACAAATTAAAGTGTTCTGTTTAAATATGTATGCCACATGATTCTTTCTAGAAATCTTTCTAATGTGCTGATTTGTTGTTCAATAATAAACAATTATTATTGGTACTCATCTATTAATAATTTGTCTTAATTAGTCATGCTGCTTATTTTTATGGGAAGTTCCAAAGGAAAGCATTTATTTAAAATAGAACATTATAAATGTCTTTACCACACTTTTGATCAGTTGAATCCATCCTTGCTGAATAGGTATTAGTTACCCTTTTTTATTTATTTATTTATATATTTTATTTCAAATCTTACTAATGTTTTAGTAAGCACATTAGAATAATTTCTGAAGGATCATGTGACACCAAAGACTGGAGTAATAGCTTTGCCATCACAAGAAAAAAAAAAAGTTGTAAAAACTGTAATAATTGTAAAAAATTGTAATAATATTTCTAGTGCTGTCAAACGATTAATCACGATTAATCGCATCCAAAATAAAGGTTTTTGTTTACATAATATATGTGTGTGTGCTTTGTATATTTATTATGTATATGTAAATACACTCACATACAGTATATATTTTGAAAATATTTACACGTGCATATATTTATATTCATATAACTTATATATATATATATACACATAACATATTTTGCATAAATATATGCATGCATGTGTGTGTATTTATATAATAAATAATAAATATGCACAGTACATACACATATTATGTAAACAAAAAACTTTTATTTTGGATACGATTAATCACGATTAATTGTTTGACAGCACTAAATATTTCACAATATTATAGTTTTTATTGTATTTATGATCAAATAAATGCAGGCTTGATTAGCATAAGTGTTTCAAAATCGTTTAAAACCATCTTAAAAATGACTTACTTTTGACCAGTAATGTAAAAGGAGATATTTAGCAGAATGTTCAAGCTGCTTTTTTTTAAGTCTCACATTTTCTGTTGTTCTGCAAATTTTAACGGTAATCCACGCAGTCTGGAATTTGCGCGAGAGGACGAAAGATTTCCCCACACAGATTTCGCACCTAGTTCATGCTGGACACGGTGATTTGCTGTGTTGGCCAATAGAAAGCTGCTTAGTTTAAAAGTGAGTTGTGTGCGCTGTGCTTCATATTATGCACTATTGACAATAGACTGTTTTTTTACTTGCAAATTTTTGCAGAAATTTCACTGGCTGCACCTTACAGTGAAGTGGACGGGGAACAGGGACCATCTTTGTCAACATTTACTTTCCATCTTCACCTTAAACCTTTTATTGCTCTAACCAATCACATAAAAACTTTGGATTATGCACAATAAGCAACATTTATTGCTCATATATTGCTTGAAATACAGTATATTGTAGAATACGGTGGATTTGTATACAAGAAGATTTTTGTCAGCTATGAAGACGGTGCTGTAAATGGTGTGAATTTATAGACACAACTTCTTGGAGACTTTACCGTGCTGACATACTTCACAAAGCCTCTTTTCCGTCTCTAAATTTATCCTCTTCAAAGAACTGCTGCCAAAAATATTAATTTGAAAAATTCAAGCTAAAACAGTCCACCTTGGTTGATGGGCACAATCAAGGCACTTGTTTGTTAAATCCTGATTAGTTGAACTTTTTAACCTCCAGTGTGTGGTTGACATAGATATTTTTTGTTTTTCTTTAACCTTCATCTGAGCGTTATGAGCAAACATTTGCATTGTCTCTCAAAGCTCTCACATTTCATGACAAATGGGTTTAATTTTGTAAAGCAGTGTCATCATATTTCAGAGCGGCCCGTTCTGAAGCAGCACTGCGCTTCCACGTCCAATCAGAGCGCCGCTCGACCCGCTCAAACAAACGGCTGTTGTTGGCGTGCTGTAAAAGGAACTGAATTAGATTCAGGAGAGATTTCAGTTGCACATCTGTAAGTTATTTCTGAATCAGTTCATGCCTCTTTGACAGCGACTGTGCTAATTGCAGCAGGATGGAGCCACGGGTCTCGTCTTCAGTGTGAATGTGCAAAACAGACGTTTAATGCAACACTGGAGTTATGAGATGAGAAAATAAACTGTGACAATTTGGGTCTAAACTTGGGAACGTATGACGTCAGTGACGTTGTTAAGTTAAGTTTATCTAAATTTATTCATTGTTCATACTAGCCGGCTGATAATGCTACTAATAGTCTGGATTATTCACTCTACAAATAAAGAAAATAATCAAATTAGATAACATAGTGTTCATTTGTGAAATATTTATTTCACTAGATTATCCAAAAATAGGTTTTAGCATATAAATAATTTGTATTGAATTGAAAATCGCTTTACTGTGAGTGTATTCTTTTAGCATGATATAAAATTAATTAATCATTTATAAAGGCTATAAGATTGTTCATACCATTAACTCCTAGGTTTAAGTGTGCTTTGATTGCGATAGGAATATTAGTAAATGTAAACAAGTTTGTACAACAGCGTTAGCTATGTACAATTAAGCATTAGCTGTAGTTTACATGCATAGTAATTAGGGACATCTAATATTAAAGGGTATTTAGAAAATCTCTGGGTGTTTTTATAAATGGAGGAATGGATTAACACAAGATTGAATTGTATTCTTTGATTAATTATATTTTAATACTCTCATATTAATCTGCAGCCGAGTGCTGCTTTCTTATAGATATTTTTAATATTTGCAGTATATCATTCATAATGATTCTGATGTTGATAATTTATTTGGTTTCCTAAAGAGTGTCTGTAATTTTTATGCGAGTATGAAACAATTTAGACAAGCATGGTTTAATAGTATTTCAAATTTTAGAGTTTTAGACTTTTAAAGTTGGATTTGTTTCAAACTTTTCAACGAAGGTGTTAAAACACTTATTTATTGACTGATTTGCATCATACCATTTTTCGTGTATTGAAATGTTGTGGTGAAAATATGTAGGTAAATATTGATGGTGATGATTGATGTTAATATGCATATAAATGGAAATAATTTAAATTTATTGGAAAATAATGGCTGTTCGGTTAAAATAATCTGTCTGATTGTCATTTTCATATAGTCTATTGATTTGCATCATGCCATTTGGTTAAAAAAAAAAATAAAAAAATATATATATATATATATATATATATATGTGTGTGTGTGTGTGTGTGTGTGTGTGTGTGTGTGTGTGTGTGTGTGTGTGTGGGTAAATTTCCATGTTTATACCGTGCATTGTTAATATGCATATAAATAGAAACAATTAAATATTCATTTTTGTGTTCAGTTAGATTTTTTATGGCTATTATTATGGCTATTTGGTTAAAATAATGTGCCTTTGTTAAAATAATGTTGTATTGCCCAGTCCTAGATTCTAGTTTGAGCTCAGAGTGAGATCAGTTATTCAAGCTTAATACTTGATTTAACTTTTAACTAGACTTTTTAAAGACTTCCTAATGATCTGCAAGGCCCTATTTTTCACGTTAGCAGGTCAATAATTAAATCGGCATGCAAGCAGGTGTACAAATCTGCGATGACCTGGGGAATTCTTGAGCTGACCCTGACTCAGCGGAGTGAGACGGGCTCAGCATGACTCTGGTTCAGGGGCTTCGGCGTCTACAACTCTTCACTCTACTTCTGAAAGACCCTTAAAGGGTAATAAAAAGGAGGCGAGTGTAAATCCAAAAGTAAAGCAAGGAAATCTGTAAAAGCCTTTGATTGATCTTTTTCATAGCATCACTTAATAATAGAAGGGAAATGCAATCTGCTCAGTTTTTTATTTTATTTGTTTCCTTCTAAATGAATTTACACAATGAAGCAATATTTCAATCAAAGCAGTGAGGCGCAGTCAGAGCTTCAAAGCGGCGGAGCGGGGCACATGATCTCATAGTAAAGTTTGCTGTGTCGCCGTCAGGATTAACAGTGTTTGACCCACTTAGCTTTATATACGCATGAAAACAGATGCCTTTGTGCTCATATGGTCATTATGGAGAGGCTAGATTAATTTTTCTGCTGCAAACATTTGGAGGTGTGCAGCCGTTTTCCATTTACACCCACAATGGATGAAAAAAGGTCATTTAAATTAGTGGTTCTCAAATAGTTTTGCTTTTTCTTTAAACGGGAGTTGACATCTAACATAGCACCAAAATGAAAAGTAAAAGATATTTGGAGTGTTTAATTGGCTTGCATTATTTTATTTTAATTAATTTCATTTTTTCTATTTCTATTTATTTTTATTAATGTATTTTTAGTTATTTTTTACTACCAGTATTTAATTATTTATTTTATTTTTTTATTTTTTTATTGTGTTTTTACTTATTTATATTTTTATTTTTAAATTATTATTATTATTTTTTTTTTTATTTAGCTATCCTAACTAATCACCATTGTATAGTTAATGCAACTAAATAATGGTACATAGTTAGGATAGCAAAGTTTTATTTTTTTATTTTTTTTGCTTTTTTTTCTGATTGATTATGCTTCTTGATCTTCCATTTCTGGGTCGTTGCCCATCTGTTGAGTTTCCACTGGTTTTAACTGCAGTATTCTACATTGCAGAGGAATGCTATGTAAACCTAGAGGAATGCATATATGCCCCGGTGCAAGGAAATCATAGATAACGCATTCATATCCTTTCATTTGCAGCTTTTATTAAGGCCAAACCCCCTTGACTTTGTACCTCTTAGTAACTTTATAAACATTTTCATATGGTGCGGTTAAGTACACTGAAGTAAAGTTCCATTTTCAGTATGTGCGAGAGATAAATTGTTTGCTTGACAGCATGACAATGGGACCTATTCTATGGAATCAAGAAAAAAAATCTGAAACCTAAAAAGAAACAGCCCTTCTTAAATGAGGACGTAATTAGACATGGCCTGTTCAGCAGAAAGTTAGTGCTGCCTGCAGATCCGGCAGAATGAAGCACCGAACGGAGAAGAAACAAAGAAATGAACTATATAGTAGTGTCGCAGAGCAGGTATTCCCTCTGATCTATGCTCGCCGTTATTGGGTCACACTTGGGAAGCGTAGCCAAACAATGCGGAGGAAGCATTCAGTGAATTTTCTCAGCGTGCTGAACGGTGCAGCGGAGTCAGTCAAAAGTGCATGATCCAGTGCTCTGCCAAAGCCGAACGCATCTGTTCCCCAGATTCCCTTTATAACTGGGACTGTTCTGTTATCCCGTGCCAGGTCACAAGCAAAGCTCTTGCTTAACTTTTATAAACGAATAAAGCAAGCAAGACTGCTTGGCAAAGTCATTGTAATGCCTTAGTGATGCATTAAAATTGAATTGCACTCGAAATTACAACATTATGAATTACAACCTGAGCAAGTATATATTATAAGAAAGAAATAACTGTGCTTTTTGTTTCGTGCCTTAGGCTGTGTACATTGAACCCAATTCTCATTTATTTTTCAAATCCGATCTTTAGGACCGTTCACACTCTTATTTTGCAAATAATGTAATCAGATTAGTTTGTTTGTGTGGAGTCAAATATTTGGTAATGGGGTCATTACGTTGGGGTCAGCTTAATATTTTTTTGTTTTAAATGAAAGCCATTTAATATTAAAAATATTAAATAAAAAAAAAATAATAAATATTAATAAATAAAATATTACTAATAATATTTAATAGCCATTTAATATCTTAATATTTTTGCGAAAAACAAAAGAACAGCATTTATTTTAGAATTTTCAAAGTAGAAATCTTTTTGTAACTTTGCAAATGTCTTTACTGTCACTGATAATTTTAATACATCCTTGAATAAAAGTATTTTTTAAATTGTATTTAAATTTATTTTATTATATTATTTATTTTTAATAAAAAATATTTTATTAATTATTTTATTTATTTTATATTATTTAATTTAATTGATTTTTTTTGTTACTTATTTATCATTTTAATTTTTGAAAATTTATTTTCATTTTATTTATTATTTTATTATATTTTTCTTTATATTTTTTATTTTTATTTTATTATTTTATTTATTCATTTATTTTTAAATAAATATCATTACTAATTTTGGGGTACCACATTGTCAAATTATCTGATATTTTAAGAGACTTACTAACCTTATTAACATTTGTTTGCCGCACACAGAGTAGGGAACAATTGAGAAAATGGTGAATATTTTTATAAAATTAGGAATTTAAGAAAGTTTTGCCTGGTTTTGCCACTACACCTGTGCCCTTCCTCACTTTGTGTATTTCTCTCGACAGGATGAAGTCATCGCCGTCTCTGAGAAAGTCATAGTGAAGTTGGAGGATCTGGTGAAATGGATGGTGGCGGACGTTTCGAGTTGGAACAAGGGTCTGCGGGCCGTACCCCTGAAATCCACCGTGCTGAAGGAGCTCGGCAAGAACGGCCAGAGAGAAGCGCTCCACAAATACAGAGAGTCCACGCTCAACAGCGGCCTCAACTTCAAGGACGTCCTCAAAGAGAAGGCTGAGCTCGGTATACAGCACAATTTCTCATTTACACGAGCCGTACAGTAAGACTGGATTATGAATAATGATTTGATTGCGGCAGTATTCTTTATGACAATCATTTCCTTTGTAAAGAACACGAGGAAAGACACTCGAAAGCGCTTAATTGCATAGAGCTCAGTAAGCCACTTCATGTATGCGTTAAAGTAACGTTCGAGAAAATAACGTGGTGTTTGTCACGACTAACCGCCTGCAGCCCTAGATAATAACATGGCTTGAATGTTTCTCTTTATGAGCGTCAAACCTATTTTTTACGCTGAGTAGAAACTTAAGTGATTGTACAAGACACAACAAGAAAGTGTTTGAGTATGACACTTGTTTAAACAGGCAGGGTGTCGCCCCTGCATTCGTCTCCCTCTGCGCTTTTTCCTTCTTCGGTTGTTTGTGTCTCTCATTAACTGGGAACAATATGGTGTGTAAATGCTCATTAATGTGCAGACGGATCACACCCAGTGTGATTACGCTTCCTGTGTGATTGCTCAGTAAGGATCTGAATTTATCAAAGCATTGTATGTTTAGTTTTTCAGCTTCGGCAAAAACAAAACATTTGCTCATACTTTGTATCTTTTGTGTATTTTAAACAGAAATAACTGTGTGTGCTTGATAACTAAACGAAACAGGGTCAAACTCCATTTTGTGTTATGAAGGCGATACAATAAATAGCATATGTTTCTTTTATTAGCCGTTGACACAGTTGAGGAGTGATATCACATGAGTTGTTATATTTGCAACCTTTGTAATGCAAGAGTTATTTACCGGTGTGTGTGTATAGTGCACTGTGTGCATTTACAACCTTATAAATGTGTCATTTTGGCTGCGTTCCTGTTTTGCAAATATCTGCTGGCTTGGACTGGGTGATAACGAATACTCACGATCAATTTGCTGGCGATTTAAGATTAGGCACAACTGTGAATGTTACAAACGTTAATGTGCTTTTTATTAAGTGTCTTTAGGAATTCTTAATTGCCTTGTTAGAATGAGAGTGTTAAGAAATGGCTAGAGGTGTTTAGTTTAGTTTAGTTTTGTTCTTCGTTTTCTTTTCATGGTGAAGCAGGAAATTCTGGCAGGACGTTTAAGGACTTTTAAATAGCCAGTAGTCTTTAGTTTATCAAATCAAAGTTGTAAAAATGATGTTACTTGGTAACGCTAGTCAAAAGCAGGATGAATTATTAATATTCCCAATAAATCAATAAATAAATCATGTTAAATCTATAGAAAAGTTTTTTGTTAATATATATATATATATATATATATATATATATATATGTATATGTGAAATAATGCTTGTTAGGCAAAAGAATTAAAAAACAATATATATATTCAAAATAGAATATATATATATATATATATATATATATATATATATATATATATATATATATATATATATATATATATATATATATATATATATATTCTATTTTGAATATGCTTGGTTACAATGGTTGTTTGGTTGAAATGATTTCTATAACTAAAAGTGAAAATACATAAAAAATGTAGTCATAGATATATGGATTATCATGTAAAGGCAGGAAAATATAAAGATAATTGTTTTAGCTATAAAAAGGCCATCGGGGGATTTCCACGATTCTGCAGACTCAGGCAGAATCCGATCCCAGAATCCCCAAAAATCCATTTTCAGTGCATAGCATTTGAATCAGTTCTCACACAGGTTAAAAGCCATTGAAGGGCTAAATATACATATCACCCCCTTCAATTTGGTGGATATAATAATTATGCAGCACTAGTGGATGGATCTTTTTGCTTTGCCAGTTACTGGAATTTGCATGCGGCTTTGTCTCGAAGCGTGGAGGCGAATGTGCTCTCAAGTGGCCTGATGTATGAGGTTCCTATGAGATAGAAGAATCAATAATGGATGCTTTGTCACTGTAGCTTATGTGCAGGCTACAGCTGCGAATGACAATCAATAGCTGCACAAAAAGATCTGTGATTTATTCGCTGTCAGTCCTGCAACCTTATTATTTCTTTGTGTATTGTGAGTGTGCACATTTTTGTAATGTTAATAAGTCGCCTTTTAATGACTCTATATGAGCGTGTTTGTGTCATCAGGATGCTAAATGGATTTACTCAGAGTACCTCGAGATCCACTTGGTAAGCGAAATGTTCTGGCACAGAACCACACTGGCTGTTTGGATTATTCTGAAGGGCAGTTCTTTCAATATCAGACTTAGTCTGTTTATTAAACAAATAAAGGATTTTCATTATTTACTCACTCTCATATTGTTCCAATGCCATATGACTTGCTTTCCTCCATTAAATGCAAAAAGAGATATTTTGAAGACTGTACAAGCTGCTCTTTTCCATGAAATCACTATGAATAGGATCATTAGCTCTTAAGCTTTAAAAAGAACACAAAAGCATCATAAAACTAGTCCATGCAACTTGTGCGCTGTATTTGCCCCTCATGCTGTTCCAAACCTGTATGAGCTTCTTGTTTTGAAGAATGCTGGTAACCAAACAGTTGATGGAAGATATTAACTTTCATAGTACTTTTTTTCCATGCTATGGAAGTCAATTGCTACCATCGACTGTTTGGATACCGACATTGTTCAAAATGTCATGTTTTGTGTTCAACGGAAGAAAGAAACTCGTACAGGTTTTGAACAACGTTAGGGTGAGTAAATAATGACAGAATTTCAAATTTTAGGTGAACTATCGCTTTAAATTATGAAATAGATTTGTTTGACGAACAGGCCAAAAAATGAAGTCATTATTCACTGATAATAATTAATGCTTAGGGCTGTGACTGAATTATTGAGTTAAACTCCATAGCCGAATCAGTCCAGTCTTTCAAAGCTTCATTCACTGCAATTCAGTGGAAAAGAGCGAATAGTACATTCTTCGAAATTTCTCCTTTTGTGTTCCACAGAAGAACAGAGATCATCAAACAGGTTCGGAATGACCTGAAGGTGAGCACAAACTCACAGAATACCATTTGAGTGAACTGTACCTTTAACTGAAACTTAAAAAAATATATATATATATTTTTTTATTTTCAACTTAGTGTCCACATCTGACCTTTGTACCTCAGTTTATTATCAAAAAGTTTAATTCATTATCATAATTTACGGGGTCACAGAGTAAACTCGTTTGCTTTTTAATATGAGATCAGAGGTGGTTATGAAATGAATTTGGGCCGAGGAGAATGTTTCACCAACATGTTTTGCTTTTTAATTTTTGACCTGGAGCATTTTAACGCACCCTTTGAGGAAGACTGTCTGCGGGTGATATTAAAATTGTGTCAGTCACTTTTGAAACAGCACTGCAAAATAAAAAGGCATTTGGCTATAATTGCTGCTGAATAAAAAGCTGATCGTTCACCTGCACAAATAGGGAGTGTATTAATAATTAAAACGTTTTTTTTTTTCACCGTCTGGTATGTGGATGACAGCCAGCGAAAGACTGCCAAGAAAATTGTGAGGAGATATAAAAAAATACAGTTTGTAATCAATTGAAACATTGTTTATCGCCTCTATTGCAATATATTTTGCCAACAGGGAAGAGCTTAGTGTCTAGAAAGCTGACATAAACTTTACGCTCTGATTTGTGAAGTCTGCAATAATTAGATTTTAAAAGGTCCTGCTTTCGATAGAGGGACTGCAATAATTTTAGCCACGTCTCGAGGGAAACGAGAAGATAGCTATAAGGATTCTGCCATATTAGGCTCCTGTCAGAGCGCTCTGGGACGCTGCATAATAATAATGCAGATCTTTGGACTGCCCTTGAAAGTGCTGTAGATTTAATGATGTTCCGTTTTGGTTCCACCCTCTCCAGCGAAATGCTTTTTGTGGCTTTCAAAAATATCACTTTCGCTGCAGAGTACGCAATGACTCCATTTTAATGGGGAAGAATTTTGGAATAAGTTTGCAGAAACACCCAATAAGTGCCTAATATCTTGTAATATATCAGTCTTGTAGCAAGTGCACATTTAGGTTGCTAAACAAGTGTCGAGTGACAGCAATTAGTTTTGAAGTCACATTCCATTTCACCAGTAACAAACTCAAGCAGATTTGCTTATGCTTGCTCATATTCAGCTGCCAAGTTAGTGTCTTAGATGGAGGAAAAAAGGTTTAATGGATCTCTCTGAAGCTGAACCGAGAAAAAAAAAAGGAAAAGAAAAACAACTTGAAATTGACTTAATGCATTCTTAATCTCGTAATTAACATATCTCCCCTCTGGTCTTGTTACGCAGTGTGATGAAGTTTGACTTTGGGATATATTGCTCAAATTAATTCTCATGATGGTAGCGATACCTCATCTAATTTCTGCTTTGGCTGCCGACATCAAACCCATTCAGGTCACAGGAAGGATGGTGCTGGCTATTTGTCTGTTTACTTGTCTGAAAGCCTGCGCTTGTGTTACTGGGTTCAGTTTAGGTTCTCCGACTAATATGATATATATGATATATAAGAAGCGCGCTGAAGAGTGGTTGTCTTTGAACAATGGCTGGGTGTTATCAGATGCACCGTGTGATCAGAACCCCACCCTGCTGTGCTATCTGTGTATGATATGGGACATAATGAGCATACGGTAACTCAACGCCGGATGGGGAATCTTTAAGATGATCGGGTGTTGATTTGCAGGGAGCGTGAGAAGTGGAAATGTCTCGTAATTTCAGTGGCGTTTGAGAGATCATTTGCACAGCACCTGGAGGGTGGTGATATAATCACAAATGGCTTCTCTTTCATGGTGGATGTGATGTACCTGCACAATTATAGCCACTGTAAAATGAATAATGGAGCCTAACAACACACCTGACAGAATGTATCCAATATAAAACAGATTTGTTTATCTCTCTGTCTGTTTATCTATCTTTGTCTGTCTATCTGCTTGTTGTATTATTTTACTGTCATCTATCTGTCTGTCTGTCTGTCTATCTATCTATCTATCTATCTATCTATCTATCTATCTATCTATCTATCTATCTATCTGTCTATCTGTCTATCTGTCTATCTGTCTGTCTGTCTGTCTGTCTGTCATTTAGTTTGATTATCCATCATCTATCTGTATGTCTGTTTCATTTGGTTATCTATTGCCCGTCTGTCTGTCTGTCTGTCTGTCTGTCTGTCTGTCTGTCTGTCTGTCTGTCTGTCTGTCTGTCTATCTATCTATCTATCTATCTATCTATCTATCTATCTATCTATCTATCTATCTATCTATCTATCTATCTATCTATCTATCTATCTATCTATCTATCTATCTATCTATCTATCTGTCTGTCTGTCATTTGTCATTTAGTTTGATTATCCATCATCTATCTGTATGTCTGTTTCGTTTGGTTATCTATCTATCTATCTATCTATCTGTCTGTCTGTCTGTCTGTCTGTCTGTCATTTAGTTTGATTATCCATCATCTATCTGTATGTCTGTTTCGTTTGGTTATCTATTGCCCGTCTATCTATCTATCTATCTATCTATCTATCTATCTATCTATCTATCTATCTATCTATCTATCTATCTATCTATCTATCTATCTATCTATCTATCTATCTATCTATCTATCTATCTATCTGTCTATCTGTCATTTAGTTTGATTATCCATCATCTATCTGTATGTCTGTTTCGTTTGGTTATCTATCTATCCATCTATCCATCTATCCATCTATCCATCTATCCATCTATCCGTCTATCCGTCTATCTATCTATCTATCTATCTATCTATCTATCTATCTATCTATCTATCTATCTATCTATCTATCTATCTATCTATCTGTCTATCTATCTATCTATCTGTCTGTCTGTCTGTCTGTCTGTCTGTCTGTCTGTCTGTCTGTCTGTCTGTCTGTCTGTCTGTCTGTCTGTCTGTCATTTAGTTTGATTATCCATTATCTATCTGTATGTCTGTTTCGTTTGGTTATCTATTGCCCGTGTGTGTGTGTGTGTGTGTGTGTGTGTGTGTGTGTGTCTGTCTGTCTGTCTGTCTGTCTGTCTATCTGTCTGTCTATCTATCTATCTATCTATCTATCTATCTATCTATCTATCTATCTATCTATCTATCTATCTATCTATCTATCTATCTATCTATCTATCTATCTATCTATCTATCTATCTATCTATCTATCTATCTATCTGTCTGTCTGTCTGTCTGTCTGTCTGTCATTTAGTTTGATTATCCATTATCTATCTGTATATCTGTTTCGTTTGGTTATCTATCTATCTATCTATCTATCTGTCTGTCTGTCTGTCTGTCTGTCTGTCTGTCTGTCTGTCTGTCTGTCATTTAGTTTGATTATCCATTATCTATCTGTATGTCTGTTTCGTTTGGTTATCTATCTATCTATCTATCTATCTGTCTATCTGTCTATCTGTCTGTCTGTCTGTCTGTCTGTCTATCTATCTATCTATCTATCTATCTATTGTTCTCTTGTATGATTCTGTCTGTATATTTGACTATTTATTTGACTATAAATAACTGTTATGTATCTTACTGGCTATCCAGCTATTCCTATATCTCTCCATTTGATTCCTTCCTACTATCATGGAGTAGTAAAAGTGGCATTTTTATTATCTGTTCAGACTGTATTTGTATGTGGAGCCTCTTTCTGGGATCTCTGTTAGAGACAGCTTTTGGCTCGTTGCATGCTGGGGATATTGGCTAGAATCTGTCTGCTAAATGACATTCATGTCAAAAACATTAATGCTGCAGTTGATTTGTGACAAGAATCTATGTGACTTTCATTTTCATGTCCTGAAAAAGGCAATCCACATTATGCTGACACTGGCAGGGAGAGCGAGGCTAATGCAAAGGAGAGTAAAACAGATGACACGTTAGCTTTCACAGCCAGGGTAATATATTCCGGGCTAAATACAAATGATGTTGCAAACATGGAGATTCTGGGCAGGAAATTGTGTCGTATATTTGAGGCGCAAATAACAAAATGCTTTATTATGTATTTAGAGCATATTCCTGTGTACATTATTGTAGACGGAGGTTTGTTTTAGCATTTGCTTTACATTTTCAGAATTTAGATGCTATTTATAAAAAGACATCACCATCCTGCCAAAGCAAATGAAAAGGCGCTTTGATTTTTTGAATAATCCTTATTACAGAAATGAACGTCTGTGCTTCGCTCTCTTTATACTGATTTGGATTGCTCTGTTTGTTCTGCTCTCAATCCAGGCGATTATTTCATTCTTCGTTTTTTTCTAACCGTCATGTTTTTCTTATTGGCAAGCCTGCTGGAAGTTTACAGGGTTTATTGTCCATTAGAGCTCTCTGATCTTCTTATATCGCTGTTCTCTGACTGAATCCAGGCACCGGAGCCAGCATTTCCAAAACTGTGGAGTGGGAATTGAAATGGAAAAAGCCTGTTGGTTCCCTAATAATGACAGAGTCATTTTTTTAAACACAAAACAGAGCAAGGAGCCGTAATCATCGCCCAAATGTATTTGTTTTTGTTACTTTGCCCTGTTTTCGTCATTTCCACAAGGCAAGACTCCCTGAGCTGAAGTATGCGAGGTGAGATAGCGTCCGTGCCAGCAGACAGTCCGACAATGTGTACGTCTCCCAGGCCTGACCTTTGAGGAAATGAATAGTTTTATTGTCTGTCCATTACAGAGCCTGAAACAACAGTCGAGTTATTAACGTTACTTCTCCTATAACGGCAAATCCCCCCCAACCCAACAACCTGAAGCTGAACGGAAAGAGGAAAAACATAGCAAGAGTTGCCAACAACAGATGGAAAATAAGCCTTCATTTGTCTTTTAGGAGCGTTGCATTATATGTTCTCAAACAGCTGCATTTGTTCCTGCGAAGGAAATTCAAATAAATGTTAATGCAGTGTGGTGATCTTTTCTGAAGTTCGTCACCCCCTCCGGGCAGCAATTGTGGAATCTTATATTTTAAAGCGAGGGGGCCGGCTGCGTTTGTCAGGAAACACAATGTGGCTTATTGTGGTGTCTGGTGCCAAGCCCCAGTCACTCACGATGACTAATCTGTTATTATCGTCAGCCAATCATTTCATGTCTAGTAAGCTTGGGGGGAGTTGCGAAATTCAAGAAGGCCTTCCTTAAATATTAAACGTCTTGGACTTTGTGCGGTTTACATCTCTTAGGCTAATTAATGCCCTGTTTTTCCTGGAGTGTCTGCTTGCCTTTAAGAGCGTTCATTTATTTGGCTTAGTCATATGGCTCTGAATATTGTGTGCATGAGGGGTTTAATTCTTTTCTAATCAAATTTATTATACGATTATACATTTTTAGCTTAAAAAATATAATGTTTTTTTAATTAGTAAAAGCCCTTTTAGTCTAATCCAAAAAATGCTTTAGGTTGTGGTTCACGTGTCTGTATGCTGTGAAATCTTTACTGATTTTTAAAAAGTAAGTGTAAAAACTTTTATATTGTTAGTAATATTTCAAGTTTGATCACTTACTGGACTGAAGCAACATAGGTTTACTTGATTATCCATACCTCGTTTGTTTATCAAGACATATTATTGGGTGATATAGAGTGATAACTAATATTTATATGCATTTTATGTAAGTAGTCTGTTATACTCTTATAAAGATCTCACTTACAATCTGTCAGAATTGTATTTTTTGTCATATAAATAGCAACATCTGCACCAAATTGAACATTTTTCTCAGTTTGACCCTCGGAATAAAATGTAGGTGTTTTTATTTATTGATTCATTTATTTATTTTTGAGCTCCATATTCTCCTATATTATACTATATGAGCCTAATGTTATAAGTATAATGCACAACAAAAAGCATATGCAAAATCTTTTTTTTTTTTTAAATAAATATTTATTCTAAAGTCACAATAAACTCTTCCATTTTAAAGAATTAAAATTTCTGACTATTATTTTGTACAGCGTTTTAACAGTGTTACTATCCAGAAAATTATCCAGGTTGCATTATATACCCGACTACATTTAAAATACTAGTTTTACAAAAAAATAAATAAATAATGTCAATAATTATACCCCCTTCATCTTCTTGTTTTTCTTCTGTGGAACACAAAAGGAGAACTTAAATTTGTCTCTGTTCCTCACGCAAAGCTGTCATATGACTTCAGAACACTTTAAATATAATGTACAAATCATATAGGCGTCTTTCATGGCACTTTTGTCATTTTTTGACAGATATGGTTACTATATATACTTTTGTGTTCTATGGAAAGAAGTAATAAATTGTACGTGTCTGACAACCGGCTGAGTGCATAATGACAGAATTTTGGGTGACCTATGCCTGTAAGTTGCTTTCTTTCTTGCATTATTAAATTTGAACTCATTGATGTTTTTTTCGAGGATGTGGTATTTCTCTCGGGGGGCTGCTCTCAAACCCCCAGGCGATTTGCCCAAGCTTGCAGAAAAGGAAGACAGCAGCATGCGTTTAAAGCAGAGCTGATATTTCAGTGGCTGGAAAACTCTTTTGGACTGATTTATCAAGTTCGCTTTTAGCCCTTTGAGACAGTAGAACAAAGATGCCCTTTACTGCTGATCTGAGAACAGTTGCCCATGGAAACATTTCTAATACAGCCTCAGTGGCCAATCAGCAGCCACCTCTTACCCCCTGTGCCCCGGGGCAGTTGTCAGTTTGACCTTTAACCTCCAGTGAGTGTCGGTGCTGCTTAATAACAGCCATTAGTGAACACTAGTGTTTCCTTTCTTGTCATCTCATCTTTGAGTTTAAGCATAATGACATGGCACCTCTCAGACATGCGGTGTCTAATATCCAGTGTGCTAAGCCCTTTTGACTCTTCAGAGTCGAAGAATCTGCTTCCTCTAGCAATGTGCTAGAAATATGTAAACCACTAGAGGTTTGGTATGGTGTAGTACATTGCCACAAGGGGCGCTGTAGCATTAGCGTAAAATTGTTGACATGTTTAAAACTAGCTACCTGAATAATATATAATAGTATAATGATACATATTTATGGATGAAGTGAATAATGATATGATGTATTAATACAATGTGTAAAAAAGTGTTGGCAAGTATATGAAACATTGTTACTCACCAGCTGGCTTATAAACTTTATATATATATATATATATATTTCTAAAACAATTAATTAATTAATTAATTAATTAATTAATTAATTAATTCAAAAAATTATTCTAACAATGCCTGAGAATGCAACATGGTTTAGTGCAATTATCCAATTTTGTAATTATATAAATACGCAATCTGATGTGCTGTGTTTCAAAGTAAAAAAAAAACAATATTAGTATTGTAATTGCACTTTTGTTGTTGCTTTGTATTTCAAAATAATATTTAATATAATAACTATACAGATTATATATTATGTAATATTATTTCATTTAATAATTATATAATAATTAACAACAATTATAGTTAAACTTATAATAATAATTGTTTTATTTATTATCACATAATAAATATTATTAAATACTTTACTGTTTATTACTATAGTGATGTTGTCACTGGTCAGACGAAAGGATAGCCCCGCCCCAAACTTATTTTATAGGTTGAGCAATTGCTTTTATGTTCTGTTAGTCGCGATGTTCAAAGAAATATTTCTGTGCCACTCAGAAGAAGGTTTTTTTTTTTTCCAAGAAAAAATAACTATATTGTGATATATTGTTACCATGGTATTAAAATAAGATTAATATTTTGGTCATATCATATCATATCATAATTTTATCATTTTAGATATCTCTTCAAAAAAAGAAAAAAAGAAATAAAAATTAGCAATAAATGCTACTGCCTATATCAGTGCAGTGAGCTTTTTTACGGTTGTGTTTTTTCTTCCATAGCGCAGAACCCTGTGGTTTAAGACGGACGGTGATCCTATAATAAGCGCGCTCTTTGTGGCAGCTCCGAGAATTATGAATGATTAATTCTTTGGACAGTAATTGCAAAGGCCTTGTCTACCGCTGACTGCCGATGAAGAAATCAGCACAATAGTGCACACTATCTTCTTATCCTCTGTCATCTAATCCCTCCTTTGTGTCACACTCAAAATGCTTTTTAATTAGTTTCATTGGGTAATGCGCTTCTTTCCCTCTGTCTGTGGCTATTGTCATCATGTTGAGTCACATGAGTGCCGCCATTGTCTCCAGCGGGGCTCCCCAGAATACACTTGCCATTTCCCGTGAACAAGCGCAAGTTAATCGCTTTGACATACATGTCTCTCGTCACCAGTGTTTGACTGCTGCATATTGAAATTTGTTATTAAAATAAATAAATACAGGCAAAGACGTTGTATCGAGGATGTTACGGTTCTTGTATGCATTCATTGATTCATTGATCAGAAAGAGTAGTATATAAATGATTTAATGACTTAAGGTTTACATAAAAAAACAACACACAGATTTAAATACTGTTTGGCATTTACTGTTTCATAAAAATGAGCTATGCTCGGCTGTTTTTCCTTGTTGCATCAAAGACTGGCAATGTGTTAATCCGTCTCTGTCGTGCTTATGAATTTCAGAGATGAAAGCTCCTTTATTTCCATTGTTTTGGACTCGACTGGTGATAAATTCTGGGGTGCTGCTCAAAGGGCCAGATCGGATCTTTTGTAGTCCGTACGAGAGATGTTCCATGATATCAAGTCTTGAACAATTCATGAGAATTTTGCAGTACACGTACAATTCCCATGACTCACGTTCACAACTCTCTGAACCGCTCGCTCTGTCATTCTGTTGTATGTTGCACAGAAATATGCTTGTTATGTTGCTTGAAAGATACATCTCTAGAAAAAGAAGGCATCTGTTTCAGATACTGAACACAAATACGTTCAGTGCACTCTAGAAAGGTTTTGCTTTGTTTTGTTTTTTTGTGTAATCTTAGCAACTGAACAGCTGTAGAAACAAAGCGTTTCAGCCAGTGTATTTGCATCTGTATGCTAATGCTGCAGTGACAAGGAACGTTTTTTTGTATACATTTATTAAATATATATTTAGTATTGTTTGTATATTTATATAATATTTTATATATTAAAAAATATTAAACTAAAACTAATTGGAAAAAAGTAATATTGTGAAATATTACTTTTTAAATAACAATTTTCTATTTTAAATTGATTTAAAAAACAGTAGCCATTACTCCAGTGTTTATTCACGATTATTCAGAAATCATTAATTATTATATTATATTATATTATATTATATTATATTATACATTAAGTTATATTTTATATATATATATATATATATATATATATATATATATATATATATATATATATATATATATATATATATATATATATATATATATAAAACAAATCTTTACTTAACATTATAAATATTTTTACTGTCACTTCTGATCAATCAGTATATGTGTCCTAATAAAAGTATAAATTTTTCAAAAATAAATAAATAATGGTAGTCTTATTGTTTCTAAAATGTTTTAATGTATTAAATATGCAATATAATTTATTTGATGCAAACAAATCAACACTTTGTTGTTCTGCTTTGTTGCTCACAAATATGCTTGTTTTTTTTGTTTGTTTTATTTTTTTGCAAATTATAAAAGTAATATTGTGAAATAATAATAAATTTTAAATTAATTAAATAATCAGCAGGCATTACTCCAATTTAATTTAATTTAATTTAATTTTTTTATTGTATTATATTATATTATATTATTAATTATTAATATGCCAATCTTTGATGAATAGAAATCAAATCTTTTTCTTCAACATTATAAATATCTTTACTGTTACTTTTGATCAATTTATGTGTCCTAATAAAAGGATAATTTTTTTCAAAAAATAAACTAATTAATTAAAATTTTTGTTTGTTACTAAAACGTTTAATGTATTAAATATGCAGCATGATTTATTTGATGCAAACAAATCAAAACTCTGAACTGATTCAGTTAATCAAACTAATCATAACTGAACACTTAAAGTCAGAAACTCTTAAAATATTTTAGGAGGTATTGCAAAACAAGTCTAATTGCACAGTTTAGGAAACTATTTAAATCATTGCAACATCGACAGTGTTTCTTAATGTTATAACGCTTGCAAAATAATGACAAATATAGGGGAAATATTCTTTTATATTGCTAGATATCTGTATTTCCTTTCTCTTGAGCACATAACGGCAAGTGATCTTTCTTTCCCTGAAACAATACCTGTGTCTTCTGTATGTGGCTGCACCTTGTTATTCAGTTTTCTATATAGAGGCATCATTAGAATAATAGGCTCAATGTGTCTCTCTTCTTGTCTCCTCAGAAAGTGGAACATTTTGACATAACCAAATTTGTTCTAGCCTGTCATGTTTTACAAGAGCCATTAAATGCAAAGTTTTCTGTGTGGTAATCAATAATACAGACAGTTATATTTGGAGCCGGTCCCTCTGTAGGAATATTAGTGCTTTGGCTTGTTGCTAGGGAGCAACACGAATTATGCTGGAACTATAGCGGACAAATGCCCACTGCTGTAAAATATCGGCAGGTGCCATAAATCATCAACAAACGGTTTCGACATCAGGGGATATCCTGGAAAAATGAGCTCAGGGTAATTTCAGCTCGGACAAGCTGGAATCAAATAAAGAGTAATATCACAGAATTACGGGTAGAGTTGTGCCACGTCGTGCCGCCCACATCTGTATCACAAGTGAATCGCAATATATTGGGTTTAATTATCGAGTGATTCCTGTGGCACGCAAACAGCAATCATACAAACTCGCCAAAGAAACCATTTCAGTAATTGAGTGCAGGAACAGTGTGTTTTTCCAAGCGCCTACTCTCTCAATTCAATGTTTCCTCTCAGTTTGGTGAAAATATCATACTGTGTCCATCATGGAGTCAATGAAAGGCTTGTTTGAAGGGTAATAGCTGAATCTTGAATGTTACTCGGGCTTTTAGGACAGCCAAGTCCTTGGAGAAGAAGCACAAGAACTGGTGGAGGGTGTGTTAGGGACATTTGAATATAAAAAGCTTTATATATTTATGTGAAATTGTGACAGGTGATTGGTTATATGGGGAATCTGTTTATATTATCTTGTTGACGACCCTGTACCGTGAGGAGAAAGACAAATAGCTTGAAAGACTAAAGGTTTGCTGTTTACGGTGTCCCACTGTCATTGTGAATAGCAGCCTAGAATGCCTATTTAATCGTTTTTATTTTTTCCCAAATTCCATTTTTTCCATTTTAATATTTCTGGATTCCATTTTTTTCCGTTTTAATTTTTCTACACTCTACAATATTAAACAGAAGTTTATTAAAAGTTTAACAAAAATTATGAATTTTTTTTCTCTCATTTTTATTTTTACCAGATTCTGTTTTCCATTAATTTTCTTCATTCCATTTGAATGTTTTCATTAAATATTAATAATCAGAAGCATCTCTAATTAATTGATTTTATTAAAAAAATAATGTATTATTATTATATTTTATTTATTGATTGATTGATTTTTTTTCCCAGAAATACTGTGTTGTGTATTTTCATTTTTCAGGTAAATATTCTTTTAAAAATAATGTTTTAATACAATTTTATTATTAGTAGTAGTACTATCATTACATTAAGTAATATTTCTGTCACAGTTTCTTCAAGTTAAACCATACTTTTATTTTGACGGGTTGCTGTGAAGACCTTTAGGTTTCTCTGTGTGTATATGATTTGACAACAGTTTTACTCAAAAAAATCTGTAAAATGCTGAAGTGACTCTCAGAGCAGTTATGTTCTAGCGGTTATGTTCATGTGTTCATGTACTCATATATTAAGGCAGCAGAGACTGATGTGTTTAGTAAGCAAAACCGCTCTACTGTGCCGTTCTTTCACACAGAGCCACGCAGAACATGCAGGATTCATATTTAAATGGTGTCTTTGTGTCTTAATGTTCACAGACACTAGTCTATATTTCATTTTGATTTAAGTGTACTTACCTACCTTTGAGGTATCCATCCAAAATTCTGTGACATTCCACGGTCTATAATATTGCAATAAAAAGCCATTCCAAAAAACTGAATGAAAAGTGGATTGAGTTTAAGTGGACCGAAAACAAATCTGAATTTGCTTCTAATATTTAATTACATTTGCATTTAATCATTTAACAAACACTTTTATCCCAAGCGACTTACAAATGAGAAATACAAGAAGCATTCATAATAAAGAGGCAAATAAACACCCGTAAATAAAAGTCTGTAATACAAACTTTCACACATTGTTTATTATTTATGTAATAAGTACTTGTGCTTATTGTACATGTAGTCTGATTTAAAATAAATAAATAAATAAATACAAATAATGGCTTATTTTTATGAAAATGTTATTAAGTGACAGTCACTCATCACTAGAGCTAAAACTGAAATCAAATGTATAATAAAGCTAAATAGAAATATTAAACAACTAATAAAAAGGCAAATGCTCATAACACAATTAATATAACTTCACATTAAAATGAAAGCTAAAGATATTAAAAATACTTTATTTTTGTATTCAATACAAAATATTAATAATTACTATAATAACATATAAATAATACTAAAAATAACACTGAAATGTAAATGCAGTGAGAGCTGGCTTCTTTTCCCACTTCAGTTAACTAATTTGAAAGAGGTCTGAGTTTGATTCCTTCAAAATTGACTTTAAATGTTTTTTTATATTAAAATGTTCATAAGCTGATTTTCCAGAAAATTGTAAACACTATCAAAAACATTGCTCATCTGTTTGTATGAGCATCATAGCAACACAGCAACATTGCTTCAGCCAATAGCATGAGTTTGAAGTGGGGCTATTTGTTTTGTTGACCAATGGCAGATGAGTAAAGTGTCGGGTGGGGGGAATTAATTTAAAAATCATTTTTGCAGTTTCATTTGTTGATGCTATTACAGAAAGTCTTTCTATTGGCACAAAGACCTTAATAAACAAGCCTTGGTTTCAATTACTTTTTATTCTTGTCTGTATCTAAACAGCAGCAATATGAGATGTTAAATACTAACAGATTGCTTTTCAAATCAAAATAATTACAATACGATTTTTCTGCAGCCCTTCTTTTGTCCTTTCCACCTCCAGATATTTCTGTACATTGTTATTCTGTATTTACAACACGGCGATCGATATTGCTCGGGTAGTGTATGTTGTAATCTGTTCAGGCTCTCACATCAGGCATATTGAAGTATCAGAACCAATTTAATGACCCAACAGGGGCGCAGAATCTCAGCAGCCCGCAACATTAATAGATGGATGTTATTTGACTCATTAGAGGTCGCGGCTGTGAATAATAATTAGGGAAAGACTGATTATGCTGAACCCAGCTCTAATAAGACATGCATTTAAAATTTCTCTGCACACACACACACACACACACACACACACACACACACACACACACACACACACACACGCACTCATCACTCCAACGTGAAGCACACACACAGGAAATTGATTTGTGGGTTTATGACTGAAGTGCAATTTTGTTAACTATTATTGACGGGGAGTCTTGCATTAAAACAGTTGCCGTGGCGATGACACACATTTTCCTTTCATTATTGTGTTCTGTGGTGCAGAGAGCACTAATAATAACACACACCAATAACTTTAGCATCAACGCACGCTTATTTTAATACAGTAACCAAGACAACTAACAAGCAGCTGCTGTCAGGATTCCAGGAATTGTTCTTTTTTTCACCTTCTGTGTCTGTCCACATGCTCGAATTGATATTTTAACCTGCATATTTGAAAGAGACAGGTAGCTATTACAGCGTGTTTGTTGAAGCTGACTCATTTACAGGGAGAATATGTTGGGTAAGGGTTGTTTTGGAGGGTGGAGATGTACAGGAATGTATCTCTAGGCCTGTGTTTGGATTTCTGGGAATTCACCGGCCCATTTGGCGAAACTCTTCAAGCGTTTGTGTAATGCATATTAACAGCGATTGTTTTTACTGAGGCTTAATCAGTGTTTTAGTATTGTTCAGGTTCTATAATACAAGATTAATATTTTGCATCAGTTTTTATTTTTTATTTTTTTTCCATTTTCATTTTAGTTAAATGATTGTGTTTTTTTTTTTTTTATTTTTTTTTTTACTTTTTTTAGTATGATTAGTTTTTGTTTTATATGTCTATATAGTTTATTAATTTTTATTTCAGGTTTAGTTATTTTAGTTCACATTGAACTAAATTAAAATGAGGAATGTAGCTGAAATATTTTGTAATTTATTTTTATTTCAGTGAGTAGTCTGCATAGCCTTTTATTTGAATGTTTTAATTGTTTTAATTTCAGTTTTACTTTTAGTTAACTATTTAACTTAAAATAAAAATAAATAAATAAATAAAGTAAAGTAAAGTAAAATTTAAAAAAAAATCATAAAAAATTCTGCCAGGACATTATCCATTAATTTTATGGACATTTCTGTTCAACTCAATCCAATGCAGTCAAAACACAGGAAAAAAAAAAACACCTGTAAAAAATAATAAATAAATAAAACACCTGTAAAAAAAATAATATTATAGTACATTGTACTCTATTTTTTTGTTTGTTTGTTGGTCTGCAGCAGTATTATTTTAGTATTATTAATATAATATTATAGTTTTTGTAAATGCTTTGAATTCGATTTTATTTTTGTATTTTGTGTTTCTTTTAATTTTAGGAATGTAGTAATTTTGTTGTTGGTTTGTTTGTAAATTGTATTAGTTTTTAGTGATTTTATTTTTAAAAATAGAAATGTTTACTTGTCAGCTATAGCTGAAATTTTTAAAAATATATATTTTATTTCATTTCTGTTCATGTTTTTTTTTTATTTAAAGTAATAAGACATGTTTTCATGGTTTAATTTAGTTAATAATAAGCCCAGTCTGTAGGAGATGTTTAGCCGATGACAAACAATGTTATACTGAGAGCTCAGGTTTCTTTGTATTATAATCAAAGGGGCTTTTTCATGTCGTAATCTTGGGTTATGGCATTATTTGTAATTGTTGATTGGCAAATAAGCTCACGGAAGACCTGCTGACAAGTAATTTGGATAAATGGCCCTGTAAACTCCCGTCACAAGCTCAGACACGTTCGAGAGTGAACTTTAAACAAACATTATGAGATGTTTATCAGTATTTTTTGTTATGTTACATGTCATAATTGCAATGTAAAGCACACTGGCATTTTTTGTGTTATTGAAAGTATGTACCTTGGGCTGTAATTAGTGTTTTTATACGGTTCTCTCTCAATCTGTCTACTTGAGCTTTTTGTTCTGTCTTGTATCTTGACATTCTGTCCTTTTTTGAAATAATGAAAAAGCCAAGAGCCTGAATTTCATTCCATCTCATCAAAACAAAGGTTCTGTTGAAAAAATGGCTTCATTCGTTTTGATTGATGTCACAGATCCTCAAACCAAGTTTTATAGAATAAAAATATCATGAATTATTAAAACTCAGTGGCGTTTTACCACATACGCCCATGTTTTATGTTTAATTGGTCCTCTTTGGCAGCGGCGAGCGGTGGAGAGGTGTTATGTAAATATATTCCCACAGAGGCCCATTTGACATTTGTGGAGCACTTGAACAGTATACGGGGAGCAAACTGACTTAGGGAAAACGTCCATTCCTTCTGATCTGATGAGACATGCTAGGATTACTCATGCAGATTTCAGTCTGTTGATTTTGACCAATCTGTGCCCTACCTGTGTGCGTTTTCCCTCTTCCTCATGACAAAGGCTTCTTGTTAAATTGTGTTACTGGAAAATTGCATAATGCGATTTTCAGTGCTCTCTAATCATAGTGTCGTCCTAGCCAATTAAATTGCTAAACATAAGAAATCCTTTCTTTAGAAAAGGTTAGATGTTATTAACAGGGTGGCTGTAGAGCTGTTTTTTTGACCTCTTCTGCAGCCCAAAGCCAAATCTAATCAAGAAAATGTACATTGGATCCCTGTGTGATTAGCATGGCGCAGTGCGGCCCTTAAAATACGGATATTTTGAGACCAACCTCGGTAGTGCTAATTGCAAGTAAAAGAGGGGAATACTGTGGGTCTTAAATGGGTCTTGAAACTGTTGACAAATTAATTCCAATTGTTTTTCTTTTCAACAAAAGAGGCGCTTAACCTTCGGAAAATATTATTCATGCAGCTCAGAAGGTCAAACTAAATAATGTTTTTAAAAAATAAAATTAAATAAAAGGCTGTTATGAAAATCGGAAATGTCTAAATACAGTTCAAAACTCTTGATTTGTGCAGGTTTGTTGTTATGTAAAAATCAGTACTTTAAAAATAAATGCTATTTAAAAGATGACAAACATTAGGCCTATATGAAGAGTTTATTTGCAAAAACAGATAACTCTGTTTTTTAAACTTATTATGTATATAAATAAATTAATATTTATTTATTAACAGTTATTTTTATAAAAATTATTATGTTATCATGTTTTTATTTTGTTTTTAGTTATTTTTACTTAAAATAATCCAACTGCAGAATGCACAATGAAAAAAAATAATGTTTTGAAAATGGTTAAAAACGGAGTTTTTTTTTTTTGCAAATTAACTCTTCATATATATAAAAACAAATCTACCAAACATCACCGTTCAAATGTTTGGGGTCGAGTGTTTAAAAAAAAAAAAAAAAATCAATACTTTTATTTAAAAAAGACACATTAAATTGATTAAAAATATTTATAATGTTACAAATGATTGCTATGATTGCTAACTTTCCATTCATCAAAGAATTAATAACCTCAAAAATATTAAGCAGCTCAACAGTTTTCAACATTGATAGTGATACGAAATATTTCTTGAGCACCAAATCAGCGTATTAGAATGATTTTTTGCAGGATCATGTTATATCGTAATAATATTTCACAATATTACTGTATTTGTGATCAAATAAATGGAGTCGTATTCCAAAAACATAAAAAATACCAACCCCGAACGGTATTTTTTTAAATGGTAGTGTTTATATTATGTATGTGTGCGTATTCATTCAAATACGGTTAGCACTAACATTTATGTTAAAAGTGAGAAAATTGAATTGAATAATAATAACTCATTACATTTATATAGCGCTTTTCCAGGCACTCAAAACGCTTTACATTCTGTCTTTACTAAAATGTAATTTTTTTTTTTACTTGTTTCCGGGTCCATGCTTTTTAAAATGGATGAGAAAGAATACAAAGAATGAGAGGAAATGTGCTCCACTAAGAAGGAAACGTAATACATGCAGTGAAAGTCCAATAAAAGGATAAGCAGTATAAATCAAATATTTCATGTTCTCTTCTCTACAGCCATCAAATTGAAACTGCAGTCGCTCCATTTCATTTGAAACAGGCTGCTGTAGTCATCCACCAAAAAATGTAATGGCCCTTCTCATATTGTTATCACTCAAATATGTTGTTCGAGGTCAACTGTATTATTTTTACTCTGTCCTTTCTCTACATCTGTCCTTTGCCATATCATCGGTTCTGTGAGGTTCCTGTTATAAGTGGATGAGTTTGTTTTATGGTGGAATTTGAGCGTGTGACCAGTGGCAGTTGGGGCAAGAAACCCGTGTGAAAACAATCATTATTTTTGCAGTTCCATTTGACGATGCTAGTGATGCTGAAATTACATGTAAAAACTGCGTTTATGGCTCTCAGCAGCAGAATGTTTGCGGTCGTTGTGTGTGTGAATAAAGCTAGTTCTCTCCAAGGACACCATTGTTTGAGGTTTGCGACTCGCATGTCATATTATGAGAGCTTGTGTTCCGAGATGTCAGGTTTTTGAGGTCGAGTGATGCGATGATACTTTGATTCAGCCGAGAATTTTTTCGAGTTCTGATGGGAAGACTAACAGGCGAATGCTATTGCTCAGATCTCTGATCTCCAAGAACTGAGTGACGTGGCTTCCTGCCCAGAATCTTTTATATTGCCAATCCTAACAGAGAGCTGTCATGTTAAACCAGCAGCTCAGGCTGTAGTAAAACATAATAGCCCACAAATCTATATCCGAACCCCTGGGAGCAGCTCTCCTCCATTATAGAATAAGATTAGCTATATGAAGTCACAGCACTTCGATTTGGATTGAATTGTCATTACTGTGAAGCTAATATTAGAGAGCGTAGGATTCATCAATGTGCTTTGTGCTGTATGCCATTGTGTAGAATTCTGACTCATGGAATGATGTCAAACATTGTCTTTGAAATAAACAAGCTGGATTGAGCTGATGTCGTAAAATGATGGTATGAGAGGACAGTAACCATCGTTCTTATTTCATGGAAATAATATAGGAATCAATAGTGTAAATAATACTTTACACCTGTAAAACTATGAAATATAAAGTAGTACTGTGTAGCCTACAGTAAAATGTAAGCACAGGCTCACCTGTCTTGACATTTACTGTTCTGCTTGAATTTGTTTTAAGTGCACTGGAAATATTGTCACTCAGAAATTGCTAAATTTCACAATTAATTACAAAGAAATGGCAAGTAGCTATGGAAGCCCGTTTCCGCCACTGAATAAAAAATAAAAAAAGGTTATTGCGACTTTTGCGAGTCTATTGCGAGTTTATATCTCACAATTCTGTGAAAAAAAAAGTCAGAATTGTGAGATATAAACTCGCAATTGCGAGTTATGAAGTCAGAATTGCAGGATATAAATCTTTTTTTCTCGCAATTGCGAGTTTATATCTCGCAATTCTGACTTTTTTTCTCAGAATTGTGAGATATAAACTCACAATTGCGAGTTAAAGTCCAGTTTTGAGGGGGAAAAAAAGATATGTTCTCAGAATTGCGAGTTTATATCTCACACTTCTGAGAAAAAAAGTCAGAATTGCGAGAAAAAAAATCAGAATTTTAACTCGCAATTCTGACTTTATATCCTGCAATTCTGACTTTATGTCTCGCAATTGCGAGTTTATATCACGCAATTCTGAGAAAAAAGTCCAAATTCTGAGAAAAAAAGTCAGAATTGTGAGATAAAAAGTCGCAATAACCTTTTTAATTTTTTTATTCAGTGGCGGAAACGGGCTTCCATAAGTGGCACATTAAATTAGCATTGAAATATTAAAGTAATAAGACTAGAATATAATTTTTTTAAAAATATATATTTCAATAATTTCACAACGTTGTGTGTAAATTTTAGTGAAAAGTATCAGTTTTAACATTAAAAAACCGCGAGGTAAGATGGAAGTAGTGAAACATTTAATATTTGACAACTGCTTTATGATATAAATGTTAAACGTCTAGTAATATGCAAACACAAATATGGCTGTTTTGGATTTAAAATGTAATATCATTTATGTGACTCACATAATTCCTTACTGAACGTTTAGCATTTTCGACATATTAGGCATACAAATAAAAGTGCATGTGTCAAATATTATTTCAAATATTATTAGCAAATGGTTGAAAATGGTTACTTTCCAACTAGAATTAGACACAGAATTCCCTTCACCGTTCTATTTCTTTATGCTTTGGTTATTTGTGAAATTTGCGAGCAATTTCTGAGTGAAAATTGCTTCAGAGTAAATCCTACACCATTTTTTTTTTCAGTATAATACAGGCAAAAGCTAATAAAACATTATTTTGAGTTGCCTTTTGTGTGCCAGAAATAATAGTGTTCTCTTTTATTATACTTTCTTGTGTTTAGGTGAGGATGTGGAGGAGAAGAAAGTTCTGGTACTGAGTTACCCTCAATACTGTCGGTACCGTTCCATCATCGCGCGGCTTCGTGAGCGGCCCACCTCTCTCTTGACGGACCATGTGGTGCTGGCCCTGGGGGGAATCGCTTCCCTCACCAACAACACCCAGATCCTGTACTGCAGGGACACGTTTGAGCACCCCACACTGGTGGAGAACGAGAGTGTGTGTGATGAATTTGGTAAGTAGATTTTATTGGAACTTTATGATCTTGGGTCTGAAACAAACTCTACGCAAGTACGTCAACACAATGTTTTTGTGCATCGTTTTGTTCTTTCGTGTAGAAATTGACTGATATTTCATTTTTATGACTGATAGCGATATAGATTTTTTATGTTTTTTATGTAATTTTTAATTAATATCGGCATTACTACAGAATTTTTTTTATAATTATTATTTTGATTACTGTTATGGTTTTAATGATTATATGTATGATAAATTGTCTAAATGGTCCGTTTTTGTCAAATATTATGCTCCATATTTCAAACTTAAGAATGATTACCTGTTATTTAAAAGGTTTAATATAATAGATACAATACAATAGACCTGATAATAAATAACCAATAGCCTTAGGTGAAAAGTGTGGAAATCTGTAAAAATATTGGTCAAACTGATCAGTTTAAAAGTAACTTGAGGTTTGCTATTACCACAATAACGCAAAAATTAATGTTTAGCATTTCAACACTACCACTAGGGATGGGTATCGTTTGAATTTGATCAATTCCAATTCCGATTCCGATTCTTATCGATTCCCATTTTCGATTCTAATGTGGTCAAGTCAAACATTTAGATATCAAACATATTTAACATATAAGTCTCTTTTCACAAAACATTTAATTTCTGCTGAATACCATGAATAAAAATCAACCAGCTACATAATTAAGAGCTGTTTGTGTGCAGAATAGAGCTGCTGATAGGTGGAATTCAAATTTTAATTTTACAACAAGTATTCGATTCCTCACCTGAAGTATCCGATTCTGGAATTGGAATTGATTTTCGATTCCCAACCCTAACTACATTTTGCAATGCATTGACCAAACATTTGCATACTTGTGTAAAGTATGTTTCTGACCTTACCGTTTAGAGGCTGATTACTGCTTATTAATTCACATAAAGATTCGTTGCATTGGCATAATTGAGTGAAGAAAGAATGAATGAATGGAGGATTGATGGAGGCTAATGATTCAGTAATTGAGTCTGTGGTCCAAAACAAGACCCTCGTCTTCATTACCCGACTGACGATGGGCTGCTGTATGAGCACAGGCAGCTTTCTCTGTTGGTGTACAAACAGGAATGAGTGACTTTGAGCTGGTGATTGAAACAGACACTCGTGGCTTTTAGCCTGTCGAGTTGAGAGTCGAGAGCTTGTTGTACGATAGAGTAGAACTCTCAGATGAACTGAAAGCCTGTTTTTACACTGAGGTCTGAGTCCGTCACAGTCCGTCTGCTTGTGTCAGTAACTTATTTTTTTCAAAAGGGCTGCTTTGATATCAAAAACAGCGATTCGTCCCACTTTTGGCTGACGGTTAGAAAACCTCAACTGTGCATGTAATTACTGGCTGTAAATGGTGGTCTTTCTCCGATCTGTGCATGATCACGGATTGTGTTTGCAGTGTGCAGTGATGGCATTGCTATGTAACTAACAGTGTTTGTTTTTATATTCTCTGTTGTGTTGTGTTTACACTGTCTTAAAATAGAGATGCGCAAAACTACACATTTTCAAAACTGACTAGGTTTTAAGGGAGCACTGTATAAATATGCTGATTTTGGGTCATGTTCATCAGATCACAATCAGATGTGTTTGTTAAGGGGCCGTTTATACAAAACTCATTTCTGCAAAAACAGCTGATTCTATCTGTTCTAAAAATGTGATGCACATGGAGTAAGATGCTAAAAAACTGTTGTGTGCATATAGGCTAATATAATAAATATTTAAAAAAATATTAAGGTTAAAATCGACCGATCATAGTTGACCTCATTAATTGGCTATTTGTTTATGGTTGCTGAATGACTAGTAAACCATCCCGATTCATCTTAAAGAGATAGTTCATTCAAAAATGAAAATTCTGTCATCATTTACTCACCCTCATGCCATTTTAAACGTATATGAGTTTTTTTGTTCTGTAGAGAACAAAAGAAGATATTTTGAAGAATGTTCAAACAGTTGCTGGTAGCCATTGATTTGCAAAGTAGTTTTTTTCCATGCTATGGAAGTCAATGGCTACCGTCAACTGTTTGGAGCAACTTGAGTGTGAGTAAATGATGACAGAATTTTAATTCTAGGTGAACAATCCCTTGAAAGCAGTGTGCATTTTCTGAATGAAAAATGCTATTTTCCATTTTCTGCACTGATTTTTTGGATAAATCTGTGAGTTTGGATTTAATATTTTGAAAATTACCTTTCATGCAGTGTGTAACACAGCTCTAAGTGAATGAAAACATCCTGCAAAGTTTTAAATCTGAAAGTGCACCGTGTATAAAGTTATTGTCTCTCAAAAGAAAGAGTCGACTATGAATCATTGAATCTTAAGCCGTTTCGTGTTGACGTTAAAATGAAACATTAGCGCTAGGTGCCGCTTTTGGGGCATTAAAAATAGCCGTTTCCTTGGTAACTGCTCACAATCACAAACACTGCTTTAAATGAAATCGACCAATCGGACCAATCACCGCACATTAGTGTCACGCAAAAGAGGGGTTTGGAAAAATGAATCATTGAGCGAATAGTTTGGGAGTCGTTGAGCAAATAAGGTAAAAATAAATGCATATTATAAGAAAATGAAAGTGTTTTTTGACCTTGCATGCATGTCAACCTGTGGTTGAGGACTCCCAAAATAAAAAAAGAACCTTTCATAACCCATAATAGGGGCACTTTAAATGTATTAAAATATGTTAAATGGAGCTGTACTGAGAGTACTGTATTTGTTGTGGTAACTAAAACCTTAATCAAATTATCCATAGTATATAGTAAACAAACACACAGACACACCGTTTGGAAGCCTTCAGGCTCTTGTACGGTGTATTTAGTTTCTATGGCACTATAACGTCAATGCTATTACTCTCTTAAATAAAGTTTCCTGTATGTGAAATGAAACTCAGTAGTATTCTATTCACTAGCGTATCAAGGTCTTCACATAAATCCTTCACTGACATCGTTTTTTAAATTTTTTTATTTATTACAGTACATACTTAACAAAACAATACATTCTATAAGTGATGTGTTCAATCTTGAAATGGCCTTTAAATACTTGAGAGTTTGTGATTGAATGGCATATTCAAACAACAGTGGGTTCGCGTGCAGTTCGCTTTCCATGCATGCTGCCAGTTGAAAAAGAGTGGCTTCAGTTTACGTGCATGACTTCCTGTTGGAAAAATGCTGGGTTACTGAATGCTGTTTTGTAAAAGACGATAGAGCTGTTTACATAATAGCAGTTGACAAGATGGGTGAACAAACTGACAGTGAGTAATACAATTGAGTAAATGGCTCCCAATGACTTTAATGGATGCTCTTAGGTTTCTCTGATTGCTCAAAAACACAGTTTTCTGCTCAGAAACCATGCTCTTGTCTCTGAAAGTTTAACATGAGGGGTTCTGCTCGAATCGGACAGCCTGCAGGGATTTGAATACCCAGATTAAAATGTCTTTGTTCTCGCCACGGCTTTAAACGCAACCACGGCACGCTGTATTGAAACCCAAAGAAGACGTTCTGTTAAACTTCGTAGGGTGTGTTATTTATTAAGGCTTTAGTTCAACATATGAAGTCATTGTTCATGTAAAGGCTCCCATACACTAGATTTGTTACAGAGGGGTAGATCTGATGTTGGCCATTTCTAAAGCTGAGAGAGAGTGGGGGGGGGGGGGGGAGACTTCTAGTGCTTTTTTATGCTCAAAGTGACGGCTACTTTGCGGAAAATCTTGAGCGTTTAGCCTTGTCATTAAGTTTTTGAAGCGAATAACAGTGCTTCCAAGGGCTTGGCGATGAAGAGGGGAGTTCTACAGATCTGAGAGAGGTCCAGTGTGTTATAGAAGAAAGATGAAAATGGAAAGCAGCGCTATTTAAGGAAAAATACAGCTGGAATGGTGCAGATGTGATATTGAATATTTTTAGTCATTTGTTCCTCTGTTAATGGAAATAACTGCAGGGTTTGGCTCGCTCGCATGCCTCTTTGGTCACATGTTACAAGACAACAGGATGTTAAATTGACTCAAGTCTTATCCTCACTTGAATGGACTTTAAGAGGGTGGTTGGGGATTGAGAATATGGAATTCAATAAGTGATACTGGGGATTTTTTGTTCAGGCATCAGCTGACTTGGACCCCTGCTTGTCACATGGTTATGATAACATCCACTCCACCACACCATTTCAGAACAATGCCGTTAACATTTCTGTTTTCTTTCCTGTCCTATTAAAACAGGACATGTTTGTTATTAGATGTTATTAGATGGTGAGGCATTCTCAATGATTGGACAATCATTTTATTTTATTTTATTTTATTGGCTTTTTGCTTGTATTGTATATTATATTACCTCTATTATTATATATAGGATGGTGGAGATTTTTTACAGAAAAGTTAAGTAGTTCATTGATATAGTGCTATATAGTTTTTTCCCCTAATAGTTTGAATTAGATCTTATTTTTACGTTTTCTGTTTTTATTCAATTTAAATACTTTTTATGGTTTTAGTTTTAGTTAGATATTTATTTATTTTATAAGTAATTAAAATAATATTAGTCATCTTGTTTTTTGTAAAAAAAAAAATAGTTTGACCTCTCTCTGACCCTAACAATAAAAATTGTCATTTTTTGCTACTGTATCTTTTCAAATTTAAATTAGCGACTTTTATCGGCACCATCCACCACTAAAGCGGCATTACATTGCGACGGATTCACAAAACAATATGTGTTGAAATGTGTCGCTCAAACCGTTAATATTAGACCAAAATATAACTTCAGCATGTTTGTATTGCTGGGATTTTTCAGCGGGATCTGCAGAGCTGTAGGTGCTACACACAGCCAGAAACAGCACAAGGTTTGACCGACTTTACCACATTGTACTCGCTAGTTTTTCTGCTGTTTAGGAACAAAAGTATCTATCCTACTTCCTCCTTATTACCTTAACACCAAATAAGTGTTGTTGGTTTGTAAGTGTGGGAGGTCATATTTACGTATCCAGCTGACAGCAGGAAGTTCAGAGTTTCAGAGCAAGTCATTTGTGTAGCTCGGTTTCAATAGATGCTCTTTTTGGACTAGGGTGGACATGTTTTGAGTTCTGAAAGTCACTGTATGTTTTTGTAGTCTTGTGAACTCTTTTATCTCTACAGATCAAGCAAAACTCAATTCCTCGTGATATGACCCTTTTATTAGAAAGACACTGCCAAGTCCTTCCCTACAAAACAAGGGAGAAGAAAAGCCAGAGAGAAAGAAAGAGGGAAATACTTTTATCTGGATGTAAGGGGTTTGGGTGAGGGTGAGAGACTGGAGGATGCAGGGAGTGTTTAGACGGACGTAGTTAATGTGACAGTGGGGGGGGGGGGGGCATGGGGGGGTTGTACTGGTGAATTATTGAAGAGAGTTTGTAGCTTGATGCCATGTAATGGCCACACTATTATTCCTCTCTCTTGATTCATTTCCTGCCTCTCATGAGGTTATTTTTAGGAGGTCAGTGTTATTATGCGAGCGTATACTTATGATTTTACTGCATAATAGCTGCATTATGGAAGGAGTTACACACATTTTCTCTGGCGCATCAGCGAAGCAGCTAATGTTCTCAAGTTGTTCTCATCACTGTGACATGTGCTGTGTGGCAAGTGATCTCATCTCTTTGTTCCTCGCAGGGGTTTATTGCTCCTTCGCACAGCATTGGGATTAGTGATGGGAATCGGCAGGAATTGAATTATTTGGTTCTGATTCCACTTAATGATTCTGCTTTCATAATGATTTCATTAACTGTCTTCAGTACTTTTAAGGAAGTGCCAAATAATTGATCTTAACTGTATTATACAATGAAGTGTATTTTGTATTTAAGCCTTTATTATTTAAATATGATATATTTTTATTATAAATTTATAATAAATATATTTATAAATATTTTTTAACTGTTTTTTGTTGTTGTTTGTTTTGACTAAGAAAGTAAGAAAAATTTAAGCTAATTGAAACATTTTATCTTACAATTCAGACTTTTTTCCTCTTACTTCTGTTAAAAATAAAAATAGGAATTGTGGAATATAAACAGAATTTTGACTTCTCTCAAGAATCCAAGTGTACGTATTGTAATTCTGAGTTTATACCTCATAATTGTAACTTTTTTTTTCTCAGAATTCTAAGTTTATAACTTGCAGTTTTTTTTTGTTTTTTTTTGCTATTGAATAATCAGGTAATTGCAACTTTTTATCTCATAATTCTGACTTTTTCTCAGAAGTGTGAATTTATATGTTGTGATTTATGTATAGAAGATGTAAACTAGAATTCTGAGAAAAAAGTCACAATTGCTATATATAAATTCAGAAATGTGTAAACATGGAATTGCGAGACAGAAGTTGGAATTTTGTGTTTATGTCTCGTAATTTTGACTTTTTAACAGAAGTGCAAGAAAAAATGTCTGAATTGTGAGACAAAAAGTCGCAATTACCATTTTTTATTGTTTATTACATGGTGGAAACAAAATTTTATTTTTTTCTGGGGCTTGTGTGTGTGTGTGTGTGTGTGTCTATATATATATATATATATATGTAAAATAAAATAACAAAAAAATAGATAACTTGACAGCTTTGCAAAAAGGTTCAGAATTGAATGAATAATTAATATATTTGAAATTTTTGTTTTGTCTTATTGTATTGTTTTGCGGCAACAAGTTAATAAGAACATAAGAATAAGAAGCAGTTCTCAGTTCCCACTTGAGACAGAATCCCTCGTCTGTTTAAGGATATGCAAAAAGAATGATTAAGAACAACCCACTTCTGTATTAGCCTGAATGGATTTGATGGGCAGACAGAGTGGATGCTGGGTAATCCAGCAGGGGCTGAGCTGTGACGGGAATGCTGTGTGTATGATTACAGCGTGATTGATGCCCACTGCTGGGGGGATTATTAATGGTAGCATGTTGTTCAGCGAGAAGATAGACCCATTTATATTTCTCATCAAGACGCCACTCAGTTTCAACTATTCAATGGTAATAATTTGCTCTTAAATAAAACGGATTACATGCGATGACGCGTTTTCCTCCTTTATCGCGGTTTTGAATTGCAGAGGGCATTCGGGTAAAGTGTGTTCCTGTTTCGTCTGCTCCTTCATTTAGATGGTATGTTTACCACATACACTGCAATAAAAATGGGTCATTTATTTTCCTTCCCTGCAGATCTCAGCAGTGCTATCGATGCGGCCCGCCACGGCACTAGGAGAAATCTTAAACAGGCCGACAGAAATGCAAGAGCTCTTAATAAAACATTTGAAGTATTTTAGAAGGATTGTGGAGTAGTGTTGGGGGATTTATGGAGGGTTGAGTATAGTATTTTGCAGTCAATGGTAAGAGTGTTTTTCTGAACAGGAGTATTTTAACTTGTGGGTCATGACTCAAAAACAAGTCGCAGGTTTGTTCTGAAAGGGACCCAGACAGCAGGGAAAACAATTCCAAATGGAAACAGCTTTGCCAAAAATATGAAACCATCAAAATGCGGTTGACTTTTAGTTGTTTATATATTTGGGTCAGTGACTTTTTTATTTTATTTTATTTTATTTTTTTATTTTATTATTTGTTATTTTTGTTCTATTATATTATTTATATTGTTATAATATTGTATTATTTTACATTTCATGTGCTAACACTGTCATGATATTATAATGAATAAAAAGGCCTCATTAAAAAATACTTGGGGGGGGGCACTTAAGTAGTTTGGCATAATATTTTATAATAATTATTAAATAAATAAACAAACAAACAAACTGTAAACTTTAAAACCTTATTAATATTTGAAAAACCTTTGTCCAACCAACATGCAGGAAAAAACAAAAACAAAATTATATCATAAAAATGTCCCAGCAGATCCTCATGACTGTGTGTTGAGGTCAATAAATTTCTTAAAATATCATATAATTTGACATTTTTATGATAAGGAAAGGTTAGCTCAGGTTGTAAAATGTCATACGGTGCTGCAAAACTGTAATAATATTTATGAATGAATAATTCTTGATATTTGGGGGAAAAAAAATAAGTTATTTTAACGCTTTAGAAAATAACATTCACAAAGTGTAAGTCTAGGCTACTTTTTACTTAAACCACTTGACATTTTTACAGTCATTAAATGTAACGTTTTTACAAAATTACATGAAAGCACAAATACAAATGCTCTTTTCTTTTTCATTGACAATCTTATGTGTCATTGGCCCATTTAGCATATTGTTGGACCTATGCAGTTCAAGGCGATATTAATACATTTAAATGCTTGCTGTCCAATTTTAAATCTGGATCCTCAAGCAGATGCGCTCTGGGAGTAGTTCTGGGAGGGAATGGGTGATGGCTTTTGGTTAGTACTTGTGGCTTTTGGAAGTTTTGAATAATTGGATGCTGGGAAAGGATTAATCATTGTGCGAGGACGGAAGTGACTTTTTTTGTATATTGAGAAACATCAGGCACTCCCTTTTTCTCACCCATAAGGAAGAAAAAAACATGGAACTGCAGGCAGAATTACCTATTACCCAGTTCATGTTGCAATCAGAGCTTGTCCTCAGGCTTACTACTTAAGTAAACAAAGCTGCCTCCAAATTGATTCAGCATTTAAAGACTTTCCAGCGAATTCACTGCACTTCTCTTTTCTATATATGGCTGCCGTTTCTTGTTTAACAAGATAGGATATAAGCTGCTCTGAACATTACAACTGAATGTTTGGGGGTTTGTTTACTTGACAGCACGCATTTTATGTTCACCAAAACATAAACCTTCGCTAAGATGAGAACATATCCCACATTCCTTTGAAGACACTCATTTTCTCATATTTCCCTGCACTAGATTTAATGCTAGTTATTAATACCGTCCAGATGTAGTGTGAGGAAGGACTGGCCAGGCAAAGAATTTTATGCTGCGATCAGTTCATGGAGTAAAAGATGTTTATGATGACTGATTTACACACTTAACATAAAAGTTTACAAAAAAAAAAATAATAAAAATTTACGGAGCAGAAAAAATGACCTTTTGAAAAATGTTCTGGCTGCTCTTTTTCATATAATGACATAAAGCATCTAAAGTAGTGTTCAACTGCCAATCATTCTTTGTGCAATCTCAAACAACTGAATGTATGTGTTACACAAAATATAATATTAGGTTACCATATTTGGTTATATTCCTACCTTCAGCAAGGTAAAAATGTAAATATTAAGCTAAATTGTTTCATTGTTACTCACACATTACTATGTGCAATTAAAATATAATGAATTGTACATGATTGTAAATTATTATTTTATTGGTTACTTGCATTAAACCAGGGCTGCATACTTGTTAGCTATTCCTCGGGGGGGGGGGAGGGATTATGTTGTGTTTGATATGTATGAGATCATACTGTAAATTCTGAAATGTTCCTTTTCTTTTGTTCCATTTGATTCCATTTTTTTCCACTTGTTTCACAATCTGGGTTGGATTACTAAAGGTCATGCATTTTTAAAAGCCCATATGCCTCATCCATGTGTCTGATTAAGAATTCAAGGAGAAACCGAAGGGCTGATTCCTTTTTTTTCCCCCTGCTTATTCAATTCAGAGTCATACTTTACACATACTTTTTTCATATACCATTCTAATTCTTACTCCACTGGCAACAAACGACCTCTTAAAATCACAAAATGTTTTACCTTTGAGTGGAATTTACATAATTGTCTGGTGAGGTATGATATTCCTCCCATTTCATAATTAACAACATACACGCTGTCCAGATGCAGATTTTTACGAGTCTTGCCAGCGCACAGCCTTGAGAAATACTGTATCATTCATTGGATAAGTGCTGGCTGTGGGAGGGGGCACATGTAATTTGCGGTTTACGCTGCTGTGACTGCAGGGTCACTATTTATCAGTTCAAATTAATTCTACAATGGCGTGCTTAGATTTCCCACATGCCAGATGGGTGAAGGATATTCGGTTGTACCTCCAGGAAGCCACAGTTGCCAGTGGAGATGTTTTATGAAGTTAACAGCTTCATGTTGGACGTTTTTGGGACATTCCACCCCCTGCTGCAATGAGCATTAGACCAGAAACATACTCTACACTACTACACTGATGCATTTGCAAATGCATGACCAATGCGACACAAGGGCTGTTGCACATACAGGAATCACAATTTATTCCACCAAACACTTAAAACTTGTAATCACAGATATACACTATGATATACTTTATTTTATTCAGCCAGCATGCATTAAAAAAAAAAAAACAGTAAATAAATTTATGCTACAAAAGATTGATATTTTAAATAAATACTGTTCTTTTCAATTTTTTATTCATCAAAGAATCCTGAAAAAAAATGATCTGAGTTTTCACAGAAATATTAAATGATTATTATCAGTATTAAATGTTTTCAACATTGATAATATTAAGAATAAGAATATTATTAATACGTTTATGTAAAACTTAATTTAAATTATAATATTTTACCATATTTTTGATTAAATGCAGCCCTGGATAGAATGAGAGATTTCTTCCAAAAACGTAAACATTTTTTTCTACCGACCCCAAATATTTGAACGATATTGTTTACACATTATATGCTCAAATTAATGTAGTGTCAACATATAGGAAGTGCTATATAATCATTTCATTAATCATTTAATAAATAAAAGCAATTAAAAAAAATATATAGTATATTATTTTTCTGATGCATTCGCTCATTTGCATGCATTAGCTCTTGAATTGGCTCTATTATCCGAGTACAGGAGAGAGCAAAATGAAGGGTGAATGATTAGAATGAGGGTAATGCTATTCAAAGGAAATGGGTAAAAAAAGATGAGTGCTGCATTAATTGCATACATTTTTTAGCGTGTTAAGCAGCCCACACTAATCGCAGAAATTAAAGCGAGAAAAAAAGGTTTTAACAGGGATCAGAGTTGGCTCAAGTCTCTCAGGTATCTACGTCATGTTTGGGCCACCGTGCCAGTCCACTTTGGCTTCTTTATGAAAGGCTTTTGAAATGAGAACCTTAGTTCCTGCATTGCCCTGGGTTTGAGCTCAGCAACTGCTCTGTATTCTTTTATGAATCATAAAATGTGTCTGGACAGCATCCCTGAGAAATGAGAACTTCTCAAAGAGGAAAAGAGAGAGAGAGAGGTGCATAGTCTCCCACATCATTTTCCAGAAAGTGTTTTGTAACGCATCACATCAAATTAAAACCAAATTGCCATTATTTCCACCTAATGTTCCCACGGGGCGTTGAAGGTTTTTCATTCTGACAGCTGAGAGCACAACAGACTACTTTATTTAAGTGCTGAGCGCCTACACCTTGCCACCATATTCACATAGGCCACAAGGGCTGCGCAATATATAGAAATAAAATCAATATCGCAATATGGCTTGGCACAATTGTCAAATCATGCAGGCTGCAGTTGAATTAAAAACATATAGCAGTTTCAAGCGTGGCATTTACACGTGTGTGGTTCATGACAGTGTTCAGCATCTGAAAGCAGCTTGGTTCTTTTGTTGTGAATTGAGCCGCATGGAGACACTGATATCACACCCGAAAAAAAAAAAAAAAGTTGAACTTAAACTTTTAAGGCAACCAGCTTCAGCAGATTTTTGAGTTTTCTCAACTTGTTGTTTTAAGTTTATACGACAAAAATTTGAGAATCTCCCACAAAAATAAGTTGAAAAATAAGTAAAAATCTGCTGAAGCTGGTTGCGTTAAAATTTTAAGTTGGCTCAACTGTTTTTTTTTTTGTTGTTTTACAGTGCATGACTTCATGTGTGTAAATGAAAACACAGAGCCGAGATTCACTCTGAAACTGGCAGAGAAAGAAATGTCGACAAGAATATTAGTATTGTATTGTATTTTTACAATATTTTACAGTTTTATTACAATATATTTCTCATTTTATTTCATTTTTTATCATTTCACAATTTTAATATTTTAATCAATAATCACAATAAAGTCAGTTCAAACAATTATTATTATTTTATGGTTTTACTGAATTGGCAGTATTATTAAAATATATTGTTTTTGTAATCACAATAATCTCGATATTATAATCAATATCACAATAAAATCATGACATTTGTTATTTTATTGTCTTTTTGAATCGGGAGTATTATTACAATATATTTCTTATTTTGTTTACAATTTTTTCATAATATCACAATAATCCCAATATTATAATCAGTAATCACAATAAAATCATGAAAATTAATATTGTTTTATGATCATATTGGACTGGCAATATTATCACAACATATTCCTTATTTTGTTTAATATGTATTCATAATATCACAATAATCTCAATATTATAATAATTGTCATAATTTTATTGTGATTATTGATTATTTTATTGTCATCTTGAATTGATTTTTTATTTTGTTTAATATTTTTATTTCGAAATGTCACGATATTATAATCAGTAACCATGATAAAATTGTTCTTATTTTATAGTCATTGAATGTGCAGTTTTATTACAATATATTTCTTATGTTGTTTAATATTTTTTTCCATAATATTACAGTAATCTCAATGTCATGATCAATAATCACAATAAAGTCATGAAAGTTTGTATTATTTTATGGTCATAATGGATTTTTGGATTGGCAGTATTATTATCATATATTTCTTATTTTGTTTAATTTTTGGGAATGTGGCCTAAAAAAAAGAAACTGATTTTATTTTTATTTATTTTTTTAGTGGTGACTGAAAGAGTTTAAAAAAACCAAGTATGAACAAACAAATGTTTTCTCAATATTTTCCCAAATGTTGCAGCCCAAAAAGGATTTTACCCTCAAAAAATAAAAGTCATTTTTCAAAGTATTTTTTTTTTTTTTAATATAGAGATGCACTCCTCAACAAAATCACCTCACACCCACTCACTCTACAATGATTCATTCTTTCTAAATATGACAATTCAAGTCATCTGGTGAAAATTCCTGTAAAAACAAAATATCCCAATGTCATTTTTTCCCCAGCATTGTGCAGTCCCACCCATCCCACAATCCTTCCCTCGTGACATTAAACCCACAGTTAAAATGATGTCATCAGCGTAACCCAACAATAATCTGTCATAGACCCATCAGAACATCACATAGGCCCCTAAAGGCCAGCGGAATTAATTAATTCAGACGTAAATGGACAAATCACTCCTGTGGACTAGTTTCCCCCACCCCTATTCTTTATGGACGCTTTGAACATAGTGTCACATAGTATTTTTTCCAATAAATCCTAGAAGACAATCCAGGTTTTGGTCGTAGGATTGTCACGATTGACATTTGAGGTTGCACTGATATTTTTAGCGTCCTCCGCTGTGATTTAGACTAATTGCTCCGCTGACTCCCTTTAGTTTTAAAAGCTCATTCTCTGCAATAAATCCTCAGGAGAAGCGTTGACGTTTCTCGCTCAAATGAATCAACTCTTTTTTCTTTTTTTTCCCCTTCTTTCTGCGTTCTGGAAAAGAAGTCTGCGTGTCAACACTTGAATAGCTTGTGGAGTGTTGTAAAGTAACCGGAGAAACACAGCCATGACGTGCATCGATTCGGAATGCTGTGCAGAGAAAGTAAATATTGAGCTTGATTTTAGTTGCATGTATCCCCGCTAGACTACTTACAGGCAAGTTTAATAATTCATGGCAAAAAAATGGAGCTCACCCTTTTGGGGCCAAGAATGATTTTTACTTTCATGCTGGCAAGAAATCTGCTTTTGACACAGGTGAAATGTCACTCGAAGCCAGATTGGGGTTTAATTCACATTTTTCACATTGTGGCCTGGTTTTTGCAGCAACGTTTAGATGCAGCTCTTTGCGCATCCTATGATTTATTGCCATGCTGACATTCTCGCTGCATTTCCCCTATAAACATTTAATGAGACCGAATATGTGGACGTGAAAGAAATGCACATGAAATCTGTCTGATAATAGCTTTAAAGTAAACTATGTAGCAAGAACATCAGGAAAAGATTACTTCCTTGTTTGTCTCTTGCCGGTCAGAAAAGTTTCTAGTTATTATTTGAGAGGCATATAGTGGATGTAATTTGTAATTCGATAACACGAGACTTTTCGAGGCCCCTTGACTACGCTTTATCTCATCTATCTCGAGTAAATAGTTTTCTGTGGAATGAGCTCGCACGTTTTTTTTCCCCTCCTTGTTGCATTTTTGCAGTGAGTAATGTCTGTCCTTATAATTTTTAGCTTGGCAATTAAAGGCCACCGCTGTTAAATCGAGCCCGCTGCGGATGCGGATGAAAGCAACAGCAAATGCTGTTTCTCTGATATGGGCATTTGCGAATGTTAAGACGTTTTTAAAGAGTTTTTTTTCTGTTTATAGCCTTTTTATGGAATTGCAAAATGGAAGGCACGCTCTGTTTTGCCACAGCAATTCCATGTGAACAATTGGAGATTGTCAAATAGATTTCAGCTGCACACTTTAACGGTAAATTACAGTGAAAGCTCTTTGTTTGTCCACTTTCATTTTCTGTAAAATACATTATGAACGCTCGAATGTTTGGATCTTGTTTTTATTGCGGGTTATGTAATGTTCCTAAATGCCACACAGAGCTTTCTATTTGGAGCGCTTGAGCTTTTTACATCAAATTAATCCATAAAAGGCTTTTCCTCCTGTCTAAACAATGACCAATAAACACGGCAACCACGGCTAAGCAGCTCAGAGAGGAACTTCAATAACATGCTCATTACTCAGATGGGTATTTATAGTCACATACTGCTTAATCTCTGTTCTCTTTCAGCCAGTGGTCTCGATTTCTTGCCTGAATGTTATTATCACAGGAAGTAGGGCGCTAACTGTTCTTCACATATTAAACTTTAATCAGATCCTAGTTTTTAGCGTAGCCGTTAGCAATTGACATATTATAGATTCAGACTTGTCTTTTGCCATCTGTGCTTTTTTTTGTCATTAATCAGACGTTGGGACGAGCAACAGAACTGATCCATTCACACACCAGGCTTAATAAGCAGCATAAGTTTTAAGTGTGAATGGGATGAACGGATACTGTAAGGCACACAGGGTGACTGGTTTAGGGAATGATGGGACTGTGAGGTGGTGTTAGAAGTGTGGGTTCAAATTAAAGCTCTGATAACTGCCCCTCTGTCTGTAATGTGCTGTAGTGAACAGCTCTCACACACTAACACAGAGTTTTATCTGCAGATTGTGTTATTTATATATATATTAGTGCTGTCCAATGATTAATCACGATAAATCGCATCCAAAATGAAAGTTTTTGTTTGAGTAATATATGTGTGTGTACTGTGTATATGTATTATTTTTATATAAATACACACACGTGCATGTATATATTTCAGAAAAATATGTTATGTTTCTATATGAAATATATTTATATATAATATAAATTATATGAATATAAATATATACAAGTAAATATTTTCAAAATATATATTGTATGTGTGTGTATTTATATATACATAATAAATATACACAGTACACGCATATATTATGTAAACAAAAACTTTTATTTTGGATGCGATTAATCGCGATTAATCGTTTGACAGCACACACACACACACACAGACACACACACACACACACACACACACACACACACACACATACACACATATATATATATATATATATATATATATATATATATATATATATATATTAGGACTGTGAATCAATTAAAATTTTAATCTAATTAATTACATGATGTTGCAATTAATTAATCTAATTAATTGCAAAATCGCAAATTAAAATATTAAAATCCAGCTGCTTCAAAACCAACAAGCCTAATGGTTCACCCAATTCGTTTAAAAAATGTGGATTAAGAAATGAAATGCCACTGTGTTGCTCAGAGACAAAGAGTTCTGCTTTGTCTTTGTATTTTCGTTGGCAAAATTGAGCAAAACGTGTCTAAAATAACACAATATTAACTTCTTATTATCAATATTATCAATATTAACTCGTCTGATATTGCACTTATTGATTGTGTGTTATTGCTAAAATATAACATATGATGTAAATATGAGACAAAAACTCAAACAAGGACATTTTTTTCTCCATATCTTGAATTTTAGGGACATTCTAACTACATTCTCTGGGCTCCATCACGCAGTGAGTTGTTGCCCTGCACCATATCATTAATCAGGTCTGGGGCGGGGAAGTGCTTTAAATGCGCTAATAATTTTAAAGCATTATTTTTCACCGTAATTAATTAATTTAATTAACGCGTTAAATCTCTAGCTCTAATATATATATATATATTATATATTACAATATTATTATTCATTTTTTATTGATAGGCTTTGTATACACTGTATGTGTGTAATATATATAAGTAAATATATTATTGTAAAATCTATCCAGTAGTATATGCAATAAAGTTATCATGTACTGTATATTACGTTTATTGCTTACATTGTGGGTCAGGACTATTGTACTGCATTACAGTGACTTATAACCAACTCCTGCAAACATACAGCATGTGATTGATTATGTCTCTGAGAAGCTGACATGAAGTTTTGGAGGACTCTGGGTTTTCCTTTATGACCTCGTGTGGACAAATGGAGTGGATTGATATCGCTGAGTGATTGATGATGCACGAGCACTCAGAGCACGATCTGACTGGCTGAGGAGGATCACATGTCACCCGTCTGTTTCTTGTTTAGCTGACCTGAGCTGATTTGCGTCAGATACAGTATATTTGACTGACGTGGCATTCGGTGCTCTGCAGATGCATTCTGAAAAGAATAAAACCATTAGTTTTTAATCTACTGACTGCTGCTCAATAGTCGTGCATGAATAATGCCCTGCTTGCTTATGCGTAGACAAATACACATTTAATTGCATTACGTTTTGCAATTGCGTGTCCTGCATGGCCCCGGCCGTGCTGAAAGTGAATCCCCCGCTGTGAGCAGTTCCAGGTAAAGAGCCAGATTCCCTGCAGGTGTTCTCTGAGCACGGATCCATCCATATTCATTTCTGCTACATGCAGAGGACGTCTCTGTTTCCACACTTTTTCTCTTTCATTTGACTTTTTTCAATTCATTAGATGTAAGAGCTCCAAACATCAGTGAGATCTCAGATGAGAGGCTACTCATCAGTTCATATCTCTGTGAGGGGCACATTTGGCCGTATCATAACTATTTTGAGCAATGCATGATCTTTTTTCCTACTTAGCTATTAATAAACTGTCAAATATAGGCAGATTTAACAGTAATTTGATTTTAATTTAAGATTTTAATTTAATGCGGTCATTTCTATCATAAGTTACTGTACAACATATTGTGCTATTAGTGCTATTGGGATAATAGAGTAAATAGTTGGTTTTATTTGCAGTCACCATTACTGTGATTATTGTTCACTTTGTCTACATGGGAACTTGGATCTTATTTTCTTTTAATTAATTTTCTAACAGCCATAATGGTTTGCACTGTGTTACATGGGCAATAATAAGCTAGGCTTTAGATATTGTAGTAATAATAATATTTTATAAGCAATTAAGTGGGTTGCAATTATATTGTTTTGAGCTCGCTGAATAATAACTGGTCAACCAGTCATGCACACAGATCAACACTCGGCTTTATTGCAAAATAACTAACTAAAAAATAACAGGAAAATAAACATGAAAATAAAGGCTTTATGAAATCTGTTTTATTATGCTCCTAAATTCTGTTTTACCCCCCCCCCCAATTCTGTTTTCCATTGTCATAATTTTAATTATTAAAAATGTAATTATCATTATTGACATTTTGTTGAAGTTCTGTGTGATTTTTCTGGATTCTATGTTTTAAAAGAAATTTATTATAAAAAATGGTGGCATTCAAATGCATAATATTTCAGTATTTATCTTTTAAAATGTAATCAAATGAAATTTGAAAATATTACTGTTTTCTGTATTAAAACATGGAGCAAAAAATGTGTTATATTGTGAGATATTCCCTAAATAATGTTTTGATAAAAGTTTTGTCAAAAATTGTCATTTTTTTAACTTTAAGAAGTACATTGTAGTGTACAACAGTTATATTTTTCTCTCATATTTTCACGTTTCTGTGTGTATCTGATGATAATTTTATGAAATGAAATCAAATGTGCTTGTGAAATAGTTAAATGCTCAAGTACATGAAAACCACTCATTCACACAGAGACATGCAAACTTCAAATTGATCTATTTAGTCTTTTTAAAGTTTAATATTCACAGACATTGAATATTCATATTGCAAATTAAGTGTGAAGCTTTACTTTGATTTATTAATCCAAATTACGCATTATACTGTAAATTCCATTTTACGACTGGATTCCACCTGAGTTTTCCGCTTCATGGAGATCAAATAGCAAATGGAAGTCACAGTAATCTTAATTCGAATTTTAAGTAAATGATAGAACTACTTCTGTAAAAATGACTGTGATAATTTGAGAGCTAGTAGGCACAAATGCACCGGAAATTCAACCTGAAATTCTTTCCAGTGCAACAAATCTTTGAGTCTCCCTGAGGTGATTTGGTTTGAATTCCATGCGGCAGCAACGGAAGCAAATAAACAATGTTAAGCATAAGCAAAGCTACCTTTTGTCACAGCTGTACGCACCTCAGCTACGGCTCTTGAGTTATGTGAGGAAACAATAACCTAGCCATGAGGTGTCTCAGCTGCTTTTAAACTTTGAAGCAAAGATATGCTTGTCAGAGCTCTTCGTCTCTGCCCCCCCCAGGGCTTTAGGGCACAAACGCGCTTTGCTTTGCATACCACGCTGACATATCAATGACCCAGGGGACAAATTTGCCCCGCATTGTATTTCACTGTAATTAACTGTCATTACGCTGAGTGGTTCTGGCTACTTGGGAAATTAAAAAAAGGGGGTTTTGTTACGAATAAACAAGATAATAACCGCTGTGTTTGTTCTCAAAGCGGTTTCTGTTTATTTGATCATATACGGTGAGTATTAGATACAGAGAGGAGTGTTAACATTATCAGAGCAAAAGGCTTGGGCCCCGGTTGGGTTTGCATAGCACAGTAGCATTCATGCAGAAATAATGGAGTAGCATTGTGAAGAGCTTCTTTAATAGCCCTCCGTTATGCTTAAACAATTAGTTAGCGCATTGCGCCTCCCCTGCCATTTGGAGCACAGAATCGCTAGGCAAATCATACATCATTCCAAGGATGTAAACGTGAGGGGTGAACATGCTGTTTCAACAAGGTCATTGGGAAGCATGTGAGGAATAATTACAACACAAAAAGCTCTTGTGGAAGAAAAAAAAAAAAAAAAAACAGCCAGTGGCCTAAATTGGATGGTGTTGATATGAGGGGCCGGTTTGTGTTTGATCTGCATCCTTTCCTCATTTTTCTCTGGCCGACTTGCATATTCTGAATCTGATTACATTTTCTTTTCTTCTAAATGTGGGTGCATATTAATGCTTATTAGAATAATAATATCATAAATGAATGTGTTTGTTTGGCATATTTTTGTAGGCCAGCCCGGAAGTTAGCTTTATCCTGGTTACCTTCAATTCAATTTTCCCATTGGCTTTTGAATTACTGCAGAAAAAAATGAATTATTGCTAACAAAAGTTTTTGATCGTGACTATCTTCATACATGATCACAATGTTTATGATTTTAAAGCCTGAATACAATCACCAAAAGTAAAAAGCGAAACGTAGGCTATAAACGAACTACACCATGGTCACATGACTTAAACGTCACCACCATTAAGCTTCTTTAGGTCTTGATTTAAAAAAACATTTGAATTAGAATACGTTGTACCAGCATGATTTTAAAAACAGTAGCCGGGTTTCCATCCAAAGTTGCAAATTTAACTTATGCGAAAAATTGGGATATTGCATAAAACATAGTGTGTGCGAATAAGCACCGTTCCCATCCAACGAGAATAAAAGAGAATAAAATCATCACTTCCTGATAAACTGGCACTATACACCACTAAGAAAAGTAGGAGAAGCCACTGAATATAATCATTTTAATATATAATAAATTACTTGCGCCTCAGAGCGAGTAGACGAAACAAAATAAATGCAGTCATTGCTTTCAGAGGTGGATACCTGCTGTTAGGGACCGCAGCCATGTGAGACAGGGAGGCAATTATACAGAAATACTTTGATGATAGACTTTGCTCGGGCATTTTAGAATGACCATAGCATTTCAGATGCTGAAAGGAGATTTGTCCGCTGGATAGTCAGGTTTTGCCTTTGCATAGCGCAAAGTTACATGATTTTTTGATGCGCATGGAGGAATTTATTCAGCAAATACATTTCCATCTCCCATTATTCGCATTAACCCTTTTTCGCACAAGTCAAAAAACACCTCAAGTGAGCGTAGAAACGTTTTTTGCAAATTAAGGGATTTTTATTTGAAATTTGCCGTTTCCATCACTTGTTTTTCATGCGATACTTCAAAATGTGCATAAAATCGAGGTGATGGAAACATAGCTAGTGAGGATGTGAAAGCGGACTTGTGAGTAGATGATTTTACCTGTTTGATGTGGTGACGTTTAATGTCCCCAACAATCTCTGTACTCACATTTAGCCACTTGTTAGCAACCGCCTTTTTCAAGACAAGTAAAAGCTTTAAAAATCACAAGGGGGTATTAATTATATATTTTCGTCGTAGGATAAAACATGAAATATCTTAAGTTTGTGTTAATTACAGACCTTATTTCAGGCATTTAACCAAAAATCCCTTCAAACAACCCATCAACCTCATTACGATGTAAACGGAAGTGCTAAAATGCTATCTTGTTTCTGGATTTTGGCCTTTAAAAATGCATCATCCCTGCAGAGCTATATTAGAATATCACAGTGTTAGCTCACCAGCTACTTTGTGAGGCATGCTATTTATGTACTTCTGCCTGTGTAAAGTGTTCCAAATCAGTCACTTGTAAGATTCAGTTTAATTTAGGATGCTGCCTTTGTAGACTGCTAACTGAGTTTTAGTTCAAGCTGTTCAGTATTATAGTGAAATTATTGGAGAAAACACAGAGGGCTATTGTTAAAACACTTAGCTGTTCATGATGGCACTGAGAACTCAACCGCTAACAACAAGATGAAGATGAGTGTAAAAATGAATGTGTTTACAAGTGGCTGCCTGTTTTTATTCGCTGTAACAGTGGGAAAGTCCATATGCTCCTTCCATTTTTCCCCTAAGGATAATTTCATTTAGCAGCACTGGCTTGTAGTGCTTCATTATTCAGCTGGGTAGCAATACAGCACAACAGTGTGTCCACGCTTCTTCAGCAGTCTTGGTTCAGGAATCAAACCAACCAGCTTCAATATGAAACGTTGCCAGCTTTAATTTTAGGCAGAAAATGGAATGTCAGAAAAATATAGAGGTACTGCTTATCCTATGAATCATTGCAAGCCATGACAAATCAAAATGATGGTACAATATATTAGCATTGGTTTGTTATTATGACTGTAACTAAAAAATTAGTTTGTTGCAAAATATTTATATACGTAGTTTAAGAGTGTGAAGAGATCAACACATGTAATTTGCACTGCTTCACAGGTGTTGTCACTGGAAGTGAGCGACTTCTCTGATTGGTGGATATCTCTGCAGTATTATGGGTAGTGTAGTTCTTAAGTGAACAAAATGGATATACCATTGAAATCAATGGTTTTATATTTCCCCATCGTTTCTAATGTGATTTAATTTGCAATGCTTCAAGGGATTGTAGTTCTTTCCCTCATTAAAGCTGTTAAGTACGCAGTCTTGTACCTAGTCTTGTACTTCTTTGCTTCAAAATTTGTAATGTTCTGATTCTCCCTGTAGCTGGTTAGTTGGGTTCATGGCTTATAACACTTCAATGAAAATCCCTATGGAAATAAATACATCCAGAATCAAGGCCGCTGAAAAAGTGGGCAGCGCTAATGCATATCTATAAATCTTTCATTTAAAAAAAGGAACAGAAATCAAATTTCAACATATTGCTAATAATCTCAGAGCTCATGAAAGATCTGCCTTAAAATCAGTTTGTCTATTGAAAATATGAATGAGAATTTTATTTCTCTAACAGTTGCACTTGCTGCTTTGCAACGACCTCACCAATATTTTTTTTACGGTCAGTGTCAAGACTTGTAACATATTCTTATTCAATCAGTTTATGAAGGTTCTGCTAGAGCACATTTTATAGAGCTTTAATGGTATGGAAGTATATTATAACTACATTATAGGCATGTTCTGAATGCCAGTGGTCTCTCTCACTCATCCTACTGTTGTTAAATGCTTGAACCGTTTAAAATTTCCTCTCAATTTCTGCTGATTTCCAGAAGACAGTTTGTGTATTGTGAGCACTGCAGACCATGAAGCCTTGCAGAGTTAAGCGTACTGCTAGTATACAATGCGGTATTGTTATAGATTGTTTTGCCATGAGTTTGTGACCCTCAGAGCGTATAAGAAGACTTCATATGTTGAACCATACTGCAGGTTGCAAAAGGTCTATTGATGCTATTACATTAATGATGCATACACTTTCAAGGCTGCTATGTGAGTTTAAGTGTAGATTAGAAAATGTGCATTCTGATGAACTGTTTTAATATCGTAAAGGTTACTACCCACTGTGCAGCTTGTTTTGTTGCGAGAACATTTTCTTCTCTGGAGTCATTGAGCGGACAGCAAACAATAGTTCTTTGAGTTGTTTAATTACTACTTCCTGGAACTTTTCCCCTCATTGTGAAGATTAATGAAAGATATAGTCTTACCGTTTCTGCATAATCACTTCTTTTATTTCTCTTTTTAAAGCTATAGTTCACCCAGAAATTAGCATAATTTACTTACCTTCCTGTTCTCTGTTTTGGGTGTTTATTATTTTCTTTCTTATGCTCATTATGGACATTGTGGACTCATTTCCTTGTCTTGCTTTGTTCATTTATTCAAAAATACATTAAATGCAATATGTACATACAGTGTGTCCTTCTATAATGAGCTTGTTTTAATTTCTGTATATAAATAAATATACAGTAAATATAAGTAAAATGAAGAAAGTGTAGAAGTGTAGAAAAAATGGTATGTGTGTGTGTGTGTGTGTGTATATATATATATATATATATATATATATATATATATATATATAAATACACACACACACACACACACACACACACTAGTCAGCCTTTCATCAAAAATGTCCTAAAACCAAAATGCATTAAAAAAATAATAATTATATATTTTACCTTATATATTTTACCTTGAAAATATTTCAAAACATATTTTAAAACATTTTTTTAAATGTATACATTTATGTATTTTGGTAAAGAGAAAAAATAACAGGAAATATTTATGAATGAATAATTTTTTTTTTTTTTTGTAAAATTATATTCTGAAAAATGGAAATATTTTACCTTTTAAAAATATATTTAAAATGTATTTAAAAATGTAAAAAAAAAAAAATTGTATCGTCATGCATTTAAGGTGTAAAGAAAATGTAATACTTCTACTTGATGTTTACCCCAAATTACTTTGTCATTAATTTGAATTTGTTCATCAAAATGGTATAAAAATAACATAAATGCTACAAATCCGGCCCCACCCTCCCTTTATAGTAGGCACTCTTATTTGTCATTGACCCATATAGCAGCACTGGATGGAGATTTTATTTTTGGGTGAACTGCTCCTTTAAGTGCTAATTCCTCTTCACTGACCATAATTAATTTCCCTTTAAACAAAGTAATATCTTAAAGAGGAAGTCAAGCATTGACCCGATGTCCTGTTTATTATTCTCTGACTGACATTAGAAATGTATTATTTATATAAATATGGAAATGAATACAAAATTATGCAAATATCAGCATTGGTCAATGGAGCAGATCCATTCCTGGGCAAAGGTTTGCCTAAAAGACAAACGGCGGTTGTCAGGCTGAGCGGCTTCGGGCTCCGGTCCCACAGGGCCCGCCCAGCCTACAGGACCTCAGCAGGTTAACTCGATAGACCCGTCCTGCCAAGAGCGAGGAACTTGCTGATTCAGATTTTGACAGTGATATGCAAATTAGCTCATTGTGAATGCTGGCAGAGAGAGGGAGGGGCTAAGGACCTGAGCATTGTTCAGCAGATGAGGAGCTTGGAGCAGCTCTCTCGTTATCAAGATTCCCTGCAGAGCAGATCTGGCATGTCATGTGCGGGCATGCGTCCATCTGTGCCGTTGGCGAGCCGGACTGGATCCCCTAGTGGAGGCAGTGGGACAGCCTGGATGCCACGGAGCCCTGAATTTGCCTACCACAGTGCTCCGCTTTAATGGCAACCCTTAATCAAAAGCCGTTCATTGATAATTCACTTAGTTTGTTATATTATGTTTGTTTTGATGACGTATTGGGTGATACTTTGCTGTTTTGGTGGGAACAGCAACTGTGCATGGCATTTTCCATGAATAGGATGTACCTTGATGCAGTTTTTCATACAATAAGATAATCAAACATAAATTGAAATGATATTCAGTTAATTCTAAAAATAACTTTTTTTTTTAATTTTTAGGTTTATTTTTTTTTTTACACTTTATCATGCTGAAAAAAACTGTAATATTGCTTAATTCTAACATAGTGAAATGTAGGAAGTGACATAATTTGGACTTTTCTACAGCATAGTGTAAATAATTGTATTCATTTTTTATTTATTTATTTATTTATTTTTTAACCCAAATTGTTATGTTGATTGCATTTTAAATTTTGGGGAAATTTGCCAATTACTATCAGCTTATATCATTATATTTATATTTTAGCATCATTAAGATAGTTTTTATTAATAATTTGGATCGATTTTCATATTTTCCATTTAAAGTTTTTAATTTCATTCATTTTGTGTGTTTTTTTGTTGTTGTTTTTTAATAAGTCTATATACTATTTATTAATTCTTATTTCAGTTTTAGTTCTAGTTATTTTAGTATATCAAGTGAAAATGAGAAGTGCTGCTTTGCCAAGTAATTGAAATGAAATATTAATAAAATTGATAAATGTTATACCTTTTTATATTCAATCTCAAAAAGGTTTTATTTCAAGTGTTTTAATGGTTTTAGTTTTATTTTTAGGTTTATAGTTAACTGTAATAACCTTGATTACTACCAATTTGATTCCAAACCAGCCTCTACTGAATGACAGATTAATTTTGGCTCAATACCTATTCTGTGTTGATGATACTTTTTATTTAATTTCTAATTTTCGAAAATTCGAATGCTCATGCAATACTCATATGATAGGTTGATGAATATTTTTCTAAAGATTGTTCCTCTTTTTATTGATAGTTACCTGTATTTTTAAAGAGTTTCAGACCCTATTTTCAACACAATTCGTGGACTTTCAGCCCCGAGCAGCAACTGCGCTCAGCATTCAGTATGGAAAGGATTGGGGTCACACAGGATGTGTTCTTGTGTTCAAATACTGTTCCTGCAGCTCATACAGTACAGCTTGCTGCTAGAAAACCAAATATTCAACTGGTTTATCAAGCAATCAAAATAAACATCTCTTTTTAAATAAGTTGCAGTGTTTCAGGGCAAATAGAATACATTGTAAAAAAACAAAACAAAAAAGAAATGATGATATACAGGTGTTAGAAACCTGAAAAGAACCTGCTTCTGTCTTATAAAGCATATCAGTTAGGATAAAAAAGAAACACTTAAAAGAGAAATGGATTGAAATGGATTTCTTTGAGTACAAGGTGAACCTTCAATGAGAACAGATGTCCATAAGTTATCTCTTGATTTCAATAATGATCATCTGAAAGCAGCTGATGAAAACGAGGCTGTAATATTTCACGTGTCAGAACTGAATCGATTCCATCGAGCCAATTCAAACAGCTTATTTATCGCAGGGGGCGCCGACTTCAAAGTTACCTTAAGTTTCTGGCAAATATACATGCTCTGTCGGAATCGCGGTTGTCATGGTGAGGTTGTGGTCGGATGTATAATGATGATTAGCGCTTGGCTTTGGGCCAGAGTTCTTCAATCGTACACGCAGATAACAACTTCTTCTTCCCATTAAAGGTCTCCCTCCATCCTCAGCCTTTGAAGTTCTTAATAGGTTTAGAGTTAAGGATTAATCCGTGCATTTTATGCAAACAGGGCTGTTTATTTTAAAATAAAGGTCAGAGCTGAACGTCATGTGCGCATTTCATAGACATTTACCCTTACTTATGCGCTAATGAAAATCATTAGTGCTGGAAACACAATGAGAGCTTATGAAATAACCTCCTTTTGTGTTGACTGTGACAGAAAGCACACGCTGTGCTGTGTAATTATATTCAGAGGAAATCAAAGTTTCTGAGGCGGGCAGAAGATCCTTTATATGCTGCCTGTCTCCCTGGAAATAACAGCCACCGTGGAATTCACATTATATCAGCAGAAATGAACAAACGCCTACAGTTACACCAGCTATCTATGTATCTCTGTGTCTGTCTGTCTATCTGTTAATCTCTGTACTACACTACACTTCCTTTTTAGTAGTAGTAGTAGTAGTAGTAGTATTTTTTAAGTTGTGATTTTATATTTAGATTAATGTTAAAGATAATCTCACTATTTTATTATTATTATTATTTTATATTTAGTAATAATTAGATTAATGTTAAATATTCACTAATATATTATTATATATGATATTGTTATTATTAGTAGTAATAGTTTATTATATTGAATATTATTATATTTACTTTGTGACATTTTATAATTAGATTATTGTAAAAAAAAAAGTCACTACTGTATTCTTATTATTATTATTATGAGTTATTTATAATATAATTGTAATTATTTATTAAATTTTGATTAATGTAAAATTCTCACTGCTGTTATTATTATTGGTAGTAGTAGTGGATTGATATTATTGTTATTATATTTGCATTGGGACATTTTATATTTATATTATATTTTATATTTCCATTTTATATTTTAATTATTTTAATTTTAAATTAAATATTAAAAAAATGTTTGTCACTACTGTATTATTGTCATTGTTATTATTATTATTATTATTATTATTATTATTATTATTAGTGTATTTACATTTTATAATATTTGAATGTATGTAAAACTGTTATCTGTCTTTACACTGTACTACACTATGCTACTTTTGTCATTATTATTATTCTTAGTTATTTATAATATAATTATAATTATTTATAATATTTAGATTAATGTGAATTATTCTCACTACTATATTATTATTAGCAGTAGTAGTAGACTGATATTATTATTGCTATTATATTTGAATTGTGACTTTTATATTTAGGTTGTAAAAATTATATATATATATATTTATTTATTTATTATTAAATGTTTGTGACTGCTGCATTATTATTGTTAGTTTATTGATGTCTGTCTGTCTGTTTTTTTTATATATATATATATATAAAATTTTAATTGCTCATTATTATAATGTCTGTGTCACTATATCAATTGTATAGAGTTTTTGGGAATTATTTCCTACATTTTAAGTTGGTCCTACTAGTAATTAGTAACACCAGAAGGAAAAACACACTTTATTATCAAATCAAATATACAGGCAAAACATAAATGGCACATTGACCAGATTAAAATAATTATTAATTATATTAATACATTTCATCTCTTATTGCTAACAAATGAATCCATCCATGCCAAGATACTGCTGATCTTATATGGAGCAGGGAATATTTAGCATCTGGCAGACGATGTATCATAGCGCTCATGCGTCTGGACTGCAGTGCAGAAGAACTGATACCACAACATATGAAGTGCCATCTGTAACCTGCTGCACCCCCGCCTCAGGACCACCTCAACTAACCCAGTCAACACACACACAAGATGGAGAGCTAGCAGGGATGCCCAGGTCCTTCATGCTTACATAAGTGGACAGATCTGTCCGTCTCTTTGTCTCCCTCTCAGACACACACACACGCACACACACAAACACTAGGTGAAACACACAAGATTCCAGCTTAAGAGAACTGTCTGCGGCACATGCTGGCCTTTTATTTTCTCCCCCAGGATGCATCTGTCAGTCGGGCCGCACTTGCGCTGTGCTGGCGGTAATGCGGTTGCATCAGCAATTCTGATGCAAATTTGCACTGTGTGCTCTGCCCTCCCCATGGATATCATGCAATTTAGTTTGATGAATGGATGGTGACAATTTAGTTTGAACACAGGATGGTGTGCTTTTTGTCATTTTTTCTCACATAGATTATTGCATTGTTGTAGCTCAAAATCTAAATGTGAAAAATAATATGTTTACCTTCTTTCAGGTTTTGCCAAACATTACTGCGCATTACATATGTAGTTTTGATATATATTTTGATTAACCAAAAAAATAATAGGAAAAGTTATAGTGAAAATATAGTATTTGAATATGTAATTTGGTATTATGATTTAGTTGTTTTATTGTGTTTGTGTATGTATGTGTGTATACATTGTGTATATAATATACGCAAACATATTATTATATACATGTATATGTTGTAAGCGGTTTGAATAAAAAGCATAAATAAAAATGCATACACACACACACACACACATGCATATACATGCATGCATACATACATACATACATTTTATTTATGCTTTTTATTCAAACCACTTACAATATATACATGTATATAACAATGTGTTTGTGTATATTATTTATAAATGTTAAATAATATATATTATATAGTGTGTGTGTAATATATATCACATTTTTATTTTTCTGAAAGAAACATATTTATATATTTATTATTTATATAAAATGTAAAATTTATATACATATATATATATATATATATATATATATACATATATATATATACACACACACATATACATACACACATACATATATACATATATATATATATATATATATATATATATATATGTATGTATGTATGTATGTATGTATGTATGTATATGTGTGTGTGTGTGTTAAATTATGTATTTTATTGTATTTTAAAATGTAGAAGTTATTAGAAGTAATATTTCCATAATATTTATACATACTATATACAGTTATATGCAGATGAGCAGCAATTCATTTAATAGCAATTTCTAGACCGCAAGGATCTATTCTTGAGCTCCATCGCTCACCCCGCTTGAATTTATTCCCAGACCGCATTAAAATCCACTGCAACGTAAAGTGCTAACTATCCAATACATTAAACGTCAACACAGATGGCCAGTTCTCGGTCAAACCACAGGGCATATTAGCGTCTTCAATGGGGGGGAGCAGCGCAGAGTGAGAGAGTTAGGAAAATAAATGAGATTTATGAGAAATTGGCATGATGGTTATTACACATTCCTGCGCCAGTGTGAGTGGATCCAGTCTCAGTCATAACCTCCTCCCGTTATACTCGGCCCGGACCATGGCATGTCTAAATGAGGATGAAATCCAGCACAGGGAAGACACACTAAGTAAACGCTGAGGGGCCGGATCAGGTGACGACGCATCTGTTGTTCAGCAGTGACGGTTAATTTGGATGTCTATAAATCCCTCTCATAGTATCCCATTCCACACTTGCTGGCCCAGCGGCTTGAGCCAAGACTAACCCCCCCTGCCTACGTGAGGAGGCTCTGGAGGAGTGCTGTCCTGCTGACGGACACTGGCTAGATTAATGGACACTTGAATAGGCTGTAGTCTCAGCTTTTTATATTTTTGTACACAGGGCAGTCAGATGTGAGCAGGTTGGGGTGACAGTGACCCAGGGTGCTCATCTTAGTAAGTGCAAGGGGGTACAAACTTTATTAACAGCCCCCCACCCCCGCTTGCCCCTAAATAGACACACACTTCCTTCACCTTCCTTGTATATATATTTATATATATACACACACATACATATTATTATTGGTTTTGCAATATTATATATATATAATATTGAATAAAATCATATATATATATATATATATATATATATATATATATATATATATATATATATATATATATATGATTTTATTCAATGTATTTCATTGCGTTACAGTGTGACCTAGGTATTCAGTGGCAAGATCACACACCACCTACATCCTATGTACATCCTGTAGTTTCAAATTTGATTAATAATATAATACAAATAATAATACTGTGTATCCTCTTGTCCTTTAAGGAAAGATACTGGGGGTGTATCCATTAAGTTATTACATTAGCTAATATGATATGGCAGGAAGGGGTTAAATTGATTCTATAGCTGGATTGGCTGGATTGATTGTTTGTATTTTGCTGTGTGTGTGTGTGTGTGTGTGTGTGTCCTGGTATGAGTAATACCTCTTAGTAACACTAGAGGGCAACTGGCTGTCAGTGAGATGACTCCTCTAACATGATGTATATAAATAATTCAGTGCAAATCTCCAGTGTTGCCGATTACTCTTACATCTGATCTTTTTTAATAACAGTCTGCGCTTACAAGTTTTTATTGTTTAATTTAACCCAATTTTTTTTTTTTTAAACAGACAGAATGGATTGACAGGAATGTGTAGAGAAAATGTATGTGTGAGAGAGACACAAAATGATGTTGGATTATTTTTAGACAGAGATCAAATGGCAGCTAGTCAGAAGTTCATAACAGAAGCTGAGGCAGCATATTAGCATATTGAGAGCAGAATAAGAGTAGAAGAGCAGATTGCTGCTTCTGCTAAGAACTGGATCAAGTTTAATTAGACTTGTTGTATTTTATCATTGTGGTTATATTGTTTTGTGACTAGAATATTTTGTGGCACTAAATGGTTTCGCGTAAATCAGACTTATTTTTATTTATTAATGGTTTCAAAACTGATGTACAAAAACAATACAACCTTTTGTATCTTGATTAAAAGCTTGTGTTTTCATCACAAACGTCACTATTACGAACACATACGAATACACTTTATTAAAAGGCATTGCACTATATGTCAATACATTTTTCAGTATTGGGTAATATTAAAGATTAGTTTTATTGGTAACAGGCAATATTAGATATTTAATTACTTTCATTATTTTATTATTATTATCATCTTGTTTACCTTTGCCAAGGCATCATTTCTCGTTTTCATTAAGTTGTAGTACAAACATACACACACACACACACACACACACACACTTCACCTAACAAACTATCATCACACCCCTAATAATTTAATAACTTTAAATATAACTTTACATGTAATGTAGTATTGTTAAATGTAATCTTTAACAAATCTCAAAATGAATATCCATATCTATCTATCTATTTATTTATTTTTCAAACAAAATATAAATATATTAGTTATTGGCCATAACATGAAAATAATTTTCAGCTTTAACTTTGATTTGTAACTATTTGTTGTATGAACATGTATATTACTTCAAATCATGTGACTCTGCTTTTCTGCTTTTCTTACTAATCAAAGTCTATTCTCACCTGCAGAACAATAAAATGCACGGAAAATCTTTCTTAATCATTAACAGAAGGACCCAAGGCACATATGAAGGGGGTGTTATAGAACGCTCTTTCTTTTTTTTTTTTTTTTTTTTTTATTATTTTTTTTTTTTTTTTTACTTTGACCAATAAGCAACTACCCAGAACCCTTTAGCAGCCACCTAACAACAGCCTATCAAAGTAAAAGTGACTTTGGCACTGTTCTCAGAAGTTCTCAGGTCTGTGAGATGTATAAGGCCAGCTGGAGCGTGTGAAGGGGGATCAAGCTGATGCAGCATTCTCCCACAACCACACATGACATAACACCACACATTTCAGCACAACGGCCGGATAGATAAATAAATAACAAACGCCCCGTATGTAGCGCCAATGCGTCCTCCGGCATATGCGAGCATGTGTGTGTGTGTGTGTGTGTGTGTGTGTGTGTGTGTGTGTATACCACAGCTTTTAGCGATATGCTGTGACTCTACCACTTGCTCCCTCTTGAATTAGCATCTGACCTTGGTGTGTGCGTCATCTGTGCGCTCACACCGCAGTTCCCCCCGCGAGGGGACGTGCAGTGACATTGACTCATTGTTTGGTCCAATCTGTTTGCACTGTAAAAAAAATCCTCACAGAAGTCGCGCTGCTGCTGCTGATTCAGAGACTTCTGCTCAACACTCTCAGCGATTAAAAGATAGAAGTGTTGCCGTTTTGGTGCGGGATTTGGAAGCACAGCATTATTTAACGAGGGCGATATCATTTATTCATCGTGTATGTTTTGCTCCTTCTGCACCTCACAGTGCCATCTGCTGTATAGAGCTGTATTAAATCACACACAGCGAGGAATTAAATCAGGCCACGAGAGAGGAAGAATAAAGGGTGTTCAGCGATTTGCAGCGACAAAACAGTCACAAGCCATTCGTTTTCAACGAAGTTGAGAAAAGTTTAAAGCCAAAGTGTCTAATTTCTTAGTTCCACCATAAGGAAATCACAAAAATGATGATTGTCAAACAAGTTTCCAAAAAAAACGCAACCTATCTGCTATTGAAATTAAGGAATAATTACAATATTTTTTAATGTATCTGAAAGCAGTCTATTGTGCTCATCAAAGAAACAGCAATATTGTGAAGTATTATTAAAGTTTAAAACAACTCTTTTCTATTACATATGTTTAATTGTTATTATATATTTTAAAATGTAATTTATTCCTGTGATGCATGGATTTTTCAGGGATTTCAGCAGTCTTCACTTGATCCTTCAGAAATCTTCAAATATGCTGATATATTTATACATTTTTATTTATTCGTTTATTCTTAATTATTCCAAACCTTTAACCGGTAGTATATCAGAACCATATCCCTTATTGGTCAGTATAAGCCAAGAGGGTTTTTTTTAACAGCCTAGTTATTGGTCTATATACTAAATATATATCAATATATTTAATTGTCCATTTTTACATTTTTTATTGCATTTAATTAATACGTTTTAGTTTTTAGTGTTTTAATTATTTTAGACAAAATTTTACTAGTGGTTGACCAATGTATTGCCAAGAAGACCGATATATCGGCTGCTATTTGGCATTTTTAAATTATCTGCATCGGTCGATAAGTGTTGGAAGCTTTTATATTGTAATATTTTGACAGTGCTAAGAATACCATGTTTTTAACTATTAAATGCTATGTTTTAAGAAAATTCATGAACATTATTTATTCATTTTGAAAAATATTATAGTAGGATTACAGAATCAACAATTAGATCAAGCATAAATCTGTTTAATTTCTTTTTTAAATCAAGT